>CM074968.1:4748705-4806180 GCA_037577455.1 Pangasius macronema | reverse complement strand
CGTTTGAACATTTGATTACATCTGAACAGGTTGCTGTATCAAATTCAAGAAAAGTATAATCTTCTTGCATTGAAATATTGTTTACAGCTTAATCGGCCTTTGTGTGTTTATGTCTCAGGAATTCGGTCTTGTTACACGCCAGCAGCAACATTATTACAAAGTAGATTGATGATTTAGATCACCGTTTGGCTTGGATGAATTCTCAGAAGGATTTGGCATGCCAAAAGAAAACACAGCAAGTGTTGCATACTCAAAGTGTTGCTTACTAAACTATGTCCTAAAGCATGTTGTGTAAATCCATCCTGCTTTCCTGTACTGAAAAAAAAAAACAAACAAACTGATTTTGTGTACAGATAAATATTATATGCACCAAGTCCAGCCTTACCAGTAGGAGGGGACAATAGGAAATCCAAGAGTTCAGGAAGTCAGAGACAGTGAAAGTTGTGTGTGAATTAGATTTTTAAAAAAGGGCAAAGCGTAAAAGGCAGACAGGATTATAATGGTATGATGATCTTTACAACTCCTGCTTAAAACAATCACCTTCTAACACATTCTTGTGTCTTTGAGAAGTTTGAACACGGAAGACAGAAGGCATAAAAACACAGCAGGTAAGTCCAGCTCAGTGTATACTGCTTGCACTGAACATTTCTCTTTACTGTCTCTCTCTCATTGCTGTGTAGAATTGTTCTTAGGTTATTTTGTTTTGCTAGGTCGATTCGTAGATCACTGTTTATGTACTGTTTAGTGTCATTTCACATTCATTATAAATGGCAATGGCATAATTTAATGTAAGATATCATCAGAATTATTAGATTCCTCCTTTAATTTAAATTCTGAAAAAAACATGAATGGCATAAGAAGGAATGTGTGGTGATTCCATTATAGTTACCTATCTGAATAATTAAAAAAAAACACACACACACACACACCTTTCATTATATTTTAGTTTCTTGTCAGCTATAAAGATGTTGTTGAGTGTAGGCTATACATTTGGTGCTTGTGGTACAACTGCTGAAGCTTCTCAAAAGAGGAACCAATACTTTGATGACTGTATTGCCAATCCATTTTTTTATATTTACTTCTACAATAAACTGATTTGAATGACTGATAACTTTCATAAACTGTCTATTTAATAATAAGTGCACTATTTAAAAAAATAAATAAATACATTTCTGTACTTTATCTCCAGACTGAGTATTTTCATCCGCTTTGAAAATGACACGTACCATGCCACAGTTGATCAGAGACTACTTGGAGGAGCGCCGGATTCACCGGAACCGCCTAGTGACCAAAAGTGGTCACTGCAATATTGAATATGGTCATGTGAAGTACAGCAATCGCTTTGCCTACCTGCTAGACTTATGGACCACCATCTTGGAGCTTCACTGGATTTTTGTCATGATCTTATTTACAGCTTCTTTCATGCTCACCTGGTTATTTTTTTCCCTTTTTTGGTATTGGATTGCCTACAGTAATGGGGATTTGTGGTGGCAATACCCTTCAGATGACCATAAACCTTGTGTAATTAACGTCTATGGTTTGACCACTGCCTTCCTTTTTTCCCTAACAACTCAAATGACTATTGGCTACAGTGTCCGAGTCATCACTCCATTGTGCCCAGATGCCATCACCCTTCTTGTTATCCAGACTATAATTGGTACAATCATTAAAAGCTTCTGGTGTGGAATTGTTATTTCCAAATTTTCCTTGCCTAAGAAAAGAGCAAAAACAATCAATTTCAGCGAGACGGCTGTCATCTCCCCCAAAAATGGTGCCCTCTGTTTGCAGCTCAGAGTGGCCAATCTTCGCAAAACTTTGATGGTTGGAAGTCACATTTATGGAAAATTGCTTAGAACGACTGTCACGCCTGAAGGTGAGACTATCATTATGGACCAGATCAGGATTGATTTCCTTGTAGATGCTGGGAAAGACAACTTGTTCTTTGCATGCCCTTTGACCCTGTATCACGTGATTGACAAGACAAGCCCGTTCTACGAGATGGCAGTGGACACTCTGCAACAGCAAGAATTTGAGCTTGTAGTGTTTCTGGATGCCACAGATGAGTCCACCAACTTCTTTTGCCAGGTCAGAACGTCATACATTCCTCGAGAGATTATGTGGGGTTATGATTTTTTCCCCATCATAACCCGTAGCAAGGACGGAACATACTGCGTGGACTTTTCTGAGTTTGCTAGAGTGGTACCCGTACTAACACCTCATTGTGCCTACTGCTTCAACAATGAGACAGCCCATAATTATGACTCCAGATACAGCCCTGATGATCAAGGGTTAAGTGGCAGACAACCATCTGTAAATTTACGAAATGTTCATAAAAACTTCTAAGTTGTAACCGTCTGAAATGTAAATGAACTGAGCAGAGTCATGGGAAATGTTTGAGCCAATTTACTTGTTCCAAAATACCTTCAAGAGACACAAAAATTGGTCAAGACACAGTTAGATTACTACAGTTAAGATACATTAAGTTAACAACCAGGTATTTGGGTTGATATTACTAGGAGGTACTGTACACAAGAGATACATGGATGTTTTATTATATTTAAATAATAGTCTATACATTGAATGTAGCTAGACAGAGTGTAGCTTTCTTTCTGTAAAATAGTTGTTGACACAAAGACATTTACTTAATCATTTATATATCACTTGATATTGCTTATGCTACTACGGAGTGACAAGTGTCACTTAAATTTAATTCAGTCACTGGATCATCTGTTGATCAAACAAATGGTACATCCTAATAATGTGTTACTGACGATTCCTAACATGAGGAAATCTAATATTCATTTCTGCATTTCTGCAAATACAAAACCAAGCCTACTAACCCTTCTAGATCACATACTTTCAAGAATTTATACTTTCAAGAGTTCAATTTGCTCTTATTCAGTGAAATCTGGTGTGAAATCTCTGTGATTTTATGCTGTACATGGGTATTTCTATAACTAATTAAAGTATGTAAAGTTTAGGACATTTCTTTGGGAAGACTTTATTTTCTACCATATTGCATGATACAGTGATTACTTGATTATGATATGTCAATAAAGATTATTTTGTGAACATCTTGTTGTTTTGTATGACTATAAAGATATTGATGGATTATAATTTAAAAGCTTTGTGTCATGCGTTTGTCAACACCAGCAGCAGGTCGAGTTCATGTTCACAAATACAAGGCATGGCCAGATAACCACTAATACTAATAGAGGAATTACTGTCATTATATGCTAGACATAAAAATTAATTATATCTACGTTTTCAAAACTATTGAAAATAAAATATTTTTTCTAGTTTCTTGCCAACCATTGTATCTATGTACAATTAATTCAGTTCAACTCAATTCAATTTTATTTGTATAGCGCTTTTAACAGTGGACATTGTCACAAAACAGCTTTACAGAAATAAATGGATTCACAAAAAAATATATTGTAAATATGTGAATTTATCGCTAATGAGAAAGCCAGATGCGATGGTGCCAAGGAACCAGACTCACAAGGGAACCCATCCTCATCTGGGTGCAACGGATAGTGCGATTATAAATAAACCCTTCTATTATTGTGTACTATATGGACAAATAGTGCAATTGTGCAACCAATAAATTCATCACAGTTTTCGCAAGAAGTCCAGTTGGTTAAAATCTATCCACCGTCCACTGATGGAGCCCTGAGTATGAAAGTGCTCGTGGCAACCGCAGCCCCAAAGCCACTACAGCAATCGCAGTCCCAAGCCATTACAGTATGAGATCCCCAAGCCATCTCCACAGCCCCCAGGTGGCACCATCCCCAGCAATCCAGTTCTTCAGGCCGTCCATATGGGGCCACCCCCAGCAGCAGTGAGCAAACTCAACCGATGAGAACTCCAACCAGAAGTAGGGCATCAGGATGGGTCAGGCAGGTCCGGAGAGCAGAAGGGGTCAGGATCACTGGCATCTCAGAAGTAGTATATGTAGCTTGACAGAGAGTGAGGGAGAGAGAGAGATGGAGAGAGAGGGAGAGAGAGATTGTTAGGTAAGCTTTTGTCCTCGAATGGTTAAGGACAATGTACTTTGCGTGCAGAGTGCAAGCAGGGACTCTGACAAGACTAGCTATGACAGCATAACTAAAAGGGAGTGCCAGAAGCTAACACAGACATGAGGGCACCCTGAGACACCCCTTCTGCTCAGTCCGGGGAGCAGAAGGGGTCAGGATCACTGGCATCTCAGAAGTAGCATGTGTAGCTCGACAGAGAGTGAGAGAGAGACTATGTTATAATTAAACTATGTCCTATGTAGAAGTCAGACACAGATTTTGACAGCCACTCATACACTGACTAAAAGAACCATCTGGTCTTGCGGGTCTAAGGCAATATATAACATAATTTGCCAAAAACAACCTAGAGGAGAGGAGTGTGTTGCCGGAAAACATATGCTGAGAAAGCTGCATGCACTCTACCAGGTCATCTTTTTACTGTTTACAAACTGCTTACAAAGAAGCAGATGTTAAAATTCAGGTACTGTCCTCATCTTTTTCCATCTATAATCACATAGACTGTATGTGTATACATCATTCTGAAGCATTAAGAAGAGCAAACGTTCATAATAAGTCCAATTACCCTTAGAACCCGACCTCTTTTTATTTTTCACTTCCTTTATCGCTCATCTTTTAACACTGTAATGATCATTATTTGACACCTAAGTACTCATCATTTCATAATAACTCGATATCACTAATAATTCCATACAACTAATAACTCCATTTTTATTGATAAAATTCTACTTTACATTTTTGTGTGTACATTAAGCAGTTGGAGAAATCTTTTAGAAATGGTAAGAGTAGATTTTTTTAAGATCTGGGAATACATGAACGTCTATGATGTGCCATTTTAATGCTTAGTAGTATGAAAGGATGTATGATTTATTTATTTTTTTTTATTGACATTATTTTCCCTTGGTTCCATGCTGATTGATAGCACAAAAGATTCATACTTTTTTGCTTGGGGAGAATCTGACTGCGTTTGGATTTAATTAATTAATTAGTTAATTATAATTCCGAGTGGCCTGAAATACTATCGTCTGTTTATAATGCTCGAATCAATCAACACTGAAATATATGAGTATATATTGAGTATAGTTCAAACCTTAGCTGTGAAAATGCATGTTTTGATGGCATAATTCATATATTCGTATATAACAAATAACTTAAGAATGTTCAGACCACAGCTGTGAAAAACAAAAACTTTATTGTGAATTAAAAACAGAGATATACAGTGTTATAAGGTGTTTTTTTTTTACACAATGCTAAACATTTCTATATTTTCAACACTGGATTACTCATTATTGTACAATAAAGCTGCCACAATATTCGGAAAGTGTGAGTGCACTGCAGTAGACTGGTGTCGCGTCCAGGATGCATTCCAGCACTGCATCCTCCACAGCCCTGACCAACATTAAGCCGTTACTGCAGATGAATTCATTTTTTAATATTAACTTTTGTGCAATTTTTGGTGAAGCAAGCCAGGATATTATAACAGGTCCTGCCAGGCTAAGCCACTAAGCCATAGATGCATATATATATATATATATATTGGGGGGGGGGGATTCACATTATCTTATTGCTTTTAACAATGTTCTTTGCAAGCTATTGCAAGATATTGATAGTAGTATTTGATACATTAGATATTTTAGTCTATCCATTCAATATAAAAAACAGCTATCAATTAATTTAACGTCTAACAAGGCGAAAGAACTACAGCAATCCTCCATGCACAACATTTCAAACTCTGTTGTATTTTAGAAATGTGCATGTGGATGCCTTCTTCAATTCAGACCACAGAGTTTAAATTTTACATCTTTTTTAAATCCAAAGATAAAGATCACAATAAATAATTTCAGTGTTTATTTGGGCACATCTGTGGTCATCTGGCTAAAAGATATATACATATATCTTATTTACTTTATATTTACTTATTATGCAACAGAATGTGAAACGTATTACAATGTAAACAGTGATCCAAAAAGGAAAAAGAAAAAAGCACCAAATAATTTAGAGCTACTGAAGGAGGCTTTTGAACATTTGTCTTTTAGCATTATTGACACACATCATATTTCATTATAATATAAGAGATACTTTATACTTTGTACTTTTGGCTACATATTTCACTTCATAGTTACAAATTGTGTCTTCTGCTCATACCACATTTATAGCCCCTTACCACAAAGTGTCTCCCACATTAAGGTCAAACATAAACACGTGCCATTCATGTATTCACAGAACTTGACTGGCTGACTTGACTGCCAATTTCTATCACCTCAAAGCCTGCGTTATCGATGCCATCTTTGGAGAAGTTATGGTGGCCATTCAAATCATGATAGCAGTATGCACAGTGGGCAGTTGGTACGGGTTCCACTTTGTCAAAGTTGGAGAAGTCTATGTGATATTTGCCTTCTTTGCTGCGTGAGACAATGGGGAGGAACTTGTAGCCCCATATGATTTCCTGTGGGAGGTATGAAGTCCTGACTTGGCAGGGAGAGCTGGTTGACTCAGCTGTGCCATCCAAAAACACCACCAACTCAAAGTCCTGCTGGGGCAGAGTGTCCACAGCCATTTGGAAGAATGGACTTGTCTTGTCAATCACATGATATAAGGTTAAGGGGCAGACAAAGAACAAGTTGTCCTTCCCAGAATCCACCATGAAGTCAATATTGACCTGCTCCATAATGAAGGTCTTTCCTTCAGGTGTGACTCTTGTCCTAATCAGCTTGCCGTAGATCTGACTGCCAAGAAGCAAGCTTTTGCGAATGTTGGCCACACGTATCTGTAAGCTGAGTGTGTTCTGTTTAAAGCAGATGACAGCCATCTCACTAAAAGTGACTGCTTTGGCTACTTTCTTGGGCATGGAAATTTTGGCTATAAGCACACCGCACCAGAAGCATGCAATGACGATACCAGAAAGAACCTGAATCATGAACACAGCAATTGCACCAGGACAAATTGGGGTAATTACTCTATAGCCAAAGCCAATAGTCAGCTGTGTTTCCACTGAAAAGAGGTATGCAGTGGTTAAGTCATAGAGATTAAGTACACACGCAGTCTGATTAGCTGGTCGGCTTTGCCACCACAAGTCTCCATTACTATAGCCAACCCAGTACCACATAAGTGTGAACATAAACCAACTGAAAATGAAGGAGGCCACGTAGAAGAATGCTAAGGAATACCAGCGAATCTGCACACAGGTGGACCAGATGTCATGCATGTAGGCGAAGCAGATGCTGTATTTCATTTTGCCATATTCAATGTTACAGTGGCCTTCTTTGGTTATCAACCGGATTTGATTATTTCGGCGCTGTGTTAGGTAATATCTTAGGAACTGACTTAATGACCAGGGCATTTTGGAGATGTGAGAGCTGAGTCTGCGAAGAGAATACAACAGAAAACACAAACTGTATAAACATTCATTTACTTATAACACATTAAAGCTATGATATTATTAGAAACACAAGAACGTATTATTTGAACAGACATTTTACTAGCTAACAAACTCACTAATACTTTACTATAAGGTTCACAAATAAGCATATATTAATAACTAATGCTGTCATACTGATAAATTGACAATGCACTAATCCTTAATGCATCAGGATATAATGAACGTGATATTGTATAATATCGTATATATATTAATAGCCAACTGACTCATTGACGAATAGGCAATAATATTGGCAATAGTTAATTATTAACATCTTGTTAACTCATTATGAAGATTGTTTTCATATATAATTTATAGGTTTGATGTTCAGGCTGTTTAAATAATGGAGCAATTTGCAATTCAAAGCCAGCACCACTAACAAATTGCTTTGTGATCACATATACAAAATCATACAAATTTTTTGGTATGATATTATAAAAAAAAAAGGGGGATGTTCATCCATTCATGCATTATGCAGTAAGGTCTTAGACAACTTAGAGTTGTGCTTAGAGGTGATTTAACAACACTGTTATAAACTTGATTCATATCACAGTTGACAGATTTTACAATACTGATATTTCATTTTTATTTGTAAAATATCCTATGCTAGGGTTTAGCTTCGAAACTTAGTATCTCAAACTCATAATATCATAGACTATAACTGTTTCTAAACTTTCTAAGATCTTCAGCAGTACTGCAAGTCGTTATATTAATTAACAGAATGAGTTAACAAAATGTTCATTCTTAATTGTTATCATTATTAATGTCTATTCAGATATGACACATTTGTCTAATATATACACATCCTGAGGAGCTAAGGATTAGAGGATGCGATAATCCATAATTATGAAAGTATCAGTGGACCTTACACTCACCGTCCACTTTATTAGGAACAGCTGCACATTCATTTACTAATCTAATATGCCAATCATGTGGCAGCAGCGCAGTGTATAAAATCATGCAGATGCAGCTCAAGAGCTTCAGATAATGTTCACATCAAACATCAGAATGGGGGGGAAAAACGTAATCTCTGTGGCTTTAACCACGGCATTGTTGTTGATGCCAGATGGGCAGGTTTGAGTATTTCAGAAACTGTTGATCTCCTGGGATTTTCACACACAACAGTTTCTACAGTTTACACAGAATGATGCGAAAAACAAAAACCGCCCTGTGTGCAGAGGGTCTGTGGAAGACCACATCAGGTTTCACTCCTGTCAGCCAAGAACAAGAAGAGCCAATCTGCCCATTTTCCTCTGACCTTTCTTATCAACAAGGCGTTTCCAGCCATAGGTCTGTCGCTCACTCAGTGTTTTTTGTAGTTGTTGTTTTTCACACCATTCTGTGTAAACTCTAGAGACTGTTGTGTGTGAAATTCCCAGGAGATCAACAATTTATGAAATACTCAAACCAGTGCTTCTGGTACCAAAATCCATACCACGGTTAAAGTCACAGAGATTATACTTTTTCTTCATTCTGATGTTTACTGTGTATATTACCTAAAGCTCTTGACCTGTATCTATGTGATGTTTGCATTGTGTTTCTGCCACATGATTGGCTGATTAGATAATTACATAAATGTCCAGGTGTACAGGTGTTCCTATTAAAGTGGACGGTGAGTGTATAGTAGTTACAGGAAAGTCATATGAAAATCTAAATCACCTGTCTTAGATAAAATATATATATGGTCAAATTCAACATTCATTACGCCTACATACATTCATTCCTTTAAAACCTCTGTCTGCTAACACAATGCTTTTTATATGCAATAGTAACAGAAAGCTCTTTGTGATTCTACATTTAAATGAATATAAAAGTAAAACCAAATGAATAACAGAAGAGATCAAATGTATGAAACAAACCTAGCAGAAAAAAAATAAGGTAGCAAACGTAGCAACAATGGTATCAAAAAGATTTGACAGTTGTTTAGGAGTAATTTGTTAGAAATAGGTCAGTGTTCTGTCTAGACATACCTGCTGCCGAGCTTTCTACGCAGATATTCAGGAGTTTGGCAGAAGTAGGTAGAAGTGTGTGTCAGTATGATCTTTCTCTTCCAGTCTGCCCTACTTTCTCACACTTTTTCTATTCGACTAAACGTATCCCTGACTCCTTGTCTTAGCTTCTGAATGGTCTCTTTATAGTAGCAAGGCTTGATGTTTACCTCTAAACAGTTATGAACAGATCAGGTTACTTGTGTTAGGACAGTTTGGGGCTGGGCAGACAGCACACAAACATGACGCACACTGTACTTAGCAAAAATGGTCTTGTTCTCAGAATGTTCGGATTTTGGAAAGGCCATGGTGGAAATGCTTCGGACATCCTCATGGTCACTACCGTCTGCATAAACTAAACAGCAGGAAGAAACGAAGCGAGTCATAGGGGGGGGTTATTTTCTCACTCAGAAACATAATGCCTAGAAATAGATATGTAATCGTAAAACATGACCAGGAGAGGCAGATTATTTAGGCAGATTTGGAAAATTGTCTTGCATGTCAGGCACTGATGCAATTTACTGTTTAAGAAGAGCACAGGAGAACGGGACTGGCTGTCCACCGAGCATGAGAAAGCATCCTTTTTATTTAACTAAATTTTCTTGCACCTCAATACTGTTATTTGATTCTATTGAACGTGGTCCTCTTTTCTACTAAGCGGCCATAATAGGTGAAAGAAATACCTGACTCAACAGACCATTATCTGAATGGCAACTGGATAGCTTTTCCATAGGCTTTTATCCGAAAAATTGAGAGTATTGAGTAAGGACTAGAAGTGTACTTGAGCAAATTTGCTTTTTTGAAAGGCTATGAAAGGCTGCTCTGAAAGATTATGAAAGACTCGGCCTGCCCTTTCTTCTCAGATGGCAAACACATTGTTGATATGCCATTGTTTCTGATTCCGGTTTCCTGGAAAGAAGTCTTACTGTTTAGTTATCATAATCAATGCCCTTATGTTTTGTTGTTACAAAACAAGAACGAACACAACATCCATAAATATATGATAACTGAAACACCATAGAAAAATACAGATGACAAGAATTGTGAGTCTTCATTGACATCATGTCATGATCCGGATTGTCAAAGGACCTAATTAACCTAATTAGTTTGCTAATTAGCTTTTTTTATTTGAGAAGAGAGCATTTAAGGCCAAGAGTTGGTCAAACTTATCTGTAAGTTAGGCAAATTGCTGTGAGACTTGTGACACTTGAGTACTTATCTTTCACGTTTATAATAAAGTACTTGTTATTGGAATTAAAAATTCATAAATGTTTTTCATTTCTGCTTAAATAACCAAAAAGGTTATTAGTAGGTGAATTCGGGCTTTCTTTATACAGCGATATTTACATTTAAGAAGTCTAATGATGAAACAGAATAAGAGCAGAATAAGTTTTTAACAGATTGATAAAATAGTGAAATAAAATGAACGACACCAATGACAAAACGAAACAGGAGCGAGACTACAGCTTTCAGATGTAATAAAGCCATAATGATAAAAAATAAATAAATAAATAGACCATAGCTTGAGTATGTGGTTCCATATCCCCCACTGATCAATAGATTTGTCAGTGAAACATACTGTGTGCCATTTGACAGGAATGAAGAACATGTAAAAGAGATGCGTTAATCAGACCACAGGCTTCATACAGCACTACACTAGTATGTAGCTGAACCATACAAAGGTTTAGTGAGAACTTGTTCCTTATTCTCATCTCTGTTTATTTATGATTATGTATTTATTCAGAGAATCCTGGAGCTTGGTGCAAATGCTTTATCTGTGCTGGTAAGGCAGAATTCAGTTTCAGTTTCAGGATTCAGTCTACTTGGTGGTTACAGTAAAGGATCATTGTAGCCCACAGAGCTGTAAAAGAAAAAAATTCCCAGGGCAAAGAGGTATAAATTTTACATTGGAGCTGCCATCACTCAGCCAGGGTTTGTCAACAGGCATTCAACACTTGGTGCACATTCTGACATACTTGATACTTAAAATATTAGTTAGCTCTATTATAATGCAATCGGGAATAATTTGATAATTTGCATTTATCATGTTTATTAGTTGAAGTCAGTGGCTGATCCTGAGCTCTGACCCAGGCTCTGATCCCTAACAAACTGGGATATGCAAACAAACGGATCTCACTGTACTGTAATGTATATGTTACAAATAAAGCTTTCTTCTTCTTTGCTCTATTTGACTCATTTGTGTGTGGGTGATTTAACAGACAGTACAATTAACACACAGGGACCACCATGGTCTCACACCTGTAAACACTGATTATATGAGAAGTTAAATTTGGTGGTTAAATTTAGGGTTAAGGGTGGGGGTGTGTACCTGTTCTGAGAATTTCATTCATGTGAATTTGACTGAAATCGTTGGTGTGACCGGACGTGACTAAACTTTCGTACAAGTGGACCCTCGTGGACTCACGTAATTACGAGTACACGTTGTGGAAAGATATTCTCATGACCCTGGATAACGATACTGCTGAGATGAGTGCACTGCTTCAGGAAACCATACTGAAATGGCTCAATTAAATTACATTTACATGGATTTATTTGGCAACTACTTTTATACAATACACCATACAACTTAATTAGGCATTTGAAGTTTAAGGGTCTTGCCCAAAAGTGGCAGCTTGGCACTTTTCAATCAATATCTCAAAGCCACAATCACAGAGAAACCTCTGTGGAATTAAAGATATGATTAAAATATGGATAAAATCTAAAAAGAAATTGATAAAGATACTCTATAATTATGCATACAGCCCATACAAAGACCCACTCCAGGGGCCTTTTTTCCTGTCACTGGCAACTGACCACCTGACATACTCACTGGTGGAAAAGGCACTTTATGCCATTTATTTCCCAGTAGAAGATATATCTATTGTGAGTGGTATGTATTTTGGTCATTTTCACAGCTCAAATATGTAACAGACAAAATGGGCAAGTGCATTAAATCATGTTGGGATTGTACCCTCTATAAAACTTAATTTAAGAAAGTCTATTCTATAACAAAGGCTGTGTTGTTTCTCTCACATCTTTGGTTTTCTGTGGATGTGTTATAGCCAGTGTTGTAGTGTTATACCAGTGGTGAGGGCATGCCTTACAATGATTTTAGAATGGCTAAGGGTTCTCACAGCATGACTCAAAGTGCCTAAGAATACCCTAAGCCATGATACCATCACTGTTATGCACACCAACAGGTGGCTTATTACTTTTTTTTAAAAAAATGGCACAATTGGATAAAATCCAGTGTTCAATAAATAATTTAATTCATTATGAGTAATATTTGCATTTTTTTTTTAAGAAGGTGGTACGTTTCATCGAATTATAATTATAATCTATAATCATCGATTATAATTCGAAACCAAGCTAGGCAACACGACAGACAACAATTAGTTGTATTAGAGAATTTTATGTACAGAACAATGGCTTTATTGTAACAGTTTTATTAGATTAAAGCCCAGCACATTAATACAGAATTCAGGTCAATGGTCTGCATATATCAAGGATTTTACAATGGCTTCAAATCATTTCATAATGATCATTTTCCAATACTATTATTATATGCATCAAATGTAAGCTGTGACTATAAAAGACTAGTCCAAAATTATTGAGCAGAGATTAAGAAAAAGAATGATGTGATCAATATCATGCATGAATGGTGAGAGCCAACTGATCACCATCTTTATACAAATTCAGTTGCAGTGACTTCCATTCACCGTGTTATTATTATTTTTTTTAATGGTGAGAATATTAATATTAGGCTTCAAAGGTTCAACTTTGCGCCAATGTAAATAGGGCAAGCCGACTTAAAAAGCAGGGGCAAGGATGAAAAGCCAGTTTAAAAAATTGTACGAAGCTCAAATGTGCACGTTAGACCTAATTTTATTGCCAAATTGAAGATCTATTCCTCATAGGACTTAAAAAAATAGCCTCTAATGGAAGATCACGCAGGTTGAGCAGAGAATCCATGGAAGATGGAATCACAGTACCAAAATGTAATCTATAAACCAACACAAAATAGTATAACACCAAGAACAGTTTCAGTAGACTACGAGAAGTGTGTTTTTATTCCGAAGATTTGACTTGTGTAAGTACTGACTGATTTATTCTGTATCCACCGTCATAGTTACAGTCTCTTCCAAGAACTTGTCTCTGGTTACCAGGTGCCCTCTAATGGTCATCCGAGGTGTGATATAACATGTAGGATGTGAGTGCAAATAATATGTATATTGTATTAATATACAATATACGGCCAAAAGCTTGTGGACACCTGACCATCACACCAATATGTGGTTCTTCTTGGCACAAAATTGGAAGCACACAATTGTAGAAGATGTCTTTATGCTTTAGCATTGCATTTTCCCTTCAGTGGAACAGAGTGGTTCAAACCTGCTCTAGCATGACAATGCCTGATAATGGCAATGCCCAAAAACATAACTGTTGTACACTTAGTTCATTAAAAAAAAAAAAAGTCTCTTATTGGCTTTTATTTTTGTAGACGTGCATCTGGGCATCTAATCGTTAGCTTTTGTGTGATGCCTGGCAAATAGGAACAAAAGGTGTGTAGCGGATATGCTACAAAAAAATAGAAAGAATTGAGAGAGATAGCAGCACTAGCCGAGGTATCAGTGACATCGATCCATTTTAAATAGTTAGTTGAGATGTTATTTTATATGGTAGTGGAGAACCAGGCACTGCTGCTAACTGAAACTGAAACAATGCTGACACAGTGATTGATGCCATGGATACTATCAAGACTGCCGCCAGCACTGCCAGCATTCACATTGCTGCTTGCCATAAGAACTTTTGGCATGGAAGGGCTGGGTCACAGTGGAAGATGGGGGCCTCCAGGGTGTATCAGCCCAAGGATTTTCTGAGTCTTTAATCCATCCTTGACTATAACCCAGTTCCATGTTCCAGCACCCACAAGGGTCTTGCCTGCCAGGGACAGTAAGACCCTCAGGCCCCTAGTAGGCCTATCTCATGGATCATGGATCAGCCATAGTCCAATATCTATGATGACTAACAACTGACATGACAGTTACTGATAATGGTAACATAACACTTATATTAGTGGACATCAGCTGTTATGACATCTTAAGACAGCAGGCATGATAGGTGTATGACAAGGTTTAATGTGTGTCATGGTTCGAAGTATTACTAAAAGATCTTACTTGAAACAGTCCTGACCAAGAAGGTGTTACGTTTTAGAATTTTATCTTATATTTAGTACATTTCTCACACCCAGCATCACTCAATTACAATCTGAGACCATGTGCTTCTGAGGCACGTTTATGTTTGTTGTGTCTCAGATGTTCAATGTGTTAAACAACTGCAATCCAATACAAATGCTGAAATGGCAAATTCTTAAACAAAAAAAAAGCAGAATGCTGAACTAGAAAATTTTGTTTGAATCTTTACTTGAATGTAAATTTTGTATACTAGATTCCCTCATTGTGCAGTTCACCACATCTCAAAGGCACTGCTTGCAATCATACCGTTTCAAGTGTAAAGAGTCATAACAACCGAAACAGTTTGACGACTACAGTCATTGAGGTAAAATCGAGTCTGCTTCTGGGTCACTGGTAAGTTGCTGTCAGGATGACAAAGGTGAAGCCAGCGCTGTGAAGAGATCCAAGTTCATTTATTATTTTTATGTTTATATTATGCATTAATTAACTATTACCACTAGTGGTAAGCCCTCATTGTGCCATTTTTTCCCCATCAAACGGGGGCTCCACTTTCAGAAAAACTCAAGACCGTTACAGTCGCCTCTCTTCTGAATTGTAAAGTGCTGGAGTGGGCTACAGCCATCTGGGTGTGCCGAGGCCCCGCATAACCTCATATGAACAGTTAATGCTTCTCTTTAAAGTATTCTTTGATCAACCAGCGGAAGGAAGAGAGGGAGGTGTTTCTCATTATACTGAGTGTGTTCCGAGGAGGTACCCGTATCTTATACGAGACTGAACAGTGACGGCAGTGACGACGGCCTGTGCTATGCAGCCATTACTGAAAAGAACTCAAGGAGACGATTCAGCATGAGCTGACCTGCCAAAATTTGAACATACCCAAAGCTAAATTAAATCTATTATTTAAAAATGGAAAGAATTTGGCTCTAAGAGGGATTCAGAACCATTCCATGCCAGCAGAGGTCGCACACACACTTCTGGTTCACTTTGTGGTTGTTCCCTATTTAAACTGCTCCTGGTAGTTTACTAATTGTAAAGATTTGGCAACACATAGTGTTTCGTGTAAGTTCTGAGCCGTTTTCATGATAGTACTAATATTATGTATGACCCATGTTTGATTCTTTCAACTTGGTCTCTTGGATCTCCTTTTGGCCTTGATTACTGCTCCTTGGATTACTTTGGACTGGTTTATCGAATTTGGAATGTGGATTTTGTGTTTTTATTAAACCTTCTAGCAATTGAACTTGAACACTGCATATGAGTCTCCATTATTATACTGGTACAACCACAAAACTGCAAGAGGAGGCCATCCACCATAGGTTTGTGACCACATAAGGAGGGCATTAATCAGAAAAGCAACTGCGAGAGGCGCTTATATAGAGATCATGTGACAATTTAATTGCACAAAAGCGAACTATATTCATCTAATTACTTGATAGCAACAGGTTGCAGGGTTTTTTTTTTTTGTATTTGTAAATAATTTTGTAAAGTACGTATATTGATGTTTTCCACTGACTTTCCAGCGAATTATGGGATATTTTGTGTGGAGTCATGACATATAATCCCAGCTATATCTATTTCAGGTCCAAGTTCAAGTCATTTAAGCCAATTTCAGTTTTTTAGCAACACTAAAAAAAGGGAAGAGTTCAAGGAGAGTGTATATTTATGCAATGCATTGTGTAACACATTGCCTGTCCTCACCTGTCTGAGGCTTCCTTTCAATGTACAAAGGCGGCCCAACGCCCATCCAGGAACCAGCAGCATGGAAGAGAGAGCCATCAGCCACCCCAGCGCATATGCCCAGTCTGGGTACACATACCAGCGGTTGTATTTCAAGGGCTGATAATCAATGAAGGAATATATGAAACATACCTTGGGATACAGAGGGAAGTTATCGTTAGTGGAAAACAGTTGAACATAAGTCAAATGTACATTCTGTCAACAAACGGCTTTAAGCTCAGCACGATTATTTGAATATATTTGTTGTATATAAATACATGGCTTTAAATAAACACAGTACATCCAAAAAACATGGAATGATATTTCAGGACAATATTAAATACAGCATTATGAAATAAACAGTTGTGTGAATAGTCTACAGCTCTGGTGAAACAGCATTTTTTAAATAGACGATGCTAGGAGCTTTGAATTGAGTGCACAAAATGATGCTAGTGTGAGCGTGAAGATATAAGATATAAGATATAGCATATTTACTGTAGTATCTGAGTTGTGAGAGGTATTTTTTGTATTTGTATTATTAATTAAATTAAGGTCATTTTTGTCTGACAGGTCAGTAGATTCCATATTTCTGAACTGAGATAAAATTGTAAAGATGGCAAACATCTTCATCACATCTTCAGCTTTTCTTGACTATAAATCTCAGTATGTTCTTTACACTTTAGACAAGAGTGAAGCGAACACACAGATAAAAGCTTACCAGTAAGAGAAATGGGGTGATGTATTTCCAGCATATCCTAAAGATGATGTTAGGGTATGACCCTGTCATATCTTCAATGACCTCAGACATTCGTTCAGTGCCTTGAAGAATTGACACCATAGAAATGGGATGGATGTGGGATGTATTAATGTGTGAAAAGATACTGCATGTGCAAGAATAAATGGTATGTATTTGTAAACAGAGACATGATGTCCTGAGATATGTATTTTGTTAATCCAAGTTTACGTGTCTTACTGTATTATAAACTTTCTTGTTGAACCTACATTACACTAAACATAGGGAATATGTTTTAAAAAGAAAAAGAAAAAGAAAAAGAATTCCTGGAATTCCCTAAGATTCCCTTATAGGGACAAATTGACATCCATTCATACACTTACATTCATGAGCAAACACTATATATCTTTTTTTAACCTTTTACTGCACATTGTTGCCATATGGCAACAATTTACAAACTACCCCCCTATTTTTTTTTTTTTTAAATTTTGAAATATATTTTTATTTCTTGAACTAATTCAAGTAATAAAAATCCATAAAAAATANTTTTTATTTCTTGAACTAATTCAAGTAATAAAAATCCATAAAAATAAATAAATAATTCATGCAGTAGAGGGTTAAGACTCTCAGTCTGCTTTTTCACTTTCCAGTGGTTTTGAAGCTTTTTGCTCTGATCTTGCCTTCAGCAAATGAAATCCATGTTCACTAGTATTTGCCCTAAAGACTTTTCCCATTGCTTGGAACAGAAAAGTCTTTTGTCTCGTATCGCATGATTCTAACGGCTTTTAATTTATTGTAGGAAAATTATCTTATGCAAAATTTAGACACAGAAAAGTTGGAGTGCTATAACCGCAAATATAACCTTAAGCCTAATCTTTGTAAAATTTTCATACAAATTAAGATGGGAGTTTTTTTTTTGCATTTTTTTTTAATTCAAGTTAGTTAAAAATAAGCTAAAAAAATAGCTCAAATTGTCTCATAACAGCGAATATTCTGAATCTCATAGCCATTTTTTTAGTGTGAAGTGCTGTTATGTCAAACCAACAAGAAAATGGCCCATATTCAAGAAATTAGAGATTATATTGTATAATTGAGGTGTTTTTTTTTAACCCACCGAAGACCCAGCTCACTGCCAGGCACTGAAACACACAGATGAAAACGATGCATGCTCCATTACAGGCGTAGTAGTCAAGCAGCTGAAACACATACACCCCTCCCTACAGAAGATAAGAAAGGTTAAATACAGTATAATTAACTTTTAATCTTCATTTACTCTGTGCCTTTCTATCTCAATCTTCAGGTGGGTCAGTTTTTCTCACTCTCCTCACCTCTGTGACCATGACGAATTGGCAGAAGAAACAGAAAACACAGAAGAGAAACAGGAAAAGCTCTCGGCGTCCAGTTCTACGCAGCACTCGAGGAAACATGTCTGTCACTGATGTAATGATCACCTCCATTGTAAGAAACTGGACCAAGGCACAAGTACAGTAGTATGATGAAACAATAGTAGGGGTGTGTGTGTGTGTGTGTGTGTGTGTGTGTGTGTGTGTGTGTGTGTGTGTGTGTGTGTGTGTGTGTGTGTGTGTATGCCTGTGTGAGTGTTTGGGTGTGTGAGCATTCTTATTGTAAGTCCATACTCACTGATAATCAATCTGCTTGGTATGACAGTCATGCTGATTACCACAGACATTTCCCTGAATAAATTTACTTTGCACTGCGTACACTTAGATGAGAACATATTTATGAGACTACTGAACAAAAATGACTTTTGTCTCACCAAAGCTGTTCTTATGTAGTTTTATCCACTGCAGAAATACAATAAAAAGTTTCTTTAGTTATGTACATTTTTTTAAATGTGCATTTAAGTAAAGCATTGGCCCAAGTAAAGTAATGGATGGGTGTATCCATGTATTATGTGGCAATGTTTCAACATTGCTATCTGTGGTAATTACCTGTAACTTCATTTCTATATTTAGAAACAACATTTTAGTCTAAAATTTTCAGAAAAAAATCACTTCTGTTAAACATTGTTTCAGTGTCCAAAGATAATGAATATCATTCCATCCATATGCACTACTTTGGAGAAATTGCATAAGATGAATGGGAGAGGCTGTCGTCTCTGTCCCCAGGCTGTGTATGTATATGTGTGATGGCCGCAGCAGGAGCTATAGTGAGCCCCGGGCAGCATAAGAAGCCAGATGGCCCCAGTGAAAGCTCCCATTGAGAGAGCCTGTCCTCAGGCCCTGGCCCAGCTGCTGGAGAGCAGGCGGCGAGAGCATAAGGTGAGATTTACCTGCTTAAGAGAATTGCACACAGGCAACATATGTGTCAGATTCACTAAGCTCCTGAAGGAATGGAGCAACAAGCGCAATCTGAACACTTCCCCTTTAAGATCCACCTACCTGTATCTTGCAAAACAGGGATTTGAAAATTCATAGCAATCCACAATAAATTCATGAGAAAAATTGCACCAGTGAGGGTAAGGGTGGGGTTAACAGTTGTACAGTATGAAATTAGATTAAATCCATCACCACTGCCATCTGTGCTTTAAATTTATAATATTTTATAGTGTAAATTGTAAATTGGAGTGAACTGCAGCTTCTTTCAGTTGTTGTTTATTTTGGGGGTTTCTCCCTTCAGTTGAAGTCTGGTGATTTACTTGGCTAATCTAAAACCTTCCACTTTTTTCCCTGTGATGAAGAACTTTATTGTGTCGTTGTCTTGCTGCATGATGAAGTTCCTCCCAATTAGATTGGATGCATTTCTCTATAAAGTGGCAGACAGAATGTTTCTGTAGATTTCTGAGTTCATTCTGCTGCTACCATCATGAGTTACATCATCAATAAAGATTAGTGATTAGCCCTTTCCAGAAGCATCCATGCAAGCCCAAACCATGACACTACCTCCACTGTGCTTGACTGATGTTTTGAATCATGAGCAGATCCTTTCTTTCTCCACACTTTGGCTTTTCCATCACTTTGGTAGAGGTTAATCTTGGTTCCAGAACTATTCTGGCTCATCTCTGTGTTTCCTGTGAATTCCAGTCTGGCCTTCTGATCCTCACTGCTGATCTTGTGGTACATGGCCTCTATATCAAACCAAGAGTTGACATTCAGAGCTATTAATTGTTTAAACAATCTTTCAAACAGGGCACACCTGGGCACAAAGAAACACCTGTCAGTGACATGTTCCAATATTTTTGATCACTTGGGGGGGGGGGGGGAGGTGCCATATTCTAAGTCATTTAACACATCTAAAAGCTGAAATTCTGATCAACTGTCTCATATTCATCTTTGGTCTCAAACCTAAATGTCTTCAGCGTATAGCAGAAACAAAAGAATTGGTCTTGCAGTTCCAATATTTTCGGAGGAGACTGTATGTTCTCTCTTATTTTTACATTAACTGCAAATTAATGATAATAATTTTACATATCAAACTTTCATGATTCTGACTAGATTATTTTCTTGATCCTCACCCTCAGGTCACATTAAGGGAGGTTTCATCTGTTTTAAAATCCTTCCCAAATCCCTCGGTGTTGTAGTGACTGACGAAAGGAACTTCGAAACAACATAGATTAGTAAAGGTTTCGACAGTTGTTGACCTGGCACACAAGACTCATCTGCGTCCACTAGACATTGTACAATTTTGGAGTACACTGTAGGCAGGGTGAGAACGTGACCAGCTCCCCTCCACTGATGTACTGCAATGAGTCTGAAAGAAATACAGAGAAACCTGAACATACTCCTCACCTTCACTCTCCAGCCATAGGTGCTGAGTTTTAGACTGCCTCTTCTGATCACGTTCACTCTTGCGATGTTTTTCACGTCCTCTGTCTTTCTTTGTCCCTCCCTCTTCATCTGTCTTTTGATTTCTGCTTGGCTACCCACCAAAGCCTTTGAGTGACGGCGTCACATTAGGCGTGGGGTGATGCCGTCGTGCGGCACAGGAAGAGAGAAAGAGAGAGAGCGAAGGAGATGTGGGAGCTCTTTGGCACAGTAGGTAGAAAGTACCGTAATTATAGATCACACACACTGGGGAGGAGAAAAGAACCCCATGCATGCGACTCACATTTAAAAAGAAAGGCGCAAATATAAAAGCAAGTGTGTTTTTGCTCCGAAAAAAGAAAAGGAGGACATTAGGTGAGAGAAAAGAGAGAGAAGCTTGGGTGTGTAATAGAGGATGAAGAGCTTAAGCTGAAGCCAAAATGCTTGTTTGTGGCTGGTGCATGGAGGGCTTTGTAGAATCTCTGTGTGTGTGTGAGACGGTGTGTGTTTAGGGCCTTTGAATTGGAGATGCTTTTCCGCTGGTGTAGTGGAAATACTTAAATCATGTGTATTGTAGGTTTTAGAGATAAGCTGGCCTTTTGGTAAAATAAATAAATAAATAGATAAATAGATAAATTGGGAAAACAAGACACATACAGCATGAAAACAGACTAATAGTAAATAAGGTCAGTCTGGTTATTTCCAAAAGTTAAAAGAGAAATTTACACATCACACGCAAAACCATGCCATTGTGTCTGATTGGTTTTGTAATATAAAACCACCTCCTAATTAAATATGCCACGACAACTATTAAGTACCGCTACATCCAAAATCAAGACAGCTCAGCTTATTGGCAATTGGCACATCGTGTATAAAAGATGTAAGAACTTAAGGCTTCTGACGTGACATATAAACGACGTGACCAGGCTGAGCCAATCATTGGCCTGAGTTCGAATCCAACTCTCTTGTCAATAGCATGTGAATTTGGATATAATGGCTCATGTCTGAATTAGATAGTTATGTCAATAAACAGAATAAAGTCAAAGCATCCGACAGACCCCAGTGACAGGGTTAGCAACCTTGAGGGCAATGTCAAACACAGCCATTTCTTTAGTACAGCCTCTATTCATCGCTGCTCATTCAATCAAGCACAGGGAATCCATAGAGGAAAATACTGTCTGTGAAAGGCAGCCATGCTCATAAATGAGTTCTGACATTGATTAAACAATGAGCGACTCGAAACGCTTTTCCAAAGCTAATCAAGGGAAATCAAAGTAAGGAAAAAAATAAAATAAAATAAAGAGCAATATATAGTAAATAAACAGCTTATTATTTAATTAAAAAGTGCATTTCTAAAAGAATATGCCATCAGCTGTCTGTTTTTTTTATTATTATTTTATCCGAAGAGTCTAGAGGATGTTAAAAATATGTGACATTTCATCATTTTTATGAAAACAAAAACACTACAAAGTTGCAGTGACTTTTTAATGGTCGACGTTGATTATAAAAGCTGTTTCCTTTCTCCTCGTTTGGTGCTTAAGATATTTAAGTGAATGTGAAGGTCGCTGTTTATAGTGACGGCCTTGACAAGCTCTATTCTTCATCTCCTGGCCTAATGGCCCTTAGTTGCTGGTGCTTACTCTGTCTGTAAAGGATTCAGGGCACCTGCTGCACTTTTGTGCTCAGCATTAAATGCAATTACGGGGGATCTCTTAAAAACAAGTCCACTTATGTAGAAGAGCACCTTTTCATGCTATCAAACTTTCATCATAACTGAATAATTCACTGTTATGGCAACATCCATGTGAGTACATAAACATATCTCGTAAAATCCCTTATAATCCATATATATATATTATATAAGCAAAAATGAATTCACTCCAATAAAAATAAAGCCTTTTAACTTGAGTGCCCTCTTCACATAACTGCAAGTCTTGTTTAAGATTTTGCCAATAACTCAGTGAAGTTCAGAGTCTGTCTCACGGTATAAATATTAAATTGCATCTAATCCAGCCACTTCTTGTTGTACAATTATTGTGGACTTTCAAGCGAGAACGCTAAGAGTTGCATTCTTACATTTCTCGTTCGCTAAGTGAAACCAGGTCTCGATTTTTTGCGGGGCAGTCAGGTGTGTATCTGTGTGTAAGTGTGTGAGTGAGCTGGAATTGA
This sequence comes from Pangasius macronema, assembly GCA_037577455.1. Taxonomy (NCBI): domain Eukaryota; kingdom Metazoa; phylum Chordata; class Actinopteri; order Siluriformes; family Pangasiidae; genus Pangasius; species Pangasius macronema. The sequence continues at coordinate 4,783,163 of CM074968.1, read as the reverse complement.
CTCCCGTTGCATATATCTATATGTATAAAGAAGTGGGGTCAGGCCTGGTCGATAGGCAATCTCTCAGCTGTAGCGGAAGTGATGGAACTATTTGAGGCTGGAATGGCTCTGCTCTAGTGGAAGGAAAGGCTAATCTGGTGCAGATGGGAAAGACCCCAGCAGGTGTCCGCTGGTCATGCAACCTGTTCGGACATGAGCTGAGTGAGCGCGTATGCATGGCAGATCACTCGCTCTGTCCTACTCCTCCAGAGAAGCTATTTTTGACTGAGATTTCTTTCATGGCGTTGCCATTTGCTGTTCTATTTAAGCTTGAATGGGCAAATTTTCTTTTGTGTGATTTTCTGACTTCAAAATCGTCCATGACCTTTTCTGGTTTGTTTGCAAGAGAATATGTTTGTTCCTATATTTTTTGATATAACATACTTTTCTGAGCAAGGTGCATTTTGAGAAGGAATAATTTGAGAAGGTCGATAAGTCAAAAATCAGCCCAGTCCCTAAGGACTCTCCATCTGCCATTAATTCGACATTAATCGACAGACTAGGATAGATAGTCGTCGAATAGAGTCAGAAATTGATCCGAGAGGTAAAGTAGATTAAGTGGGAGATGCTCTCATTGTCATCTTTACTAATTGAATGTAATTACTTAGCCAAATGTTAGATGCTGGCGAGATGTTCGGTTTAATAAAGTAATACTGCAGTTCTTGCTGGTATGTGTGAGGTGGTTTGGAAAAAACCTGTCGGATGTCACTGCAGCCGAATTCTGGGCAGCCAAAAATGACCAAAACTCAGGTTTAGACGAATATTAGGTTTGTCTGCCTATAACATACTATGATAGCTCTACTTTAGGAAAACATACATATATAATCACAAGAACGATGTAGAATTGTTTTATTTAATTTCTAATTGATTTAAATTTTTCATTTGCCTAAGCTGTTTGACTGCAAACATCATGTGGCTGTAAAAACCGCCAGTCTGTTTGTTTATTATTTATATATTTTATTAATTCCATATCAAATTAAATGTAAATTAACCCTCTACTGCATGAATTATTTATTTATTTATTTTTTATGTATTTTTATTACTTGAATTAGTTCAAGAAATAAAAATATTTCAAAATTAAAAAAAAAAAATTAGGGGGGTAGTTTGTAAATTGTTGCCATATGGCAACAGTGTGCAGTAAAGTGTTAAATGACTCAATCTTCACTTCTTTCGTAGACAGTCAGTGTTCTGGTGTCTTTCAGTGGAATTGGAATGAAATCTTTAATGCAACGTGTGAGAAATAAACATTTAAGTCCAGGAAAACATGTAGTTTTCAGAGCTGCATATAATAAAACTGCCAACATTTCAGGTTGCCGCACATATTTGTTCTAATAATGTGTCTCTAGTCTGCTGAAATCACAGTTTGCGAGAACCGATAAAGTATCACACACGTGGTGTCACGGTAAAGCCTGAGTGTGGCTCTGAAGTGTAGTGTAAATCATTAAAAGCATGCTATAGCTCAGGTGTGGAGCTAGAATTACACGGAACATGGCTTCGTGGTCCCTGCTCTGTCTCGCTCTCAGGTTGCCTGAAACGCCTGCAGCTAAAGAGCTACCTGTCACAGTGAGTGAGAAAAGTGCCTCTGAAGGAGGAATTAATGATGCTTGACTTACATCCATTATATCTCTTTAACAACATCAACACAGCCGCTACGATATCTCCTGGGAAGGCTTTGAACAATGACGAAGATATTAGGTGCTGTTTTGAGGGGAAATAAGACTGAGACAGGACACTTGTGCTCGCTTTGTACATTTCTTTCTCCTTTGTGTGAAAATGCAATTATTCACAGAACAGCTATTTCTCCCAAAGCATTGATTATTATCTGTATAAATTATTCATTCATTATTAATCTAGATCGCTAGCTGTTTTTATTTTTGTTCATGTATCAGTGCAAAAAGATTTAGGCAGTGCTTTCTCTATACAGAATATGTCATGCAGATATATATATATATCAATTGAAAGGTATGACGACTGACCAGATATTTGTGTGTGTGACCGTGAAAAAAAGAGCCATAAGGTAAGTATACCTAATACAGTGGCCAATGATTGTACATATAAAGTATCTGGCCAACAAGAAACACACTTCTCTTTCCATGTTCTTGATCAGATGGTCTTATTAAAAGGCATGAGAGATCAACTCTATAAATATATACATTTATAATTAAAAGTAATACCTGGGCGCTGCTATGGTGAAGTCAGTTAATATTCACTGTGATCATAAAGATCCTTGAACGTCCTTTCAAATGCTTGATTTTTGAAGCTGTTCTCAATAAATGATGGATTTCTTCATCACAAAGCCTACTTTCACGCTAACCTATTCTCCTTAAACACAAGCACTTATTTCATATGCAGGGCTAATCATATGGGGAGTACTAGATCAGAAAGTGACTGATACTGTAAAAGCCACTGTGTGTTTTTTTAAGAACAATTTAGATCCTCTACATTTTTTTTTATTAAAAAATTATCTCTTTTTGTTTTTCTGGCACAAAGGCCAAGGCATGCAGCCTCCTTCCACCCCACTAAAGCATGCGAAATAAATGTTCCTCTTCTTCTTTATTATTATTATTATTATTATTATTATTATTATTATTATCATTATTATTATTATTATTATTATTATTATTATTATTATTATTATGAATCTAGATAACTAGTTGTTTGGACATGTATCAGCAGGAACAGCTTTAGGGAGTTCTCTGTCTGTGAAAAAAATGGCCTAGTCTGAAGTGGGCATTTAGAAAGAAAGAAAAAAGCGTTTAATATTTTTTTAAAATTCTGCAGCTAGTTCCATTTTTCTGAGTTTAATACAGTAATAATATTATGTGATTCTCTGCAGCTGAAGCCTTTATGCTTTAGGCAAAAAGTGCAACTAAACAAATGAATGATGGAATTAAGATCAGAATATTATGCTGTTCGTGTGATTTCGTGATCATGTCACGGTTTAACTAAAGAGACGTGACTACATGAGAAATAAAACATTCCTGAACGTGCTGTTAATTTAAAATAATCAGTTCACATCATATCCCACCACATCTCTGACTATGTTTCTATAATAGCTGAAAGAATGCTTGACTTTCAGTATAAAAAAGCTGTTCAAACCCTGTCAATTAACACAGTTCGTCAGTGCTGATATACTTTAATTCTCTCACCATCTTAGTCTAGTACGTGGCCACAGGGGTCAAGTTAAAACAAAACAATGCGTGTTTTTACTCTTTCCTAATGGAGCAGCATATCACAGGGGGAACATTAGATGTGGCAATTCAGATGAAATCAGCAAGCCATATGGACACCAAAGGAGAATACCCTCTCTCTCTCTCTCTCTCTCTCTCTCTCTCTCTCTCTCTCTCTCTCTCTCTCTCTCCCCCCCTTTCCTCCTTCTCCCCCTGGACATTCAATCCCAGCTGACCTTCATGTGCCAAGGTCTTAGTTTTTTGACCTCGTCACCGTGCACCAGATTCCACCAAAGCTAGAGAACAATCGTAGTGGGCAATCAGTTCCTAAATGAGAGTGTTTGGCTGCTGTAACCTAAGCCCTGAGCCAGGGTTGTGCGGTTGTGAAGAGGAGATGGCTTTTTGACACAGGGTTCGGACATTAGTCACACTCTCTGCTCTTATGGAACCAACCTGAGGTCAGGGGACATTCAGGAAAAAAAGGTTGAGTCAAAAACATAAATGGACTTTCTGTCATCTTTTATACGATGATATGAGATATCTCTATGTACAGTATGGGAGGATTTTTTTGGAGATTATATATAGTTTATTTTCTTTATATCTTTATTATTTTATTATATTTATTATATCTTTATGATTTTATTATTTGCTTGCTCCCTCTCTGTGCATCTGACAGAGTTAGAATCAATATTTTGATGGAAAATATGGCTCGTTGCAATTATACTCTTTAGTAGAAGTGACTTTAGCTCCTGGATAGCAGCGATGTGGTGGAATTCCCATGGCCACATCTCAGAGCTCTCATCCAGTGAGAGTAAAATATCAGTGAGACATTATCAAGGTAACAGATCTTTTCCTTTAGGCCACGTGTGGGGCCACTGACAGAGTCCTAGTGTTCCTCTGTTCTGCAGGGCACAGGTAGATCTTATCAGGCCATGAAGCACTCCTCATTCCCAACCCTCAGATTACTCACCTGCTCACCTACTGGGCCACTAGGGAAGGCTCTGATTTCTCTGGAAATGAGGAGTTGTCCTGTTGAGCTGATTTATGATCAGAAACACTGTCTTTAAGTTGTTAAGTTGTTGCGTTACAGTTTGACGAGGTGAAGCTATTTTTAACAGGACCTCTCCTCCTCAAGTGGAGGGAGCATTATGCTTTATTTTTATTATTATACTGTGGAATCCAGGTTCCTGACTCTAAAGATGCCTGCAGGATGATTTCGGACATTATGATGTGCTACTGCAAGTATATCATTCTGGTATAATGTTTATTTTTAGAACAGGCCAAATCTTTTTTCCTGTCCTGTCCCACTTGCTGACTGCTATTACTACAGCTAATATAATCAATAAAATGTCTAATAAACTAATTAAACACCAGACCTGACCATTTATTGCCCTTGTAGAGTTGCAGACTAATTAGAGATAATCATGTCCTAGAGCAGGGGCTCTCACACTTCTAGCAGAAACCCTTTAACTGTAAAATAAATTCCACTGAAACCCTCAGCACAACTTTATTTTCATTCCAACTATTCAGATATTAGGCTCATTATTTAAATGTGTAAAATAGTATTTTGACTATATATTGGAGCCACAGAGCTTTTTATCCCTGAACTATCCATCTACAGAGTTGATATTATTTATAGACCTACTTGTTTTTGAGTTACTGAGAAATGGATTAATTCAAATCACCAGTTAGACTTATGACTATAGAAAACCATTAAAGTAATACATTTAAAAATGGAAGGTTGTGATTTCCATTATTGTAACAAAAAAAAGAGGCCTCTCTGATTATGCTTCACCAATCCGTTGAGGTCCCTGGACCCCAGTTTGAGAACCACTGTGCTAGAGTGTAAACAAATATGAGCACCACAAAAGCGCATGATGAGGCAGGAGACACATTTGCTGTGATTTCTGCCAGCCAGCGAGTTGTTTCTAAGAGTAAATATTGATTTAAAAGTAATATCTGAGTAGTATCTATTGAAGTGAAAGTTATTAAAGTGAAAATTACTGAAATCTGTAAGTGAAGTGTAATCATATATCAGATGGATTTTAAGGAAAAATTTAGGACTTGATTTGACTGAACATCAGCTCACCACATCTCTTGATTATGTATTAATTGAAATGCATTGTGATTGTGCCATCTGTGCCAAGCGTCACAAAAATACTTACAATACACAAGACTTATTTTGTGTTTGATGATGAAAACTGGGGGCTTTGTTTCTGTTCTCATGTTCTCATTGCTTTGTTTATTTCCCTGAATTCAGATCTTTTTTTTTTACTATACGAGAAGCTCAGATTTTATTATTTCAGTAAATGTTTCATTAAGTAAATACATCTCTCTCTGGTCGTGCTTGGATGCAATCGTTTGTGTAAAAACGGCACATTTAAATGACCGGCTTTATGTTTAGTCCATAGTGTTATTCTAAGGAGCACATTACTGACCATTATTTTTCTAATCGGTGCCTTGGGGCATAAAGCATTTTGGCACTTACTGTAATTACTGATTCTGTAGAATCCTGAAATATTAATATTCTACAAGATTGCAGTGAGCTGCCAGTAAATTGACTAATTTTACCTCTTTCCTGTTACACACTCTCTTCATTCCGACCGTTTAGATTTGCAGAACGAGCACACACCTGTTTTTACATGCAGTTTATGATGAATCTAATCAAGCTTTTTCCTCATAGTATCATCAGATTAGTTCTCTGCGCCTCTCCAACAAAGATATACGTATCAATCAGAAAGATGTCAGCTCCTCTGTTTCTCTATCTCCCTCCTGCAGAGCAGCCTCTCTGATCCTCAGCCTAGATCCAGTCGAAACACTTACCCAGACCCCACTTATACGGACTGGAGTGTGAGTGTAGTGTCAACTATTGACCAGAGACTGAATGGCAGTAAGTGTATGTTTGGGAGAGAGCAAGTGAGGGGGCTAAAGAGGTCTGTAACCTCTCGCCAGCTGCGTGGCTCTTCAATGGCCCGCGCCTTCACCACACCCTGGGGTGGTAATAATGCAACACCAGCTTATCCTAATCAATATCCTCATTTCACTTGTGGGGACTTTTCAATTCTCCAGAGTCTTGTAGTTTGTTTGCCTGTTCAATTGTAGCAATGTTTGATTAAGTTTCATGGACTGAGGCTCAGGTTGTTGCACTTGAGACTGTCAGTTATGCTTGTGTATTTAATTTTTAGGATAGAAAATGTATATTGTGAATGGTCTGTCAGCTGACTGTATTGTTTACTGATTGAGATTCCTGAGTGTGCATTTGTTTGTGTTTGTCCTTGCTGTGAGTTTTTCTTTTCCTTTTTCCAGATCCTGTATCTGTGCATTGGATTGTGTTATGCATATGTGCATTCATTTGTATGCTTTGTGCTCATTAGAGCAATGTTTATTAAGGGCTTGATCAGATGTGCATAAAAAGGCCTTGCCAAGTGGAAAAAGGTAAATGGTCAACAAAGTGCTCTTCAAACAAAAGCATGCCGAATGTAGAAGAGTGCTTTAGTAAGCTGTGTGGGACACATCTGACATCAGTGCATACCCAAGCCTTCTGTATCCCCTCAGCTCCTCTTCGTCTTGAAAAAAAATAAAAAAACAGTCCGAATAAGTGGAAAATAAATGTCATCAATGGCTACGTGCTCTTGGCTATTCAGGCATTTCCAGATGGGACTCTGACAATATGAGAGAGACAATCTGTTAAAGTCACATGTTTCTAAATGATAGAAATAAATAACAGAAAGACAGAGTGAATACTTGCAGTTTTGGATAGACAATAGTAAGCCAATTACTGCTAACAAACGAGATGTAACATAGAAAGGCATAATGACTGCACTAAAACGCTACTTATCTAGGAAATGGGCTGACTTCTTTAGAAAACTGTTTCAAGGACATGCAGGCTTCCATTAGTGGAGAAGAATGGATAAACCAAGGATGTTAATAGTCTGAAAAGAATTGGTTGCATATATAGACAAATATAAGTGATATCCTTTGAGGAAGGAAAATATATTTTAACCATTTAAAAAGCATTGGTTGACTGTCCGTGACAATAAAGCAGATTATGGCAAGTAAAGTATGCCTCGGTATGACGTGCACTAGTCTTTGCTCTGTTATGCAGTCCACTGTGGCCAGAGCTAATTAAAAACTGTCTCAAGCGTTTGTTCACTAATGACTAATTATTCAGGTGGTATAGCCAAGACAACCACAATATTATTTTATAATTATTTCTCACAGATGATTATTGTATTACACTAAATGCTCTTAACAGGCTATATTACTCAGTCACCCCAGTGCTCCACTAAATATAACAAACATGTAATGACTACACTGATTACACCCAGATATCATCACTCAGTTTTTTTTTGGTCTTTCATGAAACAAATGACATCTTGAATAAGTTATAGCATTTACTTGGAAAGGACAAGTATTATTCTTTCTCTTAAAAACTGTACTTTAATCATTTTTTGGTCAAGAAAGTCCCTAAGTGTGGCTATTAAGAGATTACACACAGACACTTAGGAAAACACTATACATATATATATATATATATATATGTATATATATATATATATATATATATATACTCTGAACTGCTATTTTGTACAGTTTTCCCTCCTGAGATCTCATACAGGATGGCCACCTATATCTAATCCATACCTTTCCACCTCACACACTAACTCNTGTATGTATGTACACACACACACACACACACACACACACACACACACACACATATATATATATATATATATATACATAGCATTTATATACAGTTTTTTTTTCCCATGTGTGAACTACTACTCCATAATCAGCATGCATTTTGCAACAGATGGAGCAAAAAAAGGTGGTGAGAAAGCAGAGGGAGGACAGAGTGGGTGGGGGAAAGGGCCAGGGCAACCTGAGGTCTCCATGTCCCAGTCCAGAAAAGGAAATATGGGGGAAACATGTGTAATTTTCACCACAGGGTTCTGGGTAATTGAGTCATTTTAAATACAGATACGTAGATGAATAAAAGGGAAGAGTGAAGGTAATAAGATGGGCGAATACTCTCAAGAGATCAAATTGAGGATTTCTTTTTCGAGAGCCGCAACTGTTTTCTTTCTTTTCATCTCAGAGCTTTTATATGTTATCATTTCAGCCAGATACCTATCTTAAGTAATTTTGTTTTCATTTAGCTCTCTTTGTAATGCCCTCCTTTTTTCAGGATGAAGGATATGTCTTCTGTGGCCTTCTCGGTTTTTTGGGACAGACTTCAGCAACCAGAGCAAGCAGAATTTTGCTCATGTCCTTGATCTGCCAAAAGCATTTATACTAACTGCTGGATATAAATCTATACAATGACGTGCTTTTGAAAAGATTGCTCTCTTTCGGACATCATGGTTACGATGTTCTTAACACCATTAACTGTGGATTTAGACTGTTATAAACTTTGTAAACTTAATTTTGTAACATGTATTGATTAAATTATTTACTGAGATTTGCTCATCAGGGATAAACTCACAGTGATAAATTCAGATATTTACAATATACAATTTTAAATTAAAATTAAAATTTACAGTTTTTGTGAATTCGTTTATTTCTGTAAAGCTGCTTTGTGACAATGTCCAGTGTTAAAAGCGCTATACAAATAAAACTGAACTGAATTGAATTGAATTGAATTGAATTGAATCGAATTGAATTGAATTAAGCTTCTTTTATTGTTTTAGGGGACTCACACAATCAACTTCAGCAATGCCAGAAGAAAATTATCATTCATAAAGAATATTACATAATATGATATTCCTAAAGTTTCTGGAAAAATCAAGGCTTTACTTATTCACACACACACACACACACACACACGCACACGCACACACACACACACCAATACAGTAAGCAGTAAGAATACATTTCTTATCTGCAGTGTCTCTCCCATTAGTGCCATCTGGACCTCTAGGCCAGGTGTCTGACCAGGGCAGGTATAAGGTCAGCTGTGTCAGGCACATCACACCATGGGGTCAGTGGAGGAGCTTTAGTGAGAGCAAAATTTCCCCTCTCAGGGGTTGGGTTTCTGACCACATGGGCGCTGTTCAGCCCTCCCTACTGAGAGTTGCCTGGCCAGTATAATGAAAGGGACATTGTATTTAGATGTTCAAACACCAAAGCTGCAGGAGCTTTAGTGATTGTATGTTGTCTTATTAATATTAATATACATGCCCTGGGAGACTATGGAAGCCCCTAGAATCATTTGCACACTTTATAGATTTAGCTAACTGATTTGCCACGGATATAAACGTCTTGTCACCAAATTGCGAGTGTGAGCCAAAGTTTGATACACATGTCTGTCCATGGCTCAGTAACCCCTCCTCACAGTATCCTCATTCCTATTTCATATGATTCTTCTGGTCAGGACATGGCTGACAATTATTATTGTTTAATTTCATGCTTTAAAGAAAATGGTTTATGCATTATCGAGGGTAAATTAATAACACTGCATGCTTTTTTTGATTTCATGTTATGTTACGCCAACAAACCTCACCAGGAATTCAATACCGATGTGAGTCGACAACGGACACTGACTATAAACAGGTCTAGTAAGTTTGCGTCTGCAGTACAAATCAGACAGACATCACGAAAAATAATTAAATTAACCCAACTTACAGCACACACACCCAAATGCAAGATGAGATCACATTGTTACAAAGTCCCTATAACAATGGAAACAACCGGAAACACTGTTTATTCTCAAGTCTCCCTCTTATTGCTGTGGATAATCTCACCTGCATGCTGTAGACTTGTACCTAGTAACTGCTGCTGTAATCATGTAGACTGTCCTGTGCTCATTCCAGGACTCCCAGGATGTTCCGTATGCTCATACTGAACGCCCCTTCAACACACTCAGTACTGTTTGACTTTACAGCACACAGTGGTAGAAGAATAATGATAATTATTCTATAATAATGATAATTATATTCCCACTGTCAGGCTCCCTCATGAGTCTTGCTCCTCTCAGGGATTCTTCCTCGTGTTATCTCAGCGAGTTTTCCCTGCCAGTCTTTCACCTGACTTGCTCATTAAGGATCTAAAGCAACACCTGGGTTTCTGTATAGATACTTTGTGACAATGTCTATTGTTAAATGAGCTACACAGCTAAAATTTAACTACACAGGCGATAAGACCCTTGGCACTTTTTTAAGGTTGAGCGTTTGCCAGCTCCTTCTCCGACACTCCTCCTTGTGCTGAAGAATAGAGAGAAAAAAAGAACCACTGGGTCTTAAACAGCCATTCTGAGAGACAGACAGAGAGACAGAGACATTTTTAAGTCACCATTGAGTGAAATACTATTATGCACTATGCTATTGTGCACTATGATGACACAGTCCTGGGGTCTTCTACTAAATTATATCTTTTCATATATTAAAATTCCTTCAAAGCTTATCATGGGAATACACAGTGTGGTAGAGAGACAAGAGAAGAGGTGCTGTTCTAATGTGGGAGAAAGCAGAACCAAGTATCCAGTGGATTAACTTCACATTAGACTCAGTGTGAGGAGACTAGTGTAGGATTTAAAATGAAGGAAGTTTCAAAAGAGAGATTAAAGAAAGCACTCAAATCTTGCTTTTCAGTTTGTTTCACCTCTTAGCTGCTGTAGAAATTCCTGAACAGCATGGGTTGGATATTGAGAGCTATTACAGGATAAGGCTCGTCAGAGTTTATTTTAGCATGTAAAATTAGTTTGTAAAAAAAAAAAAAAAAATTAAAATTTGTACATTAATGTGTGTGTATACTGCTACAAAATGCATTTAACAATAATTATTTATTAAATATTATTAAAGCCTTTATCTGTGCACCTTGACCAGCTAGTGCCTATAAAAAATATAAACACTCACTATTATAAAACCATGGACTTTAACACAGACTTGATCCCTCCTTTGCTGTTATAACAGCCTCCTCTCTTCTAAGAAGGCTTGCCAGTAGATTCTGGAGCATGGATGTGGGGATTTGTGCTCATTCAGCTAAAAGAGCATTAGTGAGGTTGGGCAGTTATGTCAAGCGAGAAGGGGATCGTACGTCAGTCCCGAGGTCAAGTAGAGTCTCCACAAGTCACCCCAACTCCAGTCCCGAGTCTGGTGAGCTCATCTTGCACATCAGCCGAGGCAACAATGTCTACATGGAGCTCGTTTTGTGCACCGGGGCATTGTCGTGCTGGAGCATGTTTGAGCCCCTTAGTTCTAGTTAGGAGCATAAAAAGACATTTTAGACAATTGTGCACTTATATGTTTGTTGCAACACTTTGGGGAGTCATGTGTTTCGCTCTCTGTGTGCACCTCTATTTTGAATGTGATGTCAGGTGTGTTTTTTGTCAGACTCGTCACGAAAATAAAAAATGGACAAGACAAATGAAAAAGACAGGGGTAACTAGAGAGTCAAGTCAAAAGGGGTTACGTATTCATTTTAACTCAGCAATACCGCCAGTGGTCAGTTTGAAGGAGTTTTAATATTTCACTTGCTCTGTCTGCCACCTGTCTGTCTGGGCTGGAAAAAAAATTAATAAAAACAAGTTACACTTTTACGCTTCTCCAGGAGCTTCTAGCTCTTGCTAGAGGACGGCATGATACACTATCAGCGCAGCTTGCTGTCCAATCTATCTGCATCCAGTGGCTCAAGTGTCCACAGTGTTAAATATGCCTCGATATATTGTGTATGCAGGTGAACCAGCGGCTGCACTGCGCTCCCCGGCTGAGAGTCTGTTATAGAAAATATTGACAAAGCCATCTCATTCCATTTTCATTGAATCAGTCCTGAGTCAATACACTCTCAATTTAGTGCTTTGGCACCCTGGCCTAATTTAAACAAAAACATAATTCAAAGAATTTCCTCTACTTTTCAAACTAATTGAACACTAGATTAGAGAGAGAGAGTCTCTCTCTCTCTCTCTCTCTCTCTCTCTCTCTCTCTCTCTCTCTCCACTCTTTTCTATTTCAACTTCAGCCTTCACAGTAGGTAACCAGCTTGAAATGATGGAATATCAAAAGTAAGTGAAGCAAACTCAATTTACCCAATATACTGCCAAACTGTAAGTAGATATTGATTGAGACGTCTCATGAATTGCTCTCACCCTTTAAAACACACACACAAACACATATACAGCATATTGCCTCTTTATTCTACCTGCCGTGGGTGGCCAACCCTCAGTGGGATACTGTGAGACAATTCGACAATGAAATGATGTTTTCTTGGCTGCATTGTTGTGTTGGTTAATGAAACTAATTTTCTTTTCATGAAAATGTTGATGAAATTGTACTGATTCATATGTTAGGTTTCTCTTAAACTCCTGCGCTTGCTCCCGATCGTGGCGCACATTCTGAAATGTTGTTATCCTTTGGAACAGCAGTAATTTCTTTGTGGCGTACACATTAAGTACAGAACTATTTCAGTATTTCAGAGCCATGTCACCTCCTTTAGAGGTGGAAAGAAATTAGTGTCAGGCTTCTCAAGAAAGAGTCAGAGCACTGAAAATCACCACATGGCATGAAATGGAAAAAGTGACATACACAACTTCACCAATGCCTTGCAAGCCTTCTATTACCATTTATTCGCTGAAAGATCTGATTTCCTCTCATCTTTATCATAAATGACAAGTGCAGGTTTATACTTTCGAACTATATATAGACTTTCAAAAGGCTTTTATTATGTTAATCTTTCCCAATATGCAGATTTTTCCCCACATCACCTCTCATAAAGGAAGTCATTTCAGGTTTAAATAATGAGACAGAAGCACCTGGGTGGCCATCTTCCTCCTTCTGTTTTTCAATCTTTCTCTTTTCCACCATTTCTGGCCCCGTTCATGTAGATACGGCTTTTAAAAGTTCCAATGGGTCTCTACGTTAAATGCCTAATGAAGGGGATAATGCATTTAAAGTAATGTGACATTAATTGTTTGAGGTTCATAATAACAGCCCTCAATCATCTGGAAGATTGCCTCGGGTTTTTAATGAGAAGCGTTTTCAAGGCAATGGACTCGAATGAGGGAATGACAGAGTCAAATTAGTTGGTTTGCCATTCATGCTCACTCTATTGCCTGCTATTTAAAAGTCATTGACCATTTAGGAATGGGCCATTGGTCGCAGTGAGCGAGCAAGATGCGCCAGTGCTTATGTTTGTGTTGCAGGGTGGAGGATGGATGGTTGGGTGGCAGCTCCACCTATGATAATGCTTTAAAAAAAGTAGTAGAGATGTCAAGTCCCTTCTGTGTGGAGGAGAATGGGACAAATAGTGGCGATTTTCAGTGGGCCCCATCCCTGCATTAACATAAGAAACAAGCCAATATGGATGGAAGTCAGCCGGTCTGGGCCCTGTCAGCGGAGGCTTTTGGCCAGGAGTGATTAATGTCTTTACGATACCACACACAGCCGGCGCCATGGCCCTCCTGCGTGTATCATCCTGAGCTCTCTAAGGAGCACACTTACCAGAGCTGGAGATGGCCAACAATCTGCGAATCAGCACAAATGAGCAAAGTTTAATGTGTAAGATTGCACTGAAGTATCAGTACGCATTACAGATGACAATTATTCATATCTCGATTTGTTCTGGAATTAGAGCTTGTCACAGGCCGAGCTAATTTTTGGATGTCTGTAATTGATCATTTAAAAGTAAATAAAAGATAGCATCTTAGTGGCCTAATGTTGCCAGCTGAAGTAACTCTTTCAGAGGAGTTTTACGCACTTTCTCAAATACGTGACTTAGCGATTTTTAAGATTCTTTCACAGGTTTGTGTCCAGTTCTTTTACCGAGGAATGGGCCAAGTAACTCTCAGAGAATAATACAGAAGAGTGATTCCGGGTGAGGTACTTAACTTATCAACCTGTCTTTATTTTTCTCATTCTCTGACTGCAGACCTCATAATAGGTTCATTAATGCAGAAGTTGCATTTGGTTGACAATGGGTTAATGGCCCAAGGGTAGTCTATTGGCATCGGGAAAGGCCCAACAGGAGGAGGAGACTTTTTTTGCGGCCCTTTCAGTGTAGGTTCTCCAGGGGTCAACCGAGTGTCACCCAAAAGTGAACAAACATGTAATTGATGTTCGGACATCTCTGGCTGCCTCTTTTGAGCTGTGGCTGAAAAAGGCGCTGCTGTCTGGGCTTTGACTGTCCTTTGCCGTATAAGGGAAACTGATTTGTGAAAGCGTGGGATGAAAAGAGGTGCAATCTGCCAAGCTGCAAAAAGGGGGATACGCTTGAATTTTTCCTCCTCTGTCTCTTGCTGAAATGATTGTGTTTTGCCTGGTGGTTAATTGCTACCCCCCACACACAGGTCGTGAAGAGGGGAGGCATACACTGCTGGTGTTCCTTTCTCCTCTGTACTGGGAACAGTGTCTGGTTTTGTCTCTGATTTTCATGGACATTAGGAGAAAATGTAGAGAGGAGTTGCAGCCCTTTTATAAGGCCATGTCACGCTGGGTGATCTTGTGTCTTTACTATATTCACTTCTGCATAACAACAGACAGCAATTTGTACACTGAGGATCATATCTAACATGAACGTTTAGGATAAAATGTAATTCTAATGAGACAGGTATTTAAAACAAAACTTTCGACTCCTGAATGTTTTAAATGGTGAGTGACCACCCACTTCATTTAATTGTTTCCAAATTGGCCTTGGGCTTCATAAATGTTTTTAGCCTTTCTAATAATCCTTGATGTTACTCAGAGGCCATCAATTAACAACAGTGGAAACCTTCTTGAAATATCTTAAAACAAAATGAATTTGTGAAAGGTTATTAATGGCATTGGAGTTCAAAAATGAGTGTTGAAATGAGTTGTTTTTTGAAGAAAAGTCAGTGTGTCCTGTGGCTGGTTTGAGCTGCACCCACCTGCCACCCCACTTTACCCTGCGGTCAGGGCAGCGATGATGTCAGTCGGCAAGCCCTTACCAGTAATTACACATCAGATGACAACAACTTAAAATTGATGTTCAATGCGGGAGAGCTAAGTGGGCATTTTAAAAGTTAGATACAGGAAGCCAGAGAGAGGGAGGGAGGGCCCACAATATAAAAAGGGTAGCATGGGAATTGCTGGGGCAGCTGCACTGTACGCACACTACACTAATAGTCATGAAGAACCCATTGCTAAAAGCGCATTTGGCATCAATAGTAAATGAGTATTTATTCGGTAATGACCCAGAAGGTGTCCCTTAATTGAATAGTGAGAGTGGTGCCAAGCAGCAATAAAAGCAGATAGATTAGGGCAGGAAATATCTTCTTAAGTGGAACTGTAAATACATAAGAACATGCATTTATTTCTCTGACCTTGAGCAAGATAACCACAGATTAAAAATTTAGCTGCTGGTGGGATAAATGGAGATTTTGCTTTTAGTTCTTGACTTTTTTTCTATTGCACACAGTGGACCTCTTCTGGCTGCCTTGAATATTGAATTGTACCTCTCAAGTGCATTAGGCATCAAATTGACTTGTGCTGAAAAACTTTGAACGAGGGTCTGTAAGCGCTGTTTTGTGGAATGAAAGCTCTTTTGTTTTGAGAGCACATTTACCACATTTTTCTTGTCTTGTAAATGTCACAATCACACGATTAAATGAAAAATGATCAGTGGCTACCCATCTTAGATAAATGATACGCAAATTATGCAAATGTGAGGGTCATGTTTGCTGGTTTTTACCTTTCCTATCAAAGGAATTCTTCTTATGTCTTTCTGTTAATGCTCCTAACAAGCACTCAGTGGACGGTTCTGACTGACTGAGGTCGTAGTCATTTAGTCGTTTACCTAATATCCCCGCCTGACACAAATAAATAGTTTCCCGAAAACACCGTGCAACAAAACCACTACATTTCCATAAACATCCACTAATTTCATAATTACAAAACATATATTTAAATAGGTTTGTTTCAAGCTGTGTAAGTTGAAACTGAAAAAGACACATTGGTTGACGAAACTGTTATTTATTGATTTAATTTGCTTTTAACTAAAATGGAATAAAATATAAAAAATCTTAAAAATCTATGTTTAATATTATACCAGCATTTACTTTATAACTTACAGACTAACAGGCTATTGAGAAGTTCCATCCGACATTATTCTTTTCTTTTTCTTTTTATAAATACTTTGTCACTGTCCAAACATTTATGGACCTGACTATATAATATATCACAGCCCCATATGCAGCAAGCTGCGATACACTGTGTGTCCTGACACCTCTCTATCAGAGCCAACATTAACTTTTTCAGCAATTTGTGCTACAGTAGCTCTTCTGTGGGATCGGATCAGACAGGCTAGCCTTCTCAACCCACACGCATCTATAGCCTTAGGGCCCACGAGCCTGTCACCGGTTCACTGGTTGTTCTTCCTTGGGCCATTTTTGGTAGGTACTGGCCACTACATATCAGGAACACCCCACAAGACCTCCTGTTTTGGAGACGCTCTGACCCAGTTATCTAGCCAACCCAATTTAGCCCTTGTCACTCAGATCTTATTCAATTTCAATTCAATTCAGTTTATTTGTATAGCGCTTTTTACAATGTCATTGCCTCAAAGCAGCTTTACACAAANGTGTGTGTGTGTGTGTGTGTGTGTGTGTGTGTGTGTGTGTGTGTGTGTGTGTGTGTGTGTGTGTAAATGTGTATTTGATGTATTTGATAAATGTGTATCTTATGCTTGCCCATTTTTCCTGCTTCCAAAACATCAACTTCAAGAACTGACTGTTCACTTGCTGCCTAATATGGCTGTTGTTATAGACTGCAGAACAGTAAGTATTAGCCCCGTTGGTGTCCCTGTCTCTGTTTTTGTCTGTGAGGAGCTCCATGAGACTGTCCCTAATGCTGTGGATGTCTTAGTCTCTGTAGCTCAGTCTTAAACCTGTTCCTTAACTTACTGGTCATGACATAGTTTGAAAGTTTTCAATAAGCCCCACATAATAGATATTATTGTATAATAAGGTTTCCAAGCAAAAAAAAATAGTTTGATTGTTTATTATTGTGTACATTATTATTTTGTGCATTTATTTTTTTTCCAAAATTCTTTGAAACGGCTAAGTGCTGGATAAATAGCTTGTCTTGCAAGGCAGTTGTACTGACTTTTGTTATTCATTTTAATGTCACAGGCTGAACCTACAGGAAGTATTAGGACTATCAGGTATATAAAATAGGTTTTTTGATCATGTCAATCATTTTAAAAGTACCTTTCTTCCTGCGTGTCTCCTTGTCCCAAGCAACAGGGATTTTGAAATCACAAAAAGTTGTGATAAGTGCTTCCAGGGCCAAAGTTAAGCAGCCATTTCAACCAGCACCATTAGACTTTCCTAGACTTCCTACACTCTATAAGCTATCCATTTACTTAAATTACATTTTTTTTTCTTGTGGATAATTTAGATGCATCATTGGCGTTACACCTGTCAGTCTTCCTGTAGAATATTTTGCTGGAAAAAAGGATTTAAAAGAAGAATTTTTTGATGCTGGTGTGATTAGTGATGTGTGCTTTGAGATGCTGAGACTCGAAATGAAATGAAGCAGTTTGCTGTTGAAAGGCTACATTTCATGTGCTAATATAGCTAACTTTACCTGCAGCATAGCTCAGTTAGTTAAAATCCTCAGATATTTTGTGAAGTAATTACTCAAGTGTTTTTTTTTTGTTTGTTTGTTTTTACCAGATGACTTATTTACTCTTACTTGAGTAATTTTCTTGATCACTACATTTTCTTTTCCTCATATGAATTATTACTATAGTAGCAACACCTTTACTCAAGTCAGTATGTTATGTATGATTTCCACCACTGGTTGTAGCTAACAGCTAAGCTCATTCTGTATAGGAATCAACTACAGGAAATCTTTCGGCCAGGATTTAGGCCTCATCACAGTACTGGGGCAGCACTGGTTAAAGTAGTTAATGACCTCTGGCCTCTGATCAGAATCTTGTCTCTTTGCTTGTATTACATGAATTTTCTGCAGCTATTGATACCATATATATATATATTCTTCAAGAATGACTAAAAACTTTTGTTGACCTTAAGGGAATAGCTCTTTCCTGGCTCAGGTTTCATTTGAATAGCCGTTCAGCTAATGTTAATGGTAACTTCTCTTTCCACAAGGCTCTGTTCTAGGCCAGCTGCCTTTTTCCCAGTATATACCACCTCTGGGTATTAGCTTCCACTGGTATGACAGCTATATGTTTTAACCAGATGACAAAGAGCAGTCTAATAATGATAGGAAATGTGTAAAAGACACTGGATAATCAATAACTTCCTCCAACTTAATTCAGACATGACAAAAGTACTTCTGCCCTGGACACAGGGTACAAGAAACATGGCTAAGCAAAGAAATATAATGTTGCTACTTCATTCAGAAAAACTAATTCATGCTTCTGTTCCTTCTAATTTGGACTGTTGAAACAGTTTGCTCTCTGGATGCTCCAGTAAGAGTGTAACCTCCAGTTAGTCCAGAATGCAGCAGCTAAAGAGTCTTTACTAGAAATAGAAAGTTTAATCATATTATTCCTATTTAATCCACATTCCACTGACTCGCAGTATGACCTACGAAGCACTGAATCATCCTGTCCAAGGTAAATTTTGGTCTACAGTATTATGATCCACCGCTCTTGCTTTGATTTTAAAAATGCACGTTCTTTGTCAGCATCTAGAACAATAAAGACTACAACAAGATGAAAATAAAAGGTAAAATTTTAACTCCTTGAGGGTCGTTCGGTTTCGCCTCTGAGGAAAGCCCCGAGGCTTCTGTGTGGAATTCTGTGACAGAGTGTTTCTCCATCACATGAGCAGTTAGTGTTCAGGACAGAGAACCCATCAAGCAGGCATTCGGGTTTGCTGATGCTTTCTAGCTCTCTCTTTCATTTATGCTGTCAAAGCTCTGTTTACAATGTACAGCCTTTTACATCACTGTAGGCTAAGAGCATACCTAATAATCTGTTCACTCTCTCTCTCTCTCTCTCTCTCTCTCTCTCTCTCTCTCAAGCTGTACCTCGCTCCTACTGCCGGATGCCTGATTCTCACACAGTTCTGTAACTGTGGCTCCTCTTGTCCCCAGACCTGTGTGATTCATCCTGAACGTCTACTCCTACTCCTTCTTCCTTTATCTGGATATTCTGCACTTCTCACTCATGTCCTGCTGCTGGATGGTCCCACATGAATACTCCAATGATCTGCACCTCCCAAAATAACGCTTTATGCCCAAGACACACCTTTCGCTTGTATCTCAAATGGATATTGTAGATTTGTACCGTACACGAACAGCTGCTGCAATCACAAAGACTGCACTGTGCTCATCCAAGACTCTTATTCACAATATATTCATAGCCAACAAGTTGTTTGACTTCGCTCTTCTACAGCTGTTTTAGCATAATGAGTTATAATCCCACTATCTAGTGTCACCATGACGAGAGTTCAGGGAGTTTTTCCTTCTGTATCTGGAGTTCTGGAGTTCAAACTGCTTTGTGCCGATGGTTAACAATGTCTTTTGTTACCACTGTACAAATAACATGTAATTAAATTGAATATTGGCTTTTAATTACACTGAATATTGGCTCTCCATTTTCCTTATTTGTCCTTAGTTTCAAAGTTATTTTTATTAGAAACTCTAAGAACTAATTTGTTATCACCTGCATTCATTCCATGTTTCCTGTATTGAAGTCCTAGTTTACTGTTTTTAGGTTTGCTTGTGCTAATCTACAATTCTGAACCATGTTAATGTTAATATTAGACTTTCCAGTATCTAGCTGTCTGCTTTCGAGTTCTTCTGTGTTAACTCTTTTTGTACTTTTGTGCTCTAATTGCATGCTTAGCTTCTTTAGGTTCTGAACCTGTGGTGTGTTTTGGAGTTTGAGGTTCGGATTCTGTTAAACTTTCCTCAGTGCTTCTTCTTACACTTCAGTCTGAACAGTCTGGCTTTGTGTTGCTTAGACTGCAATAGTGTATGATACAGGAATCCTTTCCTCTGAAGCTAATCTACAGATTTATTACACACTAACATTTAGCCTGGTTTAACGTGCATTTCAGTGTCACTGTAAGATCTGATGATGGTGATAAAATTGTGTGGGACTGAAGATGCCTCTGTCATATATGAGCAGTAAACTGCTCCTGAGAAAGCATGGTGACGGATTGAGAATGTTCAATCACTAAATGCCACAGTATTTGAGCAGTTTTTGTAATATATGTAAACAATCACAATTTAAAATCTTCATCTTTTTTTTACTGCTAAGTGCTAACCATCATTTTAATATGTCATGGTGATTTGCTAAATCCATCCACTGCGAGCATTGTCGTGTCCACCCACTGAGCAGGTCTGTCTCTGTCTCCCATGGACTCTGTCAGCAGCTGTTTCCAAAGCCAACTCTTTTAAATAGCTTTCTCTTCAGGAATAAATAAACCTACTGATTCATATCCAACTAATTCTTATCATGTCAAATTCGTATGCTGTGTGATGTGAAGATATAGATTGTGTGATTGCTGTAATGTAATGTGAAGATGGATAATAATTTTTTGCACTGTCTGGTCTTTGAGTTCAGCTCAGAAAGAGTAAATGTATTAGAGCTAAAGTGGCAGAGGGTTTTCATTTTCATGCTCCAGTCTATTGATAGCTGTGAAACATTTCTCTGTAATGCAGGAGAAAGCACTGGTCTCGAATGTGGCTAATTAGCTCCCACTTTTAACTCCATCAACATGTCAGAAGTAATTAAACTCCTTGGTTGTGTTGTCAGATAGGTATTTTTTAGAGAGAAAAAAAATAGGGTAGGTTTAAAAGCAGGAAGAAACTTTAATATTCTTTGCGCAATTGCATGAAGAACCTTGACAACTTTATCAGTTCTGGAAAGGTTCATTTGGGAGATTTGTTATGGGGATAATGGAAATAGCGCTTTAAGAGAATAAACTAGCTGTTAAAAATAAAATAGTGAAAATAAAGTAAATGCCGGCAGAATTAGTTATGTTAGGGATAGATCAGATTTAAGGGTTAGGGATAGATCAGATTTAAGGGTTAGGGATAGATCAGATTTAAAGGTTAGGGATAGATCAGATTTAAGGGTTAGGGATAGATCAGATTTAAGGGTTAGTGATAGATCAGATTTAAGGGTTAGGGATAGATCAGATTTAAGGGTTAGGGATAGATCAGATTTAAGGGTTAGGGGTAGATCAGAGTTAGTCTAGCTTCATGGCAGGATTGATAGTGTGTATCATAACGGCTTTGCGCGCGCCAGGTTTTTATTACCAGGGAAATATTTTCTGCTTTTCGATTCGTCTTGTGCTTGATTTTGATTTCTTACTTTGCTGTATGTGGGAATATTTAAATGTCGCACTGCTGTGTGCGCAATGCTTCGTTAAAGTGCCTCAGTAAACGGAGGTTAATCAGTGTAGATTAAAGCATAAGAGCATTGCAGTAAATGTCTCTGCAGATTAATTGCTCGTGCAGAATGAATTGCATGGAACAACAGAAGCAGATTTACAGCATGCATACATACAGGGAGCCTCAGTTTTGTCCTAAATTACTATTCTTACATTTTCAATACATACATTTTCGTTTGCACAATATTATTACAGTAAAAAGGCAGTAGACTTAAGCGTGTGAAAGCTCATGTGAACGAGAGGAAGTAAAAGGCTCGAGCCAAACGCAGGCGCTCCTCTGTTTTTAAGCGGTTTCATTCGACGTGTGCACGTGCTGCAGCACGGTCCGTTCGTGAATAAACGCTTTATTGTTAGGAGAAAAAAAAAATCAACCTCGAACGATGAATATGCATTAAGAGTCGCGTGATGATACTGGTCTGCGGGGTCTGGTCTGCGGGGTTAGTCCACCATTTGGGTGCGTTCCCAAGAGCGCGCGTGCGGAGACTCCGAGCCTGTCCTCCTTGTGTTTAATTCGCGCTCTCCCCTCAGCTCGTGTAAGTGGGCCAGACCTGAAGAAAAACCTCTGTTTTGTTTTGCTGTGTCTCCTCTCTCTCTTTCAAATAATCAGCTGTGTGCCAAAAGTGTCCCCCCTTGTTTTTACGCGTGCCAGTCACCTGCCGTCCGCCTCGGTCCTTTCCCCGCTTTTCTCTGAAGCTCGTCTTTAAAAAAAAAAAAAAAAAAAAAAAAGCTCGCCTTTTCTCTCTCTAATTCTTTTGACTTTCCGCGGTCTGGATCCCAAGTGAGATTCAGATTGGGGACGTATTGAACCCCCCATTGTCTTTCAAGAGCTGTAGTACGCTAATTAAATTTTATATCCAACCATATAAAACCCACCTCTTCTCCACGCTCCCAATTCAGCTTTGCAGGCAGACTCTTCTATTTTTCTTAGTCTGAAAAAAAAAATCCAGTGTTCATTGAGTCAGATCAGTTGAAAAACATTTGCAAATCTCTATTATTCCGAGATTTTTGTCCCCTTTCTTTTGTGATAAAAGCAGCCCGAAACAGCTTGCTGCTTTGTGCAGGCTGAAGCGCTCTGGGAAGCAGGATAAGGCCATGAATGCTAAGTGCATTACGCGCGACGAGAGCGTCTCTTTATCCCTCTATTATTAGGCTTACATTTATATCCACGATATCATTTGCATCTAATTTTCAAATTAAATATTAATTCAGGTATTTAGGCGCGATGTAGTGCTTCAGGGCGAGTCTTCCTCTCTTCTCAGCGTTACTTCTCACGCAACTTTTTCCACCAGCTCCGTAGTGAGATGAACTGAAATTCATCTGTTCGTCTGCAGAAATTTAGCGCATCATTTAGCACCTGAAACTTTCAGTAATTACTGTTTCATTTTTTCCCCAAACAGCTGTTTTTCAATCCATCCTTACATATGTGCTGCTGTATTATACGCATATGACCATCAGTTCCTGAGCGTGTGGCCAGGCTTTTCAAATCACTAGAAATAAGAGGATGAGAGTCATATGCGTGGCGTAAGCGCCGAGATCATTACAGTGGAGTTGTGGAATAATTTTAAGAAGCATTGAATAAGGCTCAGTGTGTGTGAACAGTGCGCTTCATCCCGAAACTTCAGCCTTCATCTGCGCCTTTTACGCACCGGCGGTGATCTGTGTTCATCAGCGCGCTGAGCATCTGTTTAAAAACGCGCAGCACGCACACAGCAGTAAATATCTTATCCTGATGTAGTGTCCATTCCCTCACAATCTCACCATTTCACCATTTCACTGCTTTATTTATTCATTTATTTTTAAATCTGACTTTTGGAATTGATGGAGCTTTATGAAGTGTATAAATATATTCGCTTGCCTGCTTTTTATTTCAGATTTTCAAGAATAAACTCTCGAATCTTTACATTTTATATGAAACCTGTAACAGTGCAATACATATTTAGTTACAATAAATATAAATTAATCTAAATGTGTGCAAATCCTATTTACCGGGGAGGGGCAGATACCTAATAAGGGGAGAAACCTGGAGGGGGGTTTAAGGTCCCTCAAAAAGCAGCTGTTGAATCCTAATCTGTTTTCATGCCCTGCCACTCACCTACTGTCTTTCTCTCTGTCTCTGTGTCTCCCTCTCTGTCTCTCTCTGTCTGTGTTTCTCTCTCTCTCTCCTTCTCTCTCTCTGTCTTCCTCTCTCTCACACTCTCTCTCTCTCTCTCTCTCTATCTCTCCCTCAGGTCCTCTCCAGCATTGCGCTCTTCTCTTCTCTGCACTCTCGCGCTCTTGTCCTGCTTCACCCTCTCCTCTCTCCCAGACCCCAACCTTGACTACACTTTTTTTCGGACCTTCCCCTTGTAGTGCTCCCAAAGAAAAAAAAAACACGAGTGCATGGATGTCAAATCACCCTCAAAGAACACCGTGAAAGATTGATTTTTTGCGGCCGACATTACATGGGAGAGAGCTGAATGGGAAACCCTGCGAGCCGGGGGCCGGAATAAAGATGTCCTCCCTGTTGGAAAAAGGGGGGAAACTGCCCATTTAAGCTCAGTCCATCAACCTTGAAAAAGAGAAGGGAGAAAGACGTGGAGCTATTCAACGAAAAGCCCATATTCCCCTCTTACAATACCTAAAGACTTTAAATTAATATCCATGAATATTAAATCACTTTGGCCTGAAAAAGGACGAAATAAAAGACTTGACCCAAGCGGCTTTACATATTACTGAGCTTAAGAAGGTCATTACAATCTGTTCAGCTGGAATATATGCGTTTCATCTCGGTATGTTCACTAGGTGCTGGATATCACATGCACTCGCTCTTCTTTTCTATAATGCTGGAAACTGTATTACTCTAAGCTGATGCTGTCTTGGGTGAGAATTTAGCGTTTATTACTAAATTACAGTAAATAAAAAATAAGATATGAACTCATGTCAAGCTGCTCAGTGATTTCATTTTTATCACTTTTACAGTTTTGTTGCATTCTTTCTTTAGCGTTGTTTTGATTTTTTCCCCCTCACATCAGTAGCCTCCTGCAGGACATAAATAAGCTCGACTGTCACATTGCTTCACTTCTGACTTCTTCTCCGACGTTTCTGCCAAAATTTAAGTGCCATCATTTTTTGGTGTTAATCCTCCATCGCTGCAGCTCGCGTTCATGCAGAGATTTCACGTTGTGTCTCTGGTGCGCTTCGAGCGTTTTCCCTGCCGCTGTGGGCCGTTTCCACAAGTGTGACAGAGACGCTGCTTATTTTAGTCAAAATGCGCTTGTTGAATGTTGAAAACANACACACACACACACACACACACACACACACACACACGCTGCCCCCACCTGATGGCCACTCGATAAATAGCGTGTGTTTCCCCCCCATGCTAGAACAAGTCTGCAGACACACAGCACACAAGGGGTGGGTCATTAATAACTAATTACCGCAGGTCAGAGCCTAACGCACATATAAAGCCCACGGGAGCGGCACAACAGCAACACTCCAGCACCGCGCTCCGGAGCACACACCGAGCTTAGACACACAGCTCTTCAACAACAAAAATAATAATAATAAGGCATATATAGGCAAATTATTATTATTACTATTAATATTATTTTAAATATCAAACCTGTTGTGTAACCGGTTTATTTCCAGATAAAGGACATTTTACAGTGAAGGGTGTTTCATCACGGTGAGATTAGAAATTATGGGCTCCGTGTTGCCCGCTGAAGCGCTGGCACTGAAGGCTGGATTTAAGCCGCACACACTGGCTCTGTCAGACATCATCACCTCAGACATCCTGCACAGCTTCCTGTACGGCCGCTGGAGGAACGCGCTGGGGGAGCATCTGCTGGAGGACAAGAGCAGCGCCGCGGGACCCAAAACCGCCTTCACGGCGGAGGTGCTGGCGCAGTCTTTCTCCGGAGGTGAGACACTGCACTGCACTGCACTCTCCGAGCACCAGCTCACACTCACACTCACTCACACTCACACTCACACTCACACAGGCTCGCGGAACACTTGTTCATTTTTTTTAATTAAAACTGGGCTGTTTTTTTTTTTTGTTTTTTTTTTCCTGATAAAAGCGTTATTTAGAGGGATGCTGTGTCAGTCCCCAAAGCCTCAGCGCGGCGTTTAATTCGTGCTGCTCGAGATTTACTGAATCATTCATTCAGCTCGTGCGTTTTATACAAACCACACACCAAAAAGTTTCCTAAAGAACCAAAAATGTCCTTTTTATTAAGTCCTTGTTTGAAACAAAAATGTAGTGTTAGTTTGGCGTGAACAAACTAAATTACATGTTATTATTTCATTCCTTTATTCACTTGTTATACAGAAGAAAGCATTAATAACCAGCACTGTGCTAGCAGTAAATCAGATGGGTTTTTCTTAGTTTAGCATGTCTTATGTGCTCAGAGCTTCAGACTGTAAGAGCTGAGCTTAAATAAGACTTACAGTCTGACACGCAGCTCCACGCGTCCATCCTGCAGGACAGCTCTCCTTCAGCAGCCCATGGACACGTCTGTCTCTGTCTCTGTCTCTGTCTCTGTCTCTGTGTCTCTGACAGTATTACAGCGTGAAGTTCTGATTTTAACACTGCTCACACCATGTCAGCTGCCTAATCTCTTTTCCATTTGACATGTGAAATCCACGGGCATTTTAAACGCCCTCGTTTTCAGTGCAGATTTATGGCTGAAGCGGCCTTTAATGGATAACGAGTATGAAATGAGGCATTTCTTTCAAAGCGTGTGGAGTTGTTCATTCCCATTCCCACTGAAAGCATAACAAATCCCCCCTTTCATGGCTGTAAAGAGGTATTTCACATTCATTTGGGCCTGGTTTTTATGTCGTGGCGGGATGCTGGAGCAAACCATGCAGAATGCTTTAGACTATCGTTTAATTGAAATGCTTTTTCTATAGAAAAAGCAGCAGCTACAGCCTGTGGAGGAGTGAATGCACGACATGTGTCATTTCTGGAATTTTATTTCATAATTGTTTTTTTTTATATATATATATATATATATATACTCTCTCTTTTCAGTGACTTAATATTTTGCAGAATCTTTTTCAGTATCACATTTGATGAATGGAAATGTCTGCCTGAACCCCAGCATGAGTTGGCTTTTTACACACAGAGACTTAAATATCTTTAGATTATTCTATCAGAACTTTATAGACAGTGTCTTTGATTACATATCACTGAGTTGTAAACTTTATTTTATGCATCTTTTCTGCAGAGGTGCAGAAGCTGTCAAGCCTCGTGTTGCCCAGTGAGGTGATCATCGCCCAGAGCTCCATCCCTGGCGAAGGTCTCGGCATCTTCTCCAAGACATGGATCAAGGCAGGCACTGAGATGGGACCCTTCACTGGCAGGATCATCGCACCTGAACATGTAGACCTCTTTAAGAACAACAACCTCATGTGGGAGGTAAGAGCAACAGGGGTCTGCCGGGTGTCAGTGAGTTATGATTACAGGGGTTATGATTATGAATTGTAGACTGAGTGTAAACGTGTTCGTGTTTGTTCTCAGGTTTTTAACGAGGATGGAACAGTGCGCTACTTCATTGATGCCAGTCAAGAGGATCATCGCAGCTGGATGACTTACATCAAATGTGCTCGGAATGAGCAAGAGCAGAACCTGGAGGTGGTGCAGATCGGAAGCAGCATATTCTACAAAGCAGTAGAGGTAATAATAATAATAATAATAATAATAATAATAATAATAATAATAATAATAATAATAATAGAAGAGCTTGTTGGTACTGTTATACATGTATTTATAAATCTAAAAATAGTTATAAGTTCAGTTATAATTGCAGGTAATATATAATCTGCATTTCAGTCAAATTCAGTCATCATTTTTTAAAGTCCATATAATTTCTGAATAATTATTTCTGATCTTTTGTTCTCTTTAGACAATACCACCGGATCAGGAACTGCTGGTATGGTATGGGAATTCCCACAACACATTTCTGGGTATTCCTGGGGTTCCTGGCATAGACGATGAACATCAGAAGAAGCATAAAAATGGTAAGAGTCTTCAGGATTTCATTAGGGCTATTCCTGTATGTAGGGCTAAAAATGTGTTATAAACAGTGACTACACAAATATGTCTGAATCATTTTTTTATTATTCATAATCATAGCTTGGCATTAACTCTGTCGTTTGCGAGGACAGGAATAAATCCATCACACTTTCACTTATTTTTAGATAAATGTGATGCCATGCATGGGACAATTTCCCCGATAATTCTCACTGTGTAAATTGTGACTGACGTGTTCACTTTCTCCCGTCGCCTCCCAGACGATTTCCACGTATGTGACACCTTGTCGTCCAGCACGGCTCTGGGCACGGCAGGCCGCATGCGCTGCGTGATCTGCCACCGCGGCTTCAATTCCCGCAGCAACCTGCGCTCACACATGCGCATCCACACGCTCGACAAGCCCTTCGTCTGTCGCTTTTGCAACCGCCGGTTCAGTCAGTCATCCACGCTGCGCAACCACGTGCGCCTGCACACTGGCGAGCGCCCCTACAAGTGCCACGTGTGCCAGAGCGCCTACTCACAGCTGGCAGGTCTGCGTGCGCACCAGAAAAGCGCAAGGCACCGTCCTCCCAGTGCCGGGCCCGGGGTGGGGCTGCAGACGCCCTCACCTCCTCCACCTCCTCAGATGGCAGCGGTGCCTCACCCGGCCTCGCTGGTGCACCACATACCCACCATGGTGCTATGAGTTGTGAAAGTGTCCCTCTGCTTTCAAACTTTACAGCCTCATAGAGCACATGGCGCTGTCTGAAGTTACACATCCTCTCAGTGGATGCTGAGTTGTTCATGCTCTTGGCTGTGTGCTGGAGACCCGGTGTACTTGATGCGCACGGCTGAGGAGCTCAGGTTGTGACATTACTGACATGAGCAACAGACTGCGGTTTTGTACGTATATTGTGTTGAATGCTCAGAGGCACAAGTAGCACGGAGTTCTGAGTAGAAGCCTTGAGTCTACTGATATCTGTTAAATGTGGCTCATCCATGAGCGAGCAATGTCACTGAGGTGGTCAGTCAAAGTGTGTAATCGACTAATCTTTGCATGCAGAATTGTTACAGTGTAACAATAATAGCCACAGTTGTTTTCTAAAACCTCAGAGAATGCACATGAGGCTGCCGGTGTGTGTGAGTGAGTATGGAGACAGGGCAGGAATGAGTACAGTTTAACCTCACTGGCCCCACCTATTGACCCGCATGTCACCTCCAGTGAGGAAAGATCAGGAGCACAAACTTGTAAATTATCTGTGTAAGGTTTGTAAAGTAATGTGAAAATAATTTTAAAATCTACTTCTGCAACTTACTGAACAGTCACTTTATTTGTGTATGTATGTAAAACATAAATAAGAATAATTGGCTCTATTATATTATGTACTTTGTTTGCTGAAATAAACTCTTTGAATATTCACATTGTATTCTAATAAATGATTACGTAATCACTTTTAGTAGACTATGTTTATTTCTGCCTTTTGCTTTGTTATCATTAATAATAATCAGTGCTGGCTCATCAGTTTAATATAAGGCTCATTTGATTTTTTTTAAATGATAACACATCTGAAAGGTGGAAAGGTTTAATTAAATGAGTAAAAAAATTACCACGTAAGAAGACAGTTTTAACAGTGGATAGAGTAAGTCATATCGCCATACAAGTGCAAGCTGTTATAGCATCTGCTGTAGTTTTATTCACATTTTATTTGGCTCATTTCCAGTCAATCAATAGTTCAACTGATGTTGTGTCCAGAAAGTCATGTGACTATATCTTGCACAACACTGAAAACCCCAGTGGCAAAGCAAATAGGTCAGGAGACGTTTCTATTTGTTTCCACTGAACCACATTTACATCAGATTATTTTGGACATGTAAGCATTGTTTATTGCACAAAATCTTGCAGACTTAAATGATGAGTGTCAGCTTACACTGACCATGGACCTTCTGGACATGGTGTAACACTACACGTAGTAAAGATGTGTGAAACTAACAACAATGTCAACAACAACATTAACAACAAAAACAATCTTCTTCTTCTTCTTTTTCATAGCATCATTATTATTATTATTATTATTATTATTATTATTATTATTATTATATACACATCCGAGAATAGAGACAAGCGTATAGTGTGAGATGGTATGGTAAAGAAATCTGCACAGTTCACTGTGTGGTGTTTAGACCAAGGTCCACGCAGTCACCCCTTTAGCTGCATTTGCTGGTACTTCTTGCATAATGAGACACTCTGGTTCATGATTAACCGAAAACAAGCAAAGGAAGTTAAAAAGCAGCTCTGGTGCTCTAAAGCTTTATCTTTCACTAAGTGGATCTAAGACAGCGCTATGATGGGCATTTTATTTCTGCTCTGTGTTATACACGTGCTGTCAGTGACTGAAGCTCAGGAGAGAACGTAAGTGTGTACTGTAAACTGCTGTCTATTTACGAAGAGTTCCAATAAAAAATTCAATTTAAAAGTTTATTATTCTGATTATTCTGATTATTCTTTTGTTGTTGTTATTGAACATTAATACATGCTGTGCACCAAATCTATTGTTGGGAATAAGCTTATTATTACTGAGATATTATTGGTTTCAGATTTTCTTACTGCACTGAGATTAATATTCAGCTTTTGTTAGGTACCTCATCACGGCACCCAAACTTCTGCGAGTTGATGCGTCAGAGACTGTGGTGGTGCAGTTGTTTAACTATGACCAAGAAACCACAGTGACTCTTTACCTTAAAGACAATCTGGCCTCTGAAGGCAGAACGTATGCATCCCAGGCTCTCAAACTCAACGCCAAAAATAATTACCAAGCTGCAGCTACTCTACGGGTACCACTGATACACGCCATTCATCTGCTTTAGAATTCTAATTAAATGAAAGCTATTTTACATTGAATAATGCCACAGTATATTATTATATTTAAACTGGGTTTATGCAAAATTGTGAGTCTTTAGCTTCACAAATCTAACTTTGAAATATGATGGTGTGCCACTTATTAATAGTGTTAACAGCAGAAACTGCTCTGAGCAACATGCACACTGACAGGAGAAGCTCTGGATGTTTATATATTACTTACAATATTATCATATGTTTTTTAAGTTTTGCAGTTGAGTACAAGAATGCAGAACATAATATATCGTGATACAACAGAAAAAAAAATTCCTCTTAGTATTTCCCAGCATCTCAGCTTTAATACACAGAGTTTACACTTTTTGCCCTCAGATTTTCCCAAACATTGAAAAAGAGGTCACTCATCTCCACCTGCAGGCCATATCTAGCTCCTTCACCAAGGACATAAGAATACCAGTCTTCCGTAACAATGGTTTCCTCTTTATCCAGACTGATAAACCACTATACACGCCCGAACAGCAAGGTGAGTGTTGGGAAAAGTGTGTGTCATATTTGTAACTGAGCATGAATATGAGAAAAACATAGAGAGAGATCCGTGTGTGTGTGTACATGTATTTCTCTCACTGTTATGGTTATTCAGTTGAGGTGCGAGTGTACTCTTTGAATGAGGAGCTGAGAAAGACTAGTAGACCTGTTTTTCTCACATTCAAGGTGAGCTTATTTCCCCACATTCATGTCTGATATTGGATTAACTGCATATACTAATATGAACACTTATTATTGTACTATAGGACCCAGATGGCATCAAAGTGGAAGTTATTGAGTTGAATGACATCATTGGTGTGAAACCATTGCTTCCACCATTCAAAATACCCTTGAAACCTAAGTATGAATAGGTTTTGTGACTTTGGTACATCGTTAGTCATCAGTCAGTGACAGTGTTTTGTGCTAAAGGTGTGAGCCTGTTACTTACACAAATAATCCATTCTCAGGTTTGGGGTCTGGAAAATCGAGGCAACTTTTGCTACTAACTTCACTACAACTGCTGTGGCTGAATTCGAGGTCAAAGAATATGGTACCTACCACTTTACAGCTACATGTAACATTCAGATTATTGTGCAGACTGTTCCTCTTGTAGTAATTGATGGTGAACCTTTGTTTCTCAGTATTACCCAGCATCTCAGTCCGCATCCAGCCTGAAGAAAACTATGTCAGCACAGCAAACTTTGAAGCCTTCAAACTGAAGATATTTGCCAAGTGTGTTTCCCTGGTCCACTGAATCTACTGCTATCACACCAGACAGCGTGCCCAAAAATGTTATATTACCATATCATTATAGACATACAATATATTTTTTTCTGTTTGGCAAATTGAGTATTAACTGTATGCTGTCTATATAACCTATGCAGACATTTGTTAGAAGTAAAGGTTCCCTCTGTTTTCCTATCAGACAGGTTTCCATCTTGGAAAAAAAAACGTTTAATATCCAAAAGAGCCTTGAGCAAACATTTATTCTAATAATCATTCTAATAGTTTGATTTGTGTTTTTCACTGCAGATATGTCAGTGGGAAACCAGTCAGCTCATCGGATGTCTACGTAAGGTTCGGATACGTCACAAATCATGATGTGGTCATGATACCATCAACATTAAACTATTATAAGGTGGTGACAGCAATCCTCTAATATCATGTTTATGAATGAACAATGTAATTAAAAATAGAAACAGTGCAACTATATGAATCTTATGAGGCTATTTGCTATTTCAGATGTATGGTGGTGAAGTGGAGGTTGTGCTAAAAATCAAGCAGGCTCTGTCCAGGCTAGATTCTGGGCCTCAGGATCTGCAGGAAATGAACAACCATTTCCTCCGTGTGACTGTTTTGCTAAAAGAGTCTACTGGTCAGTCTTACAACCTGATTACATGTTTGATTTTCTCATTGGTAATTAACATGTGACAGAGACATCGCTAGAAACATTGTGAATGAAAATAGACTTTCACATACATATTCTCCCCATGCACTAAAGCATTGCATTAATTAAGCAATAATTATAACAGGAGCACGAGTGCTGTTAAACTGAATATCAGCATAACTGTGATTCAACCTTACTGTATATAATATACAGTCAGGTCCATAAATATTTGGAACATTAACAACGTTATTGTTATTTTAGGTATGTGCAAGAGTATATTAGAGTTGAAATTAATTATGCTTCGGGTCATTGTCTATCTGCGCTGTGAAGCACCATCTAATGAGTTCTGAAGCATTTGGCTGAATCCAAGCAGATAATAGATGTCCTATAAACTTCTGAATTCTTAATTTCTTTCCCTTCTCCATACTCTTTTCTTCCTATCATTCTGGTACAAGTTGATATTTAAGTCATCTGTCCTTAGGATGCTGTTCCCGAAGTGCATAAAAATAATCTTTTTAAAAAAGAAAATAATTTTTCAATTACCACATGGTCATTTCCATGGTCATTCGTGTTCCTGAGCTCCCAAGTGCATTCGTTTCTTTTTAAGAATGGACCAAATAGTTGATTTGGCCACCTGAACAAACAATAACAATAAAAAAACAATAACTTTACCAATGTCCAAATATTTATGGACCTGACTGTATATATTACAGGTGTAACCAAATCTGAAATTTTATACAAATGTATTTTTTTTTTAAGAAAACATGGCAGAAAAGCTTCGGAATAGTTGTATACATCACACAAAAAGGATTTTTTTTTTTTTAATGTTCAAGATGTTTTAATGCACATATAAAAATGGTAGATGTGTTTTCCTTTTCT
Source organism: Pangasius macronema (assembly GCA_037577455.1). NCBI lineage: Eukaryota > Metazoa > Chordata > Actinopteri > Siluriformes > Pangasiidae > Pangasius > Pangasius macronema. The sequence goes on along the minus strand of CM074968.1, from coordinate 4,749,986 downwards.
TTTTTTCTACTTTTTGAGGAGAATCATTTTATATATATTAAAATCACTTGCCTAATATTCTGTAGGGCCCCCTTGTACCAAAAAAATGGATCCACAAGATCCACAAGACCTCTGAAGGTGTGCTGTGGTATCTGGCACCAAAATGTTAGCAGCAGATCCTGTAAGTTGCGAGGTGGGCCTCCATGGACCGGACTTGGTTGTACAGCACATCTCACAGATGTTTTATCAGATTTGGATCTGGGGAATTTGGAGGCCAAGTCAATACCTTAAACTCTTTGTCATGCTTCTCAAACCATTCCAGGACCATTTTTGCAGAACACATTATCCTGCTGAAAGAGGCCACTGCCTTTAGGGAATACCGTTGCCATGAAGGCGTGTACCTGGTCTGCAACAATGTTTATGTAGGTGGTACGTGTCAAAGTAACATCCACATGAATGCCAGAACCCAAGGTTTCCCAGCAGAACATTGCCCAGAGCATCACACTGCCTCTGCCAGCTTACCTTCTTCCCATAGTGCATCCTGGTGCGATCTCTTCCCCAGGTATGCAACACACCCACACAAACCCCCAGCCGTCCATGTGATGTAAAAGAAAGCATGATTCATCAGACTAGGCCACCTTCTCCTTTGCTCCATAAACTAGTTCTGATGCTCAGATGCTCTTTGTAGGTGTTTTCAGCAGTGGATAGGGGTCAACATGGGCACACTGACAATGCCCATACGCAGCAAGCTGTGATGCACTGTGTGTTCTGACACCTTTCTATCATAACCAGCTTTAACTTTTCAGCAATTTGTGTTACAGTAGAGTCTGTGGGATCAGACCAGATGGACTAGTCTCCACTCCCCACGTGCTTCAGTGAGCCTTAGGTGCCCATGACCCTGTCACTACTTCACCGGTTGTCCTTCCTTGGACCACTTTTGGTAGGTACTAACCACTGCATACCAGGAACACCCCACAAGACCTGTTATTTTGGAGATGCTCTGACCCAGTCATCTAGCCATCCCAATTTGGCCCTTGTCAAAGTCACTCAGATCTGTACACTTTTTCTGACCATTTTTCCTGCTTCTAACACATTGACTTCAAGTCAATATATCCCACCCTTTGATAGGTGCCACTGTAATGAGATCCTCAAAACATTATTCACTTCACCTGTCAGTGGTTTTAATGTTATGAATGATCAGGGTGTGTGTGTGTGTGTGTGTGTGTATATATATATATACACTATATTACCAAAAGTATTCGGTCACCTGCCTTGACTCACATATGAACTTAAGTGCCATCC
>CM074968.1:4730659-4748605 GCA_037577455.1 Pangasius macronema | reverse complement strand
ATGTGTGTGTGTGTGTGTGTGTGTGTGTGTGTGTGTGTGTGTGTGTGCGCGTATGTATATGTGTGTGTGTGTCTTGCTCATCGTTAGGTGGTATCTCCCAGGAGGCAGTTATATCCAATGTGAAGTTTGTTCATTCTCCGTTTACCCTGAGTCTGATTGCGACTCCTCCTTACATCAAGCCATCTTTACCATACAACATTAGAGTAAGTCATGTCAGCTAAGAGCTAATAAAATGACTTAAGTGAATGTAGAACATACACTGGTATTTGGTGATATATCTCTTTGGATATGCTGCAGTTCTTTAGCTTTTTGCTCACTTTCTCTTTTTAGGTTTTGGTGAAGAATCCAGTGGGTGAATCAGTGAGAGGTGTGAGAGTAAAAGCAAGAGCAATAGTGACTAACAATAATAATGAACAGGAAGCTCTCAAATTTCAGGGACATCAAAATGAAATCACACTGAAATCCACATATGACGGCGTTGCATATTTTGTTTGCAATATTCCACATAATGCTGAAAGAGCTGAATTTACTGTGAGTAAACACTTGCAATACGAGCTTGATACAGGATAATCCATTAAAATTACACTGTCTTTTTGTTTTAATTAACAACATTTGAATGTGGTTATTTTTTTAGCCATCAAGGAGCATAATAGAACCTGCCAGTCAAATGACAAACCCTAATTACTTAATTATCACTTTAAAAAACGAATTACTTAATTATTACTTATTTATTTATTCAAATTAATAAGCACATTTATAAATAATTTAGATGGCAAAAAATCAAGAATATTTTAAGGTTAACAGAAAGGATTTCCATGGTATTTGAAACCTTTTAATCAATGTTTCAAAGCATCTTGATTTATTTAACATGTAACATCATGAGCTTTTGAATAATTTTGTATTTCAGTTTGAGACAGATGATCATAATTATCCACCAGAGAGCCAGGCTCGACTTAAACTCAGCACCGTGGCCTACAAGTCTGTCAATCACCGCTATCTGTATATCAGTTTACCTACAGATGCCTCAGCTTTTGAGGTAGACAACTATGCCAGTATCAACATCAACTTTTACTATCGTGACTATCTTCCATTGAAGACCTTCAGTTACCAGGTAAGAGACTGTCAAATATCAAATGTCCAGACTTGTCCAGTAAAGAAGTGAAGTAATTGTATTATTTTATTCATTTGCTTGTTTGTCTATTTTTCTCATAGATCATTTCAAAGGGGAAAGTGGTAAAGTTCGCCACAGTGCAGCGCGTAACTGATACCGTCCAGAGCATCAACTTTAAGGTGACCTCTAACATGGTGCCGTCTGCCCGCCTGCTAGTCTATTACATCCTTTCTGGAGAGCAGAGAGCTGAATTGGTTGCAGACTCTGTGTGGTTCAATGTCAAGGCCAAATGTGTCAATGATTTAGAGGTAAATAATAGAATCCATATTATATCATTAGCTTTATTGATTTTATGAAGAGGATTAAAAGACGAACTACAAATTGCTATATACACACAGTAGATACCTTGGCAGTGTTATTTAGAATTGCTTGATTCTCAATATTTTTCCCTTCTGTTTAAGATGAACCTGGCAGCTCAAGGTAACAACTACAAACCTAAAGACAAGCTTACACTGTCAGTAGAGACTAAGAGTGCGAATGAAAAGTCCCTGGTGGCACTGTCAGCTGTAGACACGGCCCTGTACAACCTCCGAGCCAATGATAAAGACCCACTAAACAAGGTCAATATGTGCACTTCCATTGATGTCCTTTTGAGAAAAGCAGGTTTTGATAATTTTCACAAAAATAATTGTGAGGGTCATGTGCATGCTAGTTATGGATGATGCTTCTACTACTGTCACTACTACTACTACTACATGAATGTGACACGACCCCAGTAAAAATGTCCATGACGTCGTTAAACTCGACAGTGACCTGGGCTGTGGAGGAGGAGGAGGCCGAAATAATGCTGACGTCTTCAGCCGTACTGGACTGACATTTCTTACAAATGCAAATGTTGAGGCCTTCAATGCAGGTAAATATTTAGATTTAGATGTTTACAGGTAGATTTAGATTTAGATTTAGATCCCGAATGAATACGACAGTGTCATGGAAAAACTCCAAAGGGAATCCATCCCATTTTTAATTCAAGTAGAAGAGCAAACAGAGAAAGGAAATGCTTCATGGGATTTGTGTTTAGTAAAGGAGCTGTCTTTATTTTACAGATGATACCTGCACAGCTGTGGTCAGATCCAAACGCTCCACTCTTTCAGACAAGGAGATGCAAGAATATGGTCAGCTTTAATGTGTGCTTAGATTGATTAATCAAAACTATAAGAACCGATCTCAGTATGCTAGCTCATGGAAGATTTATTTATTGAATGCCTTCTAACAGCAGCATTACATACACTTGGTTCTGTCAGGTTAGTCACCAGAACCAGGAAGGGGCGGGGTCAGTAACTATGAATAAGCTTTGTGTTACAGCTGGCCTTACCTTTTTGATCGTAAAAAACCTCTGGTCCAATTGTGCCGCTTGCAGTAGACAAGAATGCTAATAAACTATAGTGTGTTCTGCCATCATATTCAAAGTTAATATGACCCGCGTGTGTGTGTGTGTGTGTGTGTGAATCAATAGTATGTCTGTGAGATCCCATAACTGTCACTGTATATGTATGTAAAGCTGCCCTAAGAATGCAACTCCTATGAGCGCTGTGCACAACTGTGAGTAAAAAACATAACAAATGATTCTGAATAAATAGTTTCTTCTTTGCAGCCAATAAATTCAATCATTATAAACCATGCTGCCTGGAGGGAATGAACACCCACCTGGCTCTAGACACCTGCCAGTCTGCAACCGAGAAATTTCCAACTCCACACACACAGTGCAAGCGCGCTTTCTTAAAATGCTGTAACTTTGCTGAAAAGCATCGGCAAGAAAATGGGGGTCCGGTCCTTCCTCATAGTCCAGGTATTCTTTGTTTTGCTTGACATAATGGAAAACAGAGATTAGATTTATGCAAATGTGACATCCTGTAAAGTTCAGCTGTAAGATTGTTCTACAGTCGAGAAGTAAGTCGAGAAGTAAATGTCTTCATGTCTGGTCGAAGGATCTTAGATGAATTTAGAGGCACACTTATGCATTGTTAAATTTGTAAATGAACATCAGCATAAAGTCAGCATTCAGGAGACCAGGACTCAGGGGTAGCAGGTCTGGAGAGTCACATTTACTAAAATATATCTTTACTATATTGCACTGATCAGGGTTTAAATTTGACACGCCCTCGCATGATGTTCACATGATGACAGAGCGCTCCATTCTCTCTCTGAATGAAAGTTTTGAGGAATATGGTGAGTTTTTCTGTTGGTGTCTATAATATTAGAGGCATCTTAATGAGATTTTGTAGATATTTATGTATATATTTAAACCAAATTAACTATTTCTTCTCTGCAGCCAAAAAATATGATGATCATAAATCATGCTGCCTGCTGGGAACTAACAGTAGTCTAAGTCTGGAGAGCTGCTGGGACCGTAGCATTAAATTACAGAACAATGATGAACTGTGTAAGATAGCGTTCCATGAATGCTGCATCTTCGCTGAACGTCAGCGGAAAGAACATGAGCGTATGTTCACGCTTGGTCATTCCGGTATTCTTTGTTTGCTTGGCATCACAAAAAAAAAACAACTTTAGTTTTATGCAAATGTGACATACTTAAAGTTAAACTGTAAGATTTGTTCTGATGTCAAGAAGTAAATGGCATGTCTGGTCTAGAAAATGCAAATTCAGGTGCATGCTTACTGATAAACTGTGTAATCGAACATCTGCAAAAACTGAGCAAAGAGAGGACCAGGACTCAGGGGAACCGAGGCCTGGAGAGTCACATTTACTAAAATATATCTTTACTTTATTGCACTGATCAGGGTTTAAACTTGGCACGCCCTCGCCTGATGTCCAGACAGAACGCTCCAATCTCTCTCTGAATGAAAGATTTGAGGAATATGGTGAGTTTTTCTGTCTGTGTCTATAATATTAGAGGCATCTTAATGAGATTTTGTATATATATTTAAACCAAATTAACTATTTCTTCTCTGCAGCCAAAAAATATGATGATCATAAATCATGCTGCCTGCTGGGAACTAACAGTAGTCTAAGTCTGGAGAGCTGCTGGGACCGTAGCATTAAATTACAGAACAATGATGAACTGTGTAAGATAGCGTTCCATGAATGCTGCATCTTCGCTGAACGTCAGCGGAAAGAAGATGAGAGTATGTTCACGCTTGGTCATTCCCGTATTCTTTGTTTGCTTGGCATTAGAAAAAACTTTAGTTCCAGGACTGTACCATGTTGTACTTAAATTTTTACTAGTATAAACTCAAATACTGTTAGTAAAAATACAATTTTTACAAGTCAGAATTTGAAGATATCTCTTCTTAAGTTTTAACTTGTCAGAATTTGTCAGAACAGTTGTATTTTCACATGTTTGCAATGGCAAGCTGTTTGAGCTTTTAATCATGGCTTTCTTGATATCAGGATTTCAGTTTCCACATGTGATCATTTTATTTCCACTAGTTCAAACTCAATTATTTACTTTTTTAGTAGTGCTTTTTTTAGTGAAAATTAAATTTCTGCTATTTTTTTTTGCAAATTATATGGTATAAATTAGATTTTTACTACTCAGAATTATCACATGTACAAATAACATTTCTTGATATCAAGAATTAGTTTTTTTTTACAAGTGAAAGTTGCATTCTTACCAGTCAGGATAGTATTTTCACTGTTAAGAACTGAATTATTACATGTTCTAGCATCAATGAGCTTGATTTGCATGTGAATATGAAGAAGGCGATCATTTGCTTTGTGCTTTTCTTGAACAGACAACACCATGTACCATGTATTGACTTTTTTTTTTTTTAAGTCATTTTCAAATTCAGCTTACATGTTCATATATTGTGAGGCACACACAAGCATTTTAAATTGTTTTTTAACAAAAAAAATTCAAAAGTTTTGCAACTGTTTGAAAGAAAGTGCTTCAGATTTATCCAGGGTGATGTTCACAAGATTAGGCCATACTCTTTCAGATTTAAAGTGCAGCAAAACACTTTGGCAATGACGGACTTAGTTATTGGGCAGATTATGAGGCGAATAACATAAATAATAACATAAGTAACATAAGAATAACTTACCAGTTTTCCCCATTCATCTAAATGGAAACATTTTTAGTAGAGTTTTTACTAGTAAATTTTTACTTGTCTAAATTGAATTCTTGATATCAGGAATGTAATTCTGACAAACAAAAATTAAATTTTTGATATCACAAGCCTAATTTTAACTAATAAAATTTACATTTTTTTATAAGGAATTCCATTTTCATTAATGATAATCTAATTCTCTCTAGTGCAAATAAAATTTTGAAATTTGATTTCCACGAATACAAATTCAATTATCACTGGTAAAAAATATATAATTTTCACATGTGAAATTTACATTATTAGTAAAAGGAATTTTACTAGCACAAATGAGATTTACATTTACAAGCTGGTGCAAAATGTGATTTTCACTCGCAAAAATATAATATTTAACTAATAACAATTATATTTCTGATATCAATGATTTTATTTGCAATACCTGGACCAATTTTTTTCTTGTGAAAATCTGATTAGAAAGATCAAGAATTGCATTTTTGATATCAAAAACAGAATGTTTACTAGTGAAAAATTAATTGATGCTATCAGGAAATATTTACATGAGAAAATATATTTTCCACTAGTAAAAATTTAATTCTTACTAGTTTAAATTTATTTAGTGGCCACTGAATGGGAGCCAAATATATAGGGTTGCCAAGTCTGCATCATGTTCAAACAAATTTAGTCATAATAGATTGACAAGGGATAAGATGGAAAACATGATTATTTATCATGATTATTGATTCTTTTTATTTGCACTTTTTATGTTGAGATACTTCCACAAATGTATGGTCTCTTATGTTTTGAGTCTTGCTTCTTGAAGTGCTACCACACTGGGCGGAGTACAGAGCAGTTGGCACGCTACCAGTTATGGAAGACTGTAATGCAGTCAGACTCTCAAACAATTCAGTGAACATTTCCAGCCTCAAATAATGCTGGGTACAACGTAGGTTAGCAATGACAGAACTAATAACACCAACATCATGCAGGCCTCAATTGCTGCCTTGCTGGCAATTTATTTCAGTTATTCTGACTCGCCTCATAATCTGCCCAATAATTAAGTCCGTCATTGCCCATGTGTTTTGCTGCACTTTAAATCTGAAACAGTATGGCCTAATCTTGTGAACATCACCCTGGACAAATCTGAAGCACTTTCTTTCAAACAGTTGCAAAACTTGTCAATAATTCTAAAAACAATTTTAAATGTTTGCGTGGCTGTATTCTCTTTTGAAAATGGCTTAAAAAAGAATAAAAAAGTCAATAGATGGTACAGTTAAGCTGAACCTTTGTTTTGAAGTCAAGAAGTAAATGGAAAGTATTAATTAAAAACCTGAACTTAGTTGAACACTCACATATTGGGACATTTTGTAAATGTAAATCATCAAAAAAGAAATTCAGCAAACAGGAAGTCAGGAGTGGCTAGAGATGGACTGGAGAGTCACATTCACTAAAATCTAACTTTGCTTTATTGCATTGATCAGAGGTTGAGTTTGACAAACCCTGCACTGCTGTCCGGAAAAAGCGCTCTGCTCTCCCTCTGAACAAATTGCTAGTGGAATACGGTGGGTTTTTGTGTTGGTATCTGCAATATTAGAGTCATTTTAATGAGGTTTTGTAGATATGTGGAAAATTAACTATTTCTTCTCTGCAGCCGAAAAATACAGACATTTTAATTCATGTTGCCTGGAAGGAACTGACAGTAGCCCAACTCTGGAGACCTGCGTGGAGCGTGCCCGGAAATTACAAACCCCTCACAGACCATGTAAGATAGCATTCCGTGAATGTTGCAGCTATGCCGAAAAGCTTCGGAAAGAAAGTGCTGGTTTCACCCTTGCTCGTTCAGGTATTCTTTGGTTGCTTGGAACCATGAAAAACTTCCGGTTTACACAAATGTTAAATCCTGTCAAATTAAGTTGTAAGATTTGCTACAAAGCAGGAAATAAATGCCCTGTCTCATTTGAGTGCAGAAATAGAGTTTCTGTTTGATATGAAGACAGAGCAGGTCCGCAGCTACTTTCCAGAGAGCTGGCTGTGGGAAGAACATGAAACTGAAAGGTGGGAACATTATAACATTAACATGTAAAATGTTCTCGAATTTTACACTGAATTTTAAACTTGAACAAAACACCTTGTAGGTCTGGATTGCTACAAGTCACTAAAGGTCTTCCCGATTCTCTGACTACATGGGAGGTCAGAGCTGTTGGGGTGTTCAACAATGGTGAGATGAAGAAAGTGCTTTGTATTAGCACCATCAGGCGGTAAATGAGGGAATGCCACTGCCAGCAAAACTCTAATAATTAGGGACATGAGAGACAAATGAATTTACAATTGTCAGATGAAACACAGTTTGGTCTTCCATATAAGAGGTTTGTTATTTTTGATGCTGTGTGCTGATGCATCACATTTTGCACCACAATACAGGAATATGTGTCGCAGATCCCCTGCGAGTATCAGTTCAGCAGAAAGTGAGTGTAGATGTGCCGCTGCCTTACTCTATGGTGCGTGGGGAGCACATCGAGCTCAAGGGCTCAGTCTACAATGAGCACGATGCAGCTATATCAGTAAGATCTCCTTTATTAATACCTTTTTATTTGTGTTTATTGTTTTAAATATATTCTTGGGGTGAATGGGACTATAAGATTTCTGGTGCCTTCAAAAATAATTTGACTGTATTATCATGGCCCACTCATAACTGAGCCCATCTCTCTCTCTCTCATTGATCAGTACAGTGTAACATTGTTGGCATCAGAGGGTGTGTGTGTGTTTGGTGGAACTCTTCTGACGGATGAAGGTTACCAACAATTAAACAAAGGCAGGATTGACGGCCATTCTGTGGCACTTGTCCAGTTCTTGATCATGGCATTAGAAGTGGGGAGTCATAAACTCAGCTTCACTCTTATAACCACGTTGGGAAGTGAGACAGTGGTCAAGACACTAAAAGTAGTGGTAAGAGAGCATTAAGTATTCGTCAGGTTAAAAGAATTTTATAAATCTTATTTTAAATGGCCATCAGGTCTGCATATCCATATCCATATTTTCAATATTTCTGAAAATACCTAAGCTGCTGGTGTAACTCTTTTTCCTCCCATGTTGCTTGTGTAGATATACACATACTACAATGCAATGTTTTTGACAGATGATTTGATTTTTTTAATAGCCAGAGGGCATTAGGAAGGAAATATTTGTTGGAAACAGGATTGATCCAAATGGCATCTATGGTAAGAGCTTTCATATGAATTCCTTTTTGTTCTGGAAAGATGCAGCTTGTACATGTCAAGTAGTAATGCCAGGCTACCTACAAAAAATTGCTGTTTTTCATCAGGCACACCTGTGACACGTATTGAGCTCAGAAACTCACTTCCTCCAAAGATTGTGCCCAAGTCCACTGTGGAACGTCTGCTAACAGTAAACGGTGAGTTGTCTAGGAAAGAAAAGCCTTTAGCCAGCAGTGTCAAGCTTAGAAGTTTCTTATAAGTTTTAAAAAATAAGCCTTAAAAATAAGTTTTGCTATTATTCCCAAGCCAAAGAAAATTCTAATATCCTACCTTTTCTCTGTTCAGGTGAGGTGCTGGGAGAGTTGATGTCTATCATTATAAACCCGAAAGGGATCATGCAGTTGACTAGCCTGCCCAGAGGCTCGGGAGAGGTGGAGCTTATGGGCCTTCTTCCCATCTTCTTTGTTTATGATTATATTGAGCAGTCTGAACAATGGGGAAAAATAAGGGAATTTGGAAACAGCATTCTTCTAAAGAGAAAGCTAAAAGAGGGTAGGTCATGTTTTATACTAGACCAGACATAAAACATTCATGTGTCTGACACACTATCTTATGTTGAAGGCGTACTGCATTAGGATTTAAATATCTGTAGATGTAGAGTGCTTTAGAAGACCTAAGACCATGATTATTTGATTTTACTGTTGCACTCATACCAAGTCTTAAATAGTGGTGAGAAATTGAAGGAGAACCAACATAAATTGCCTTACTAAACTGTTGGGCCACCACAAGTCACAAGAACAGCTTCACTGCACCATGTCATAGATTCTACAAGTCTCTGGAACTGTACCGGAGTGATGTCCCGCGATATATTCCCTCATATGGTGTTTTAATGATGGCAGTGAGAGCACTATCTGACACATCTCCCATAGCTGTCAACTGGGTAGAGATCTAGTGACTGTGGAAGCTATACCATATAATTTACAACATATTTATCAAACCATTCAGTGAGCCCTTGAGCTGTGTGGATGGGGAAAGATCCTGGAAGAGACTGCTCCAATTAGGATAGAAACATTTCAGAATGAGATAAAAGTGATCAGTCAGAACTTTGTATTGATTCGCAATGACTCTTCACTCTAAGGGGACAAGTGAACCCAAACCATGGCAGCAAATTGCCCTCCAGACTATAATAGAGCCACTGTTTTTTCTTTACTTTTTGTCACCTGTATTAATAATGTACAGGCAAACACTGAAACAGGTTTGTCTTTACTATAAAGAGGAATTTAACAACAACTACTACTGCTTCCAGGTATCACCAGTGTTATGTCATTTAAGACCAAGTGGGAGAACAGTTTCAGCTTATGGAAGAACAAAGGACCCAGCACATGGTAAGTAAGAGTCTGAAGCTTTCGCAAGTTTCCCAATATATCATACTCTTTCTACTGCCATGCCCCTAATTTTAGTGCTACAATCCAAACTAGACTGACATGCATTCAATTGCAATTAAACTCCTATTGGAATTGAACTCCTATACAGGCTGACTGCTCTGGTGGTGAAGAGTCTGGCTTATGTGGACAAATATGTCACAGTGGATCATGATGTGCTGTCCGGTACTGTCCGCTGGCTGATTACAAAGTGTCAGAAGCCAGATGGCTCCTTTAGTGAGATATCCAGCTACAAGCCTATAAAGCTCATGGTACATTCAACACACTTTGGTGTATATATTTAAGTTGGGATTAAATCTAACAAGATTTGTCCTCAGCAAGACAGAGGCTGGTGGTGATATTGGATAGAAGGGCTAAAATTTAAGACCTATTAATAGTTTGACAATTAACCTATTACTGTTGGCCAATACATTATATCCAGAGGTCTCATTGATGATGATAATAATAATAATAATAATAATAATAATAATAATAATAATAACTTGTAGGTCCTGATAAATAAAATGCTGTAAATGTAAATAATATAGGGGCAAAATATTACACACTTTGAGAACTGCTCACTGATGCGAATTGGTAGCGACAGCTAGCCCGTCTGGTCCAATCCCACAGAAGAGCTTCTGCTGGGAAACCTTGGGTCCTGGCATTCATGTGGATGTTACGTTGACACCTATCACCTACCATCTACCTAAACATTGTTGCAGATCAAATACACCCCTTCATGGCAATGGTATTCACATTTTTAAGTTGGTATTCAATGGTATTCCCATTTTTCTAAAATCAAGTCAACATTAGCAGAGTCTGCCATTCCATAGCTGAAGAAGGAAGTAACAGATAGCTAGCCAGACTTGTAAACAACAAATTTAAGAAATGAATGCAAATAATCAAACAGAACTTTATACTTACAGTACATTTACAATATTTACATTTACGGCACGCTCCAAGTGTTCCTGATTGGCGCCAATATGTTTGAGTTTGAGATGTCAGTCATGTTCGCTAGTGTGTCTGTGATTGACAGTTCATTACAAGGTTCCACCCCACTGAATGGTCTACCAATCATCATAAAGAGAATCCGTGCATCCAGGCAGGACAAACAAAGAGCAATATTGTCCACGGGCTTCCTGTGTAGTGTTCAGGCAATCGCCTGTGATATAAACCTTATGCTGATTTTCTTTTTAATCTTTTTAAGACGGGGGTCTAGCCCTGCAAGCCCTCTGATGCGAGCCGCCTCTGCTCAGGATTGATTTTCTCATTTATAACAGTAGTAGTCCTGTTGTATCCACTAGGGATCGCTGTTCTAGACCAACCAGTTAGGTTTTTTTTGTCTCTGTTATTATATCCATTAACATTTGGGATAAACATAAGCTTGGACCTTTATCAACCTTTTCTGCAAGGGCAACTTAATGACAAATATGGCCAAAAGTTTGTGGACACCCATATGTGGTTCTTCCCCAAACTGTTGCCACAAAGTTGGAAGCACACAGTTGTATAGAATGTCTTTGTATGCTGTAGCATTACAATTTCCCTTCACTGGAACTAAGAGGCCCAAACCTGTTCCAGCATGACACTGCCCCTGTGCACAAAGCGAGCTCCATGAAAACATGTGTTAAGTTTGGATTGGAAGAACTCGAGTGTCCTGCACAGAGCCCTGACCTCAACCCCACTGAACACCTTTGGGATGAACTGGAACATCGACTGCACCCCAGATCACCTGACATCAGCTCCTGACCTCACTAATGCTCTTGTGGCTGAATGAATACAAATCCCCACAGCCACGCTCCAAACTCTAGTGGAAAGCCTTCCCAGAAGAGTGGAGCTTATTATAACAGCAAGGAGAAACTAAATCTGGAATGGGATGTTCAACAAGCACATCTGGGTGTGATGGTCAGGTGTCCACAAACCTTTGGCCATATAGTGTATGCACATATTTTTAAAAATATGTATATAACATTTAAATATGTATACAGTATATTATACATTGTGTTGTCTCAATTTTTCCAAGGGTGCAGGAGCAGATGTCACTGAACAGTCCGTGTTTCTCACATCATTTGTAGTAATTGGGATCAAAAATGCCTTGACAGTTCCCAAGTCCAACTTACAGGTAAGAATGCTTTATCTCTAGTTCACTCTCTTCCGCCATTACTACGCTCTGCACTAAAAAAATTAACACAGTAATATGTATTATGATACCAATTATAATAATAGTACAGTGTAGTATTTCATATGTAGCAGGCTAACATTGAAGATATCTGTTTCACCAGACGTATGCACAAGCTGTGGAAAAGGCGACACACTACTTGTCCTTACAAGTGACAAAGGTGAAAAGTTTATATGTGAGAGCCATAGCAGCGTATGCTCTGACCCTTGTTGACCACAACAGCCGACATGCAAACACACTCTATGATCGGCTTAAAAAAGAGTCACAAATTAAAGGTGAAGAGTAATTTATAAACTAAAATTTACAACATTAAAAACTGTGTTACTTTGTCAATATATATACCATATATGTATACACACACACACACACACACACACACACACACACACATATATATGTATGTGTGTGTGTGTGTATACATATAGCACAAAGAATCTAATTCCAGAACATGGGAGGCTTTTTTAGATGTTTTATAGCAAAGTCTAATCTGGCTTTCCTGTTCTTGAATGTTACCAGTGGTTTGCACCTTGTTGTAAACCCTCTGTATTTANCGAAGTGTAGACTTTCAGCTTTATTTTAAGAGGTTCCACAAAAATATGGCATTTACCATTTAGGAATTACAGCCATTAAGTACTTCCATTTTCAGGGGCTCAAAGGTATTTGGACAATTGACTGACAAGTTATATATATATGTGTGTGTGTGTGTGTGTGTGTGTGTGTGTGTAGACTCTGTACCCCACCACAATGTATTTGAAATGAAGCAGTCAAGATGTAATTGAAGTGTAGAATCCATTGAGGTGGTGTACAGATGCAAAATTATGAAAATTGTTTCACTGTCCAAATATTTATGGACTCTCTCTCTCTCTCTTATATATATATATGTATATATATAGGAAACCCAGCGACTGTCCGGTTTTGGGAGGAGAGCAAGGCCCCTCAAGACCCACTAAAGCCAAACAGGGCCTCTGCACTGTCAGTGGAGACCACTGTCTATATGCTGCTCACCACTTTACTCAAAGGAGACACAGCATATGCCAAGCCGATCATGCAATGGCTCACTGATGATCAACGATATGGAGGAGGTTTCCACTCAACTCAGGTACACAGCCACATTAAAAAGAAGTATGAAGAAATATGCCATGCAAAATGCTTACATGGCTAAACATACAAAAAAGCAATCACAGGCTAATACAAAAAAAAGAAGACATTTTGCTAAATTGAGATTATCTATGGCAAAATGACAGGAAATCAAGGCCCATTACAGCCGTCTCATACACAAACATATGTATGATGCCAAGCTTACAGAATAGAGATTACGTGGAATTCGTAGAATAACGACACTAGTGGTCCTGAGATAAGATTGTGACCTCCCCATGACCAAGTACAGTATCTTAGCTCATAGAGCCGCTTTACAAATGGAGATTGACGTGTCATACCGGAAGAAAGGCAGTATAAGCCGTGTTACCCTGACGCAGAGTATCCCTGTGGGCAAACCCCTTAAGGTAGGATCCCTCTGGTCTGTGATATGGTTTACTCATCTGGAAAACTGTGGAACATTTCTGTTCTTCAGTGTGTTTATTCATACAGAATAACATTCTGACCTGTTATTTTGAAAAGGTAGAACATGCTGATGACGTCATACTGAAAACAGGATACAGCACAGGGGTGTCATTTGCTAATGTGAGTGTCATGCTAACACATTAACAAAGTCCTTATTGTCCTCCAAAGGATCCATGGGTATACTGTGTGTGTGTGTGTGTGTGTGTGTGTGTGTGTCCATTAAAACCAAACAGTTCATTAGCTTATGATTTTTCTTTCACAGCTGAGAACAGTGTATTATGAAATGACAGAAAACAACGATAATTGCAACTTTGACATAGTAATAGATGTTCATCCCCGAAACCCAGTTTCAGGAGGTATGCTGATGTAATGATAGTTGATAGCATTTCCCTTTAGAAATGAATACCATTTATTGTTAAGATGTCTTTCTGTTTCACTAGATCCTATTCTTCTCTCACCGCGGATAGTTGCCTGTGCCAAGTGAGTACACAGCTGGAAATTCTACAGAACAGCACATTATGTGGTCATTTTTATAGGTACAATCAAAGGTTTCTGAACCTTTGGGGCAACCTAACTGACATCTACTTGGGGGCTGCAAAAGCCTGATCCATGGTAACAACATGATCTCACCATCTCTTATGGCCAGAACATATTACTGCAAAATAAACAAGGCTGCATCATTATGGCGCCCCCTGGTGGCTCAGGGACCCTCAGTAACTGCTTACACCGCTGTCTTATAGAGCCACAGAAACTGTGTACAGTGTCTTCTTTACTGCTTTAAAGCACATGGTATTATGTTAATCCATATAGAAAAATATAGAAAATTGCTTGAAACAATGTCACAGTAATGTTTATTTCACAGATACAAGCCACATAAAAATGAGGTCGAGACCGAGGCAGGTCACACAGTAATGGAAATTAATCTGCCCACGGGTGTGAGCCCAATCCAAGAGGACCTAAAAAGGGTGAGAGACATCCAGGAGTTTCCTTAGTGCTGCTGAACTCCAGTATTTGAGGGAAAAAAAAATTCACTGTTCTTTATTTGCTGCAAATATTACAGTTTAGGGATGGACTCGAGAGTCGTATTTCTGACTATGAAATAACAAACAACCAAGTGATTCTCCAGATAGATTCCGTGAGTATCAGTTCTCACGATCTTTGGATCATTAGTAACAAACATTAAGTAACATCTGTGTGATTCTGCATAGTACCTCTTGTATGTTTTATAGATACCCTCCGAGGAGTTCTACTGTGTGGGCTTCCGTATTCAGGAGGTGTTTAGAACTGGCATG
Organism: Pangasius macronema; assembly: GCA_037577455.1. Taxonomy (NCBI): domain Eukaryota; kingdom Metazoa; phylum Chordata; class Actinopteri; order Siluriformes; family Pangasiidae; genus Pangasius; species Pangasius macronema. The sequence continues at coordinate 4,733,769 of CM074968.1, read as the reverse complement.
AACAGTGCTTCTGTGTTCAAAGTGTATGAGTATCATGATCCAGGTAAAGCATGTCTCTAAAGGGGGCATGAGGTCCATTCTTCTGGACTCATAAATTATAGAATCACGAACATAGCTTGTAATATGTACTGAATTATAATGACAAATATTCCAAACATCCCATACTTGTTTTTGTCTACAGACAGTCAGTGTACAAAGTTCTACTACAGTCAGGGCCGCAGGCTTCTCCGTCTCTGTGACGGAGATCAGTGTCAGTGCATGGCAGGTAAGCCTCACACACACTTTCATACTCGCCGTTGGGATTAGAACAGATTGTGTGACTATGATTGTTTGAGAGAAAGCAAATTCAAATACAAAAAAATGAACGAGACCCTATCACTGACAAGCTCTGTTATATTTTTAAATATAGGTTGTGAATAATAAAGATAATGGTAAACAGTAAAGGTATATACACACTGTCGAACTGTCCTGTTCCACAGCTGAATGCTGCAACCTCAGGGCCGGCACTGACCCTACTCTTACTGTAGAGCAGAAAATACGCGACGTGTGCAAGGACAACATCAAATATGGTAAATATTAATAAACCATGTAATAAACCATGGAACCCAATTATCATATGCAGAAGTAATGAAATCAGTAAAGGTTTGACATCATTGAACAGACAATTTAAGTAACTGCTTCTGGAAACTATTCTCTTTCTCCCAGCTTTAAAGGTGAAAATAACATCAGCGGAAGCAGAAGGTGATTTTCTGACGTACTACGCAAACGTGGAATCAGTCATTGAAAAAGGTAGGTGCGCACATGTCTGGCTTCATCTTCTGTGAAATTACATTCTCACATAATCTTCAAATTGCAATTCAACTTCTTCACCACAGGGTCATCAGACATTACATCACTTACTGAGGTCAGCTTTGTAAAGAAGGCAACTTGCACCTCAACAAATTTGGAAATTGGCAAGCAGTACCTGATTATGGGCGGACAAATCATACAGGTTCGAGTAAACCGAAGTTACAGGTAAGTCTCTGTCTTATGCTACATTTTTCCTACCTTAAAACCTTAAAAACTCTATAGAACATGTCTTCTGGCCAATTTTGATTAATATGCTTAAAAAAAAACAATTGAGTGTTGTATTATGATTTGTTCTTGTTTAATCAGGTACAAGTTTCCACTGGACTCTCAAGCTTCGGTGGACTGGTGGCCCTCGGATTCTGACTGCCAAACTAGCTCTTGCAAACAATATACTAATGTTTTAAGTAATTTTGAATTTGATTACCTTACTACCGGCTGCCTTTAGAGTGGCTGCTCTACATTTATAACATCTGTATTTTCATTCATTCTGGAACATTGTGGAATTTCTTTACGATATGTATATTTCCATATACAACCTCCCATAACTCCTGTAACGGCTATGGATATTATATTGCATGTAATTTACACATAATTTGCACATTACTTATAAAAACTAATCTATAAGATCTACACAGTTATTGGAACAACATTAACATCATAAACAAGACCAGGGCATATCACTGTGAAGCTAGCTAACATTTTAACGCAAATTTTGATTAACTAGCCCTTTTAACCTGTTGGAGCACCATAAACCTAATTCATCAGAACATGACAGAAAATATTGCAGAGATTGTAAGACAATTATGTCAGGCCTTTGACAATAAAGCTTGGTCTATAAATGACTGAACTGGAAAAATTGCTTGAACAACTATACAGGCTAACTAAGAAAACGCATCAGGTTTTGTGATTATCCCACATACACAAAGATGGAAACACACAATTGTATAGAATATCTTTGTATGCTGTAGCATAAAGATTTCCTTTCATTGGTACTAAGGGGCCCAAACCTGTTGCAGCAATATAATCCCCCTGTGCACAAAGCGAGCTCCATAAAGACATGGTTTACCAAAATTATAAATTTGTACATTTTAAAAATTCAAGGTAAAAATTTATTCCTGACCTGTACTGTACTTTACTTTCCAATATTTTCATTTTTGTGTCTTGTTTTTTCCTGGTCCAGTTAGGCCACCAGCCCTTTCAGTCAAATATCCACACAACTTAAAATGTTAAAAATACACAGTGACAACACCTGCCACTATTATCACCCAGGCCACGGGTCTAACACTACTCATTCATATTTTACCATTATACCATAATTAAATTCTCAGTTATTCAGATCACCGCTTTATATTAATGTATCTGTTCCAATATGATAACATTTCTGTAGTAACAAATAACAGGGACTTGTATGGTGAAGGTGCCACATAATCTAAGCCTAATAATATGTTTTTTTTTTAATCAAAAACATATAACAGTACATATAATATATGATTTCCATAAGAAAATGTTTATTTGTGTTTTATGGAAGGAGCCACCAGTGTCAGCACTTTGTAACAGTCAGAGGTAAAGCTTCACAGGGGGGTTTCCACCCACAGAGCTGTCGCTCACTCAGTGTTTTTTGTAACATTATGTGTAAACTCTAGAGACTGTTGTGTGTGAAATTCCCAGGAGATCAGCAGTTTCTGAAATATTCAAACCACCCATATGGCACCAACAACCATGCTACAGTTATAGCTAAACCATGCTAAAGTCACAGAGATGACACTTTTTCCCCATTCTGATGTTTGATGTGAACATTAAGTGGAGCTCTTGACCTTTGACCTGTATCTGCATGATTTTTGACTCTAGCACAAAGCTGTATTTCCCACAGTGGCGTGCGGTGGTGTTTTAAAATGAGGAGGCAGTATATATATAAACACATTACATAAAAAAGAGAGAACAAATATAATTCTATTTTGTATTTTATTATTTTTTTCTTTTATTTAATATTTTTAATACTAATTATACATTTCATGGTGTTTTTATGAATTTTTACATTTATTCCAAAATAATAACTAGCATAAATTGCAGTAACAATTTGACCAGTGTTTTGGAAACACTTTACAATAAGGTTTCATTAGTTATAGAAGATATATCTTTCATTTCATCTAGCTGAATGCTCACTAAAAACTAACAGTCATCACTTTTTCAGGCCATTCCAAGTTTTCATTTTTGACGTGACACAAAGCAGTGATATCTAAGCGCGTGAGTTGTTTACTTAC
>CM074968.1:4706290-4719817 GCA_037577455.1 Pangasius macronema | reverse complement strand
TAACAAGTGGGAGGCACATATGCAAACTGTTGTAATTCCTACACCGTTCACCTGATTTGGATGTAAATACCCTCAAGCTGACAGTCTGCAGTTAAAGCACATCTTGTTCGTTTCATTTGAAATCCATCGTGGTGGTGTATAGAGCCAAAAATGTTAGAATTGTGTTGATGTCCCAATATTTATGGACCTGACTGTACATCAGTTTAGTTGTTAATTAGCACAACACTTAAAACTACAACAGCAGAAGACTACATGGAGATCCACTCTTGTCAGCCAAGAACAAGAATCTGAGACTCACTGAAAGTCGGCATTTGAAGATTGGAAAAACTTCAAGTTCAACATTGCCTGGTCTGATGAATCCAGATTTCTGCTGCGTCGTGTAGATCTAAAATTTGCAAGTGTGCAACTTAACTAACATTAGACGAGTATATAGTAAACATCAGTAAGCTATATCTGTTAGGGATGCCTCAAAAAGCATTAGCAGAAATAGTCAAAAACAGCACTTTCTGGTCAGGAGAGAGAAAAAAAACAAACCAAAAAAGACTGAGTAAAACCACTCAGCCGTCACTGCAGTACAAGCGCAGTCAGGCTTGTTGAGGTAGAAACTGGAGTGTGTGTATATACCGAGTTGTACGCTAACCATCAAGTGGTTTGAGGAAAAGCTGGTGTTTTAGTTAAGATGTAAACACCATAAACCAAACAATCTTTTCCCCCTTTTGCGTTAAGCGAACAATCTTGAAAGGACTACATCAGAAGTGTGCTCCATGCCCACAGGGGTTGGCAAATCAGAATTTTGCATGAACACATGGACCCAAACTGCCTTATGGTAGAAGTAATCGGGTGGGGAATATTTTCTTGGCACACACTAATACCAACAGCCTAACTCAGTACTGGTGCCGATCATGTGCATCCTTTTATGGCTACAATTTTAGCATCTTATAATAGCTCATGTTGGTGCCCATCCTCCTCAAGATTTCGCATGTTGTGCATTCCGAGATGCCTTTCTAATCACATGGTTGTAAAGAGTGGTTATTTAAGTTATCATAGCCTTCAGTAGCCTTCATGCTGTCAGATTGGTCCAGTCTGCGTAAACTCTAGAGACTATTGTGTGAGGAGATCAGCAATTTCTGAACTACTCAAACCAGCTCAACAATCATGCCTCAGCCAAAGTCACTGAGATCACTTTTTTTTTCCATTATGATATTTGATGTCAACATTAACTGAAGCTCTTGATGTGTATTTGCTTGATTTTTTATGCATTTGCAATGTTGCTAATTGGATAATTGCACAAATGAGCATATGTACATGTGTTCCTATTGCAGTAGGTGATGAGTGTACATATAAACATATATATACATGTGGTATGGTGATAGATGACAAAGTAATTTTACGTGTGTGCAACCTCATATTTATACCCCCGGGAATAGGACATGGTTAAAAGGCAATAAGTTTCAAATGAAAAATATATAGGTTTTTGTAATAAGTAATTTGCATTTAATAACAGTATTTCTTAGGGATATCAGTAATTAGGTACATATATTTTCGAGAGAAAATACTATTATTTTAAAAAGGAGTTGTAATGAGAAATGAACGATTTTTTTTGTTAGAAATTAAATTGTTTCACCTGTTTTATGTGTGGAAAATTAGAATTATTGTGTTTAGTGTGTAGTTTATACAATTATATAAATATAAATCAAACATAAGCTAATACCAGATTATCAAAACACTTATTGCAGCCACTGTTACTGATTACATTTCCCCACGTGGTCAGACCCCGGGTCAGCTGGAGACTCTGTAACCCTAGTGTATGTGGCCTCTTGCAGATTTCAGAAGCAGAGAAGGACCATCTTAGACAGCAGCTGCAGACGAAGATCCAGAAGCTGTGCGAGATGCAGCAGGAGACGGAGAACCTGGAGAAGCAGCTGGACAGGCAGAGCTCTAAGCTCAGTGAGGCTCAAGGGGAGCTGGACCAGCTCCAGAGCTTACTGCACACTTTAAAGCCAGAAGACCTCAGACACGTTAGTAAAATTGCTGCCTATTTTGGTATAAGTATTGCATTTTTTATTTGTGGATCCTCATTCTGTAATTATGTTGCTGAGATCATTGTATTTCTAAGTCGATTCCAATTCCATGAATATTTTGAGCTAAAAACAAAAGGCCATATGAGTGCTAAAAATAATCTCTGCCTGCAACCTTGACAATAGCAGCTATCCTGAATGTTGCCTTGGTTCCATTCCAGCAACAAGGCTAATGCTTGGAAAACAAGATCAGCCTCCCAGTGGAATACATAGTTAATCAGAGGTGTCTAGTAAGGGTACCAACAGCTCTAGCCAACTAATACCTGGTGCATGTCTCTTTAAGAAAATAGGAAAAGTCTCTCTGTAGGAAATTTGGGTGGAGCTTGAAAAGTTGCTCACTGCCTCTTAGGAGGTGTTGTCATAGCTTGGTTATAGGCAGTGATTGGTTGGACAGAGAGTTTCCTGTGTTGATTCAAAGCAGGAGCTGGAGAGAAGGGGGGAGAATACGAAGGAACAGTGTGTGTGTGTGTGTGTGTGTGTGTGTGTGTGTGTGTGTGTGTGTGTGTGTTGGGGGGGATGAAGTGCAAAGCAGGGGGAAACCCTGTACCATGGCTAGAGTCTACAAGCAAAAACTTTGTGGTTAAAAGTCTGCAAGGACAAGGAGAGGATCAGAGAGACAGGAAAAGCTAAAGCTCAGCACATAGTCTCTCTGTAGCCTCACTCGAGCCAGTAATGGAGCGAGAGCAGGATTCGTGATTATGGCAGCCTCTTTATGTTAGTAAGTACCCCAGTGGAGTAAGGGAGGGGTTCGTGGTTATGTGTTTGCATGTTATCATGTTTTCATAATGCTGTGTACAGTCTTTATCATTTCATGCTTGAAGAAACTTTTATTTTGTTTGAGACGTTTGATGCTAAAAAATTATATTCTGATATTTGAGATAACTCGAATAACACACTTCCTTTCAGCAAGTAGCTATAGGATTAATACAAATAAATAAATGTGATAACTATTTGCTTGTAAAATAGACTGCCATGCCATGACTGTGCATGCCTTGCACTTGTACAGTGTAAGTGTTTGTCATGACAGTGGAAGTAACAGATGGGAAAGTTAATGAGAGGCGTAATCCCAGGAGAAACGTACAGTGCAGAACTATGTGTTCTGTAGCACACTGACAGTACCTGGGGATCTTCATGTCCCGATTTTCATGTATTAGCAGCTGCAAATTGCTTAAAGAAAATAGTTTCTCAGTCAGACATGGTGGTAACCGCTCTCAGGCCTTTATGAGAGAATATGCATATTTATTTAGTCCATGAGAAATCATTTTCAACTGTTGCATTAAAGCCAGAACTCAAAGCATGAGCCAGGAGACAATACACATAATGAGAGCGTATAATGAAAGCCGTTTCCTGTGTGTAAACTCTACTGCTTTTTTCCCCTCAGGCTCATGTGAAGGCTCAGTTGGCCAGTAAGAGTCAGCTGCTGTCCATCATGAGTAAGAAACAGCATGAGCTGGAAGGCCGGCTAGATGACATGCTCAGTCGCATTGCAAAGGAGACACAAGAGATCAAAGATCTAGAGCAACAGCTTACTGAGGGTGAGAGACATGTACATCATATCATGGAAAAATGCTACTGCAAGCTGCATGTGGAAGAACATTACGTTACAGTGTGCTGCATCGTTCTCCGCTGTGGGGATTTGTCAGATGAACAAGTTTAATTTGCTGGTCAGAATTGCATCTTTTTCAACCTCGGCACTTTTGACAGAAGAAGTGGGGAGACTGGACGTCCCCATGTTCATGTTTTGTTAGCAACAAGCTAAGCAGCTAAATCAGATGAGTGATGTATATTATTTCTCTAACGGCAAACTGTATAGTCAGTGTTTTAGATTTAACTATCGCGTATGCCTGTATGTTGATTAATGTAAAGCTAATGCTTGTATATACAGTATTACTCATTTCAGGGTGAGAAGTTTTACTTTATTTCTGATGCTGTGCGCAGCCGTGTTGATTTGACGTCACTCTGTAAACGGGGAAGGAACCTGGATTTGAGAAGAATACCCCAAGTTGGAATTTCCTGTCAGGAAAGACGTAGTCCCCATTTACTCTGTCGAGAAAGAAGGCTGAACTAAGCTGTGCAAAAATAGTAACAGTACCATCTATAGCAAATAGTGCAAACAATTTTTTAAGTATCCTTTCTTTATATATCCTTTAATAGAACAGTTGTTTGCACTATTTGCTGCTACTGTTTTTGCACATCTACATTTTCCAAAGTCCATTCTAATAAATAAAAAGCTAACTAAATAAATTGTGTAAATGTTTAATTGCATTATGTAAGAACAAAAAAATTTGAAATCGTAATCGAGAATCATAAAGTTGAAAAAAGGAGTTATTTATTAATTAATTAATTTATTTATTTATTTATTATTATTATTATTATTATTATTATTATTATTATTATTAGTTTTTTTTTTTTTTTTTTGCAATAATGCCCAGCCCTAACCTCCACAAGCCTGGACTATTGACATAAGGTTGGTTCCATAGATCAATGCTTTTGGCACCAAATTCTGACCCTGCGATGTGTGCGCCTCAGGAGAAATCAAGATTCGTCAGATCAGGCTATGTGTTTCCAGTCTTTTGGGTTTGGGTGAATCTGCACCCACTGCAGCCTCAGCTTTCTGTTCTTGGCTGACAGAAGTGGAGCCCAACGTGGTCTACTGATGTTGTAGCCCATCTGCCTCAAAGTTTGATGTGTTGTGCATTCTGAGATGCTTTTCTGCCCAGCACACATGTACAGAGTGTTCATGTACAGCCTTTCTGCCAGCTCGAACCTGTCTGGTCAATCTCCATTAACTTTTCTCATCAAAAGGGCTTTTCCATCTGCAGACCTGCTGCTCACTGGATGTCTTTTCTTTATTGCACCATTCTGAGGAAACTCTAGAAACTGTTGTGCGTGAAAATCCCAGGAGATTAGCAGTTATAGAAATACTCGAGCCAGCTTTGGCAGCAACAATCATCCCACGCTCAAAATGACTGAAATCACATTTTTCCCTCCATTCCCATTCCTCAGCCTTAACCACATGGCTCATATCCGCATGATTTTATGTATTGCACTGCTGCCACATGATTGGCTGATTAGATAATTGCGTAAATGAGTAAGTGTACAGGTGTTCCTAATAAAGTGCTCTGTGAGTGTATGTATTAGTGTCTAGATCTAAATGTGTTGATTTTAATTATGTTTTGCATTACGTATATTAAGTGTAACCAAAATCCACTGGTCTGTATTAGTGAGAAAGTCTGTATACTTCATTTCTAATATTTCAGGGAAAAACTAACTGAAAGCTAATTGGTTGAACATTGACTTGTGGCTCTGTGTATTAGTTTGGGTTTGGAGGGGATATAGTGTAGAATTCATGGAAAAAGTCCTGAATATTTGTTTATTTATTTTTAAAAAGAGTCATAATTCTTTAAAACAATTTAGTACTGCTAGCATAAAAATATATTTAAAAATAAATGGTTTCTGATTATTTCCCCTCGTTTTCCAGGTCAGATAGCAGCTAATGAAGCATTGAAAAAGGATCTAGAGGGCATAATCTCCGGCCTGCAGGACTACCTGCACGGGGTGAAGGATCAGGCTCGACAGGCCCAATCGGACTGCCTGCGCCTGCAGAAGGAGAAAGACACTCTACAGCAGCTCCTCTGGGACAAAGATCTACAGCTCAGCCGACTGCAGCAAGTAGCCCAGATCTGTGAAAACACAAAGCAGGTTTGAGTCCTTTTCGTCAATGTTTACTGAGTTTTACTGAGCACTAACATGTGCTATTCTGCTACAATGCCAAAAGAGTCTAACAGTAATACCTTTGTGCAGCTCTTAGACTTGATTTGATGACCAAAATTGATATATAAAAAAAACAAACAAATTAAAAAAACACAACAATTTGACAGGTTGTGTGAATTGTGTGATATGATAAGGTCTTGGGTTGTGTAGGAGTTGCTGCAGCATCAGGACGAGTTACAGGCTCTGCGGAGGGAAAACGTAGAGCTGAGGGAGGATCAAGGTCAGGTCAGTGCATATGAAGCTGAATTGGAGGCTCAGCTGCACGAGAGAGACGCTAAGGCCAGCCACCTCAGAGAGGAGCTGAGTCGATTGCAGCGGCTCAGTCAGGTATGTCCCAAAACCGCTTAGAGATGATTAGATGAAATTTCATCTAGCTATTTTTCATGCTGATGTTAGAATGAAATGTATTCTTTGCTTTTGACATTTGTGATTAGGCAAAAGCATCTTATTCACTAGGAACTGTTTGTCAGCGTATTGCCTGCAGTGCACTGATATACCTGCAGTAACTCTTCTGTTACTTCTAGCTGGAGCATTCTGCGCTGCAGGCGGAGCTGCAGAAAGAGAGACAGGCTAAGGAGAACGCGCTGGCTCAGCTGCAGCTAGCTGCAGAGAGAGAGCTGGAGAACACTGATCTCCTGCAACAGCTCAACACGCTGCAGGTATGTTCTCATGGACAGATGGCTATGGTTACACTAGGTGGTGGTGTGTTTTTTTTTTTTGTTTTTTTTTTTAAACCCCATTTTTCCCAGTTTAGTCATTTGGCCAATTCTCACCCACTAGCTAGCTCACACCCATCACATGATATGATGGCTACCAACCTGGGTGAAGACTAGCGTGTGGTTCCTCTTGAGACATGTGAAGCCAGCCACCACATGTTTTTGAACTGATGCTCATGCTACATCACAGGGCAGTTAACATTCTTAGAGGAAAGCGTTAAGCGCCTTCTTCCACATGAGCTTACAGGTGCCCACGATTGGTTAGTGTTGTCCTGATAGACAGGGGAAAAAAGAGCAGTGCCATCCCTTCTGCCCAAAGAGCGTATAGGTGCAATAGGTGTTTTTATCTCATTCCCGTTGGAAGCACTGGGTGTAAAGCGTTTTGGGAACAGTTTCTACTATTGAGCAAACACAATTAGCTTGTCTTCGGTGCTGTCATGGTTACAATCACGACCTAGGTTGAGTATAGCCTTATCTGTTTGCTCTTGACTAAACTGAGCTAAAATAATGCATAATGTGGTCTCCGTCGGCAGCAATGTTTACTTTTCACCATGATGTGTCCATGTGTTAATGCAGAGGGAGAAAAGTACTCTAATGGAGAAGGTCAGTGTCTTGCAAAAAGACTTTCAGCAGATCAAGAAGGAGCTGCTGTGCCCTAAACAAGTAGCCAAGAGTTTGCAGGGGCTGAAGAGATTGATTGCGACAGGCTCAGGGGAACTAAGGTATGACATCATGATATTTTAGGGAACAGTAGGAATGAACACTTTAACATGTATTAAGTGATGCTCTAATCATGTGGATGTGGGTTCAACTAACAGCAGAGTGAATGGTGATGGAGATGTGCTGAGTGAAAGCTTGGCCGAACTGCAGGAAGAGCTGCAGCGCACGGTTTCTGCTGCTTTGAGAGACCGAGATGAGGCCCTGAGTGCCCAGGAGAGGCTGGCACGTGAGCTGGGCATTCTCAGGAACAGGCTTACACACTATCAGCAGAAATACCAGAGTGCATGTGAAGAGGCTCGACAGGCCAGGGTGAGTCGATTATTTTGCACAGTCCCATAGGGACATAAATTATCTTACAATGTGAACATTTAAATTTGGATCAAATGTTCTTCTTGCATGCAGACACGGTGGTTTTTCACATGGTTTTGTTTTATTGGAAATGATGTATATATAAATTAGTCAGGTCCATAAATATTTGGACAGTTATGGTTATTTCACCTGTTTACCACAGTATATTGAAGTTGCAATTAAAATTAGAATAATGAATTTAAATATTCATTCAATAACACAGATGTACAGGTGTTCTTAATAAAGTGGAAGGTGAGTGTATAATGAATATTCGGTTCATGTTTATTTATTTATTTATATAACACTTTTAACAATGGACACTGTCACAAAGCAGCTTTACACCTATGTAGATATAGATATAGATTTATATTTATCCATAATGAGCAAGACAAAGGCGACTGGGGCAAGGGAAACTCCCTGAGACAACACGAGGAAGAAACTTCGAGGAGGAGAGGAACCATCCTTTTCTGGGTGACACCAGACAGTGTGATTATAGATCATTAACATTCTACAACCGTATACTATATAGTCAGGGAGCACTGTGTGTTGAAAGGATCTTCTTTACAAGCATCAGGGATATTTTTGATTTCATTCGAGTTTTAGATTTAGATTTAGTTATTTAGTGTATAATATGAGCTTAAACTGTGCACTTTAGGCTTTTCTTTTAGCTGAAAAACTTTTCAATTTTACATTAAAATTGGGTGTTTTAGGAATTACAGCACTTTTTATATACTCTCAAATTAAAGTTGAAAGTCTACATTTTGAGCTCATATTCATCATTTATACGAACGACCGAACGCCCTTTCGGCTGCTCCTGTTAGGGGTCGCCACAGCGGATCATTGGTCCGCATATTTGATTTGGCACAGCTTTTACACCGGATACCCTTCCTGACGCAACCCTCCCCGATTTTTCCGGGCTTGGGACCGGCACTGAGAGCGCACTGTTGCACGCAGCCCCAGTGGCTGGGGTTGGTTCCCTGGCCGGGAATCAAACCAGTGCTGTGGCCTAACCACTAGTCCACCAGGGACCTCATATTCATTATTTATAATGAATCATTATTTATAAGACAGTCCTATCCTCCAAGATGGCACCATGCATGTGGCAGCAGATTACAGCAGCTCCCGTCCCGAGAGACGTTATATCCTACGTTTCAGTTTCAGTCTTTTTAGGCAAGTAGATTTTTTTTTGTTTTTTTTGTTTTTTAATATTCACTCTGTGCTCAGAATAGAGAACCATGGGGAGAGAACAGGTCGCTTCATGTACACATGCAATCAGCTGCTGGTGGTCCAAAGATCTGCACCGTGCTCGAGAATGCAGTTCCATATTCCTGAAGAACTGCTGAGACCGTGCAGAGGATGCAGAGCTGGATCCAAAGCAAAGGCAAAGAGGAGATGCTACAAGCCCTCCATCATCATGGGAAATGTTAGGTCTCTTGGCAATAAGATGGACGAGTACAGCGCACTGATCAGGACCCAGAGGGAGTATTGGGAGTGCAGTGTGTTTTGTTTCATGAGACATGGCTGCATAATATTCTGAACTTGAATGAGGGTGTGTTGTTTTTCTAATAACAAACTCTGGATCACCAAGGATCTGAAGGAACTGCTGAATAAAAAGAAGCAGGCTTTCAGGCAGAAGGACAAGGAACAGATGAGGAGGGTGCAGAAAGAGTTGAAGGTGAGACTGAGGGAGAACAAAGAAGCCTACAGAAAGAAGCTGGAGGGTAGGCTTCAGCAGAACAACGCAAAGGAGGTGTGGGCTTACATGAAGCTTCACCAGCTTGAAAGCAAAACAGCAACCTGTTTTACTGTAAGCATTAAAGGACCTGAGCTACCTACAGAGCTGGAACTCATTCACTTTTTTTTTTTTTTTTTTTTTTTGCACCATTCTGTGTAAACTCTAGAGATGAGTTTCTGAAATACTCAAACCAGCCCGTCTGGTACCAGTATCCATGGCACAAAGTCACAGAGATCCCAAATTTTTTAGCATTGTGCTGCTGCCAAATGAACTACATGAATGTGCAGGTGTACAGGTGTTGTCTACTGTAAAAAGCCCATTCCCATCTGGACCACAATAACACCACAGTATGAATCATTTTCTTTGATTCCTCGACTGCATTTTACACTATCCAGCCTCTCCTGCTGAGAGAGAAGATGAGAAGAATGGTTGACACGGCCATGATCTCCAGGGTTGCAGACTACCTATCGGACAGACCCCAGTTTGTGTGGCTGGGAACCTGCCTGTCTGAGGGAACTGTGCTCTCCCCTGTCCTCTTCACCCTGTACACCGCAGACTTTCAGTACGGGTTGGAGCTCTGCCACCCTCAGAAATTTTCTGATGGCTCTGTGGTGAGAGGGTGCATCAGGGATGGACAGGAAGGGGAGTACAGGGACCTGGTCAACAACTTTGTGGAGTGGTGTGGGAAGAACCATCTGATCCTCAGTGTGGCCAAGACCAAAGAGGAAGAGGACCACAACCACCAGCCCCATTACCATCATGGGTCATTACGTTGAGCTGGTTGACACCTACAGATACTTGGTGTCCATCTCAACAACAAGCTGGACTAGAAGGTCAGCTCAGAGGCTGTGTACAGGTCCTTTAATGTTTGCAGCAAGATGTTAGAGATCTTCTACCAGTCTGTGGTAGCCAGTGTGGAGATGCAAAAAAAACCTCAACAAACTGATCAAGAAGGCTGGCTCGGTCTTGGGCTATGCTCTGGATGGTTTTGAGGTGGTAGAAATAGTGGGTTTTCACAGGGTTTTGTACCAACAGTTCATCACTGTGCCGGGACTGAGTCAGGCTTAAGATAAGCTCATTGGAAAATGGTTGAACCTTACCACCATCCACTATTCATCCATATACATTACCACTTCTGTTTATTTTTTCCTTTTCTTTGCTTTTCTTGTCTCCACTCCGTACAATAGTGTATATCCCAATTCATTTTATCGCTGTTGACAATGTTTGCACTGCACTCACACTTTAATTCCACCCAAGTGTACTGCTTATATGTACAATGTTTACACCCCACTGCACTACCGCATCACACTCTTACACTGTTTTCTTTTTATATACAGTCAGGTCCATAAGTATTCGGACAGTGACAGTTTTCATAATTTTACCTCTATACACCACCACTTTCAGACTTTCAGCTTTAATTCAAGGGGTTTAACAAAAAATATTGCATTAACTGTTTAGGAATTACAGCTATTTTTAGAGTCTCTCCACAGGAACAGGCTCAAAGATAACTGGACAAACTAACCTAATCATAAATATTAGGAATATCCAGTACTTGGATGCAAATCCTTTGCAGTCAATAATTGCAGTCTGGACTCATGGACATCACCAAATGCTGAGTTTCCTCTCTTGATTTGCTTTTCTTACCTTTACTGCAGCTGCCTTCAGCTGCTGCTTGTTTGTGGGTCTTTCTGCCATCAGTTTTGTCTTCAGTAAGTGAAAAGCAGCTCTATTGGGTTGAAGTCATCGGACATTTAAGAACATTTCATTTCTTTGCCTTAAGAAGCTCTTGGGTTGCTGTCATGTTACGGTCTTGGTCATTATCCATCCGTACTGTGAAGCGCTTTCCTATCAGTTTTACAGCATTTGATTTAAATTTGAGCAGAAAGTATAGCTGGATACACCTAAGAATTTATCCTGCTACTTCTATCAGCAATGATATCATCAATAAACACCAGTGACCCAGTCCCATTAGCAGCCGTACATGCCCAAGCCATAATACCGTCTTCCACATGATTGACAGATAATGTGGTATGATTTGGATCATGAGCCCTTCCTTTCCTTCTCCATACTTTTCTCTTCCCATCATTCTGGTACAGTTAATCCTGTGTCAGACCTGGTTAGGCTTTTTTTAAGAGTTTTTTTTTTTTTTTAACAAAATCTAATCTGGCCTTTCTGTTCTTGAGTGTTACAAGTGGTTTGTGTCTTGAGGCAAACCGTCTGTATTTACATTCATGAAGGCATCTCTTGATTGTTGACTTTGACAATGATACGCCTACCTCCTGCTGCTCCCCGGGCGCCGCAGCAAAAAAGGCTGCCCACTGCTCCGGGGGTGTGTGTGTGTGTGTGTGTGTGTGTGTGTGTGTGTGTGTTCACTACTGTGTGTGTGCACTTGGATGGGTTAAATGTGGAGCACAAAATCCAAGTATGGGTCGTCATACTTGGCCACAAGTCACTTCACTTACACTTTTCACTTTCCTCCGGAGTGTACTTGACTTGGCTATATGTTGTGAAGAGGTTTTTCTTGAACAATGAAAGAATTTTGCAGTCATCTACTTTAATTGTCTTTCATGGCTTTTCAGGCCTTTTGGTGTTGCTCAGCTCGCCAGTGCATTCCTTCCTTTTAAGAATGTGCCAAATTGTTGATGTGGCCACTCCTAAACTTTCTGCTATCTCTGACAGGTCTGTTTTGTTTTTCAGCCTAATGGTATGTGTCTAATGATAATGAATATGGGCTCCTTTTACTTACACCTCTTTGAACTGCATTTTGAGAGTTCCAGAAAACAGCTACCAAATGCAAATTCATTGCTTGGAATCAACTCCAGAGCGTTTTGCTCCTTAGCTCCTTGTCATGAAGTAACGAGGAAACGGGCCACGCTTAGCTATGAAACTGCTTATCCCTCAACTGTAATTCCTAAATGGTTAAGGCAGTATTTTTGTTAAACCTGTTGAATTAATGCTGAAAGTAACTAATTCAATCACATCTTGATTGCTTCTTTTCAATTCCTTTGTGGTAGTGTACAGAGGTAAAATTACATAAATTGTCACTGTCCAAATAGTTATGGACTATGAATATGTATTTATTCTTATTCTCTTTCATTTTTTTTCATTTTGTTTCATTCTTATCTTGTTTCATTTATAATGTTAAATTATTTTTATTAAAAAATTAAATTATTCTGTGCTGCTCTAATAGGTTAATTTCCCTCTGGGATGAATAAACTGATCTATCTATCTATCTATCTATCTATCTATCTATCTATCTATCTAATATATGAATTATGAATTAATATGAATTAATAATAAGTCCAGCATACTGTGACAATAACAATATTTTTTCAATGTGCAAATATTTGTGGACTTGTGGCTCTGATGGATTTTCTCTCTTTTCTCAGCTTCAGAATGGCTTGCTTTTCTCCTATCAACAGCTCTCTGGTCTTCATGTTGGTTTATGATTTTTAACAATAAGTGCAATCTTCACAGGCAAAACAAAGGTTTCAAACCAGGAGAACACATTCAAAGCTGTTAATTGTTTAAACAAACAATCTAACACGACAGCTTGTTTAACATATCTAGATGTAAATACCAGGAAATTATGATGAAATTCTGATCTATCATCTCATATTCATCTTTTGATCTCAAACCTATTATGTTTTCAGTGTATAGCAAAAACAATATATACAAAACAAATAATACTTTTAGAGGGGACTGTATTAGAATGAGCATATTGATATGAAGATGTGATTTGCCTTTTAGCCAGGACTGAGTTTGACCAATTAGATTCAACAGTTCTCTGGTGTTGTGATTAAAAGTTCATTCATTGCTGTTTATACCCCATGATGATGTATTAATAAAGATATAATTAACTATTAATTGATATTAGTCAATAATAGTAATTTATAATCTAGATAATATAGATTGTAATTATATTTCAGTCAGAGACAATACTAGGCCATAGCATAAGAATCCAGACATACTATATACACTCTTGAACAAAATCTTAAGACCGGGGGAAACATTACAAGTATTCACACTTCGCGCTGGTGGATCGTAACCAGGTTGTAAGAACTGCTTCAAAATGTCATAAGAAGAAAAAGGAGCAAGAGACAAAAAAACAGAGATTGGCAATTTATTGAAAACTGCATTTAAACTCAAACAGGCT
>CM074968.1:4687287-4698204 GCA_037577455.1 Pangasius macronema | reverse complement strand
ACACCTGCTCTCAGTCTGCACAATACTCTCACACCTGCTCTCAGTCTGCACAATACTCTCACACCTGCTCTCAGTCTACACAATACTCTCACACCTGCTCTCAGTCTGCACAGTACTCTCACACCTGCTCTCAGTCTGCACAATACTCCCACACCTGCTCTCAGTCTGCACAATACTCTCACACCTGCTCTCAGTCTGCACAATACTCTCACACCTGCTCTGTGTGCACAATACTCTTACACCTGCTCTCAGTCTACACAGTACTCTCACACCTGCTCTGTGTGCACAATACTCTCACACCCGCTCTCAGTCTGCACAATACTCTTACACCTGCTCTGTGTGCACAATACTCTCACACCTGCTCTCAGTCTACACAATACTCTCACACCAGAGAGATTTAGTAAAAATACTTGTAATACTACAATGATCATTTAATGATAATTTAAGTCAGTTAAGCTAGATATGATTCATATGGTCCTAGATATAAAGGGCAGTTTATTTATATATGTTTCAGCTATAATAATGTTTTGGTTGTGTCTGAGCACAGGAGGCTGTTGGAGAGTTCAGTTAGCCGTGCAGAAGAGGACACAGTAATGGATGAGATGGAAGGTCTGGAGAAAACTCTCCTCAAACGCAGGACTGAGCTACGAGATGTAGAGCGCCTGCTGTCAGAGGCTGAAGCAGACCTGGAGGATAAAAGAGCTAAGGTCTGCCACAACCACACAGCACTTCATTTCAGTACAAGATGTCTTAAAATCCTAAGTATACATTTTTTTATGATTATTTAATTGTCTGTGTATATGTAGACCAAAGACACCCTGCAACGCTACAGCAAAGCTGAGAGACAGTTAAAAGAGGCAGAATGTGAGCTTGAGGAGATTAAACAGCGAACCCAGGATAGCACCAGACAGCTAGTACAAACCAGACAACAGCTCCGGTAATACTCTGACCATATATTGTATATCCTGTAACATTTATTTTGCACAGTAGGATACTCTGGCTTAGCTTAATACTACTTGGCTTCAGCCAGTTATGTCCAACTTTTTGTCACAGGGATCTTCAAGAAGAGGTAAAGGATCTGCAGAGATGTAAGCAAGATCATGAGAACACGCTAAAACAGGTGGAAAAAGTGATTGCAGCTCGAGATGCAGAGTTCCAAGAAGTCAACAGAAATCTAAAGAGAGTAACCAATAAGTAAGTGTCCTTCTGGTGTGATCTGACAGCTGTCCTGAAAAACATTTCTTTGTCTTTTTTTGTTTTTCTTACCACAATTTTGTCTGTATGGTGTCAAGAATGGAAGACATGCAGAAAGAACTGAGAGAGACACAAAGCCAGGAAGCAAATCTTTTTCTGGGCTGCAGGGACTCTGAGGATAGTCTACACACCCGCAGAAAAGAGCTGGAGCATCTAAACACCCAGGTACGGTTAAATGTGCTGTTTGTAATATTTAAAAATCTGCCTGTAAAAATGATCAGTAATAATCAGGTAATTTTAAAGATACCTTAATAAAGCAGTGTTTCAGAATATTGCCATGTAAAGCATTTTGCTTTGTTTCAGGCTTCTGTTTACGTTTTTACTTTTTTCTTGGCTCAGAAAATAGCTTCAGCCCCAGCTAGAACAGATCTGGTAGCTGTCATGTGATAGGGGGAGCTGGCCTTTGGGTGGGAATTGGCAGGTGTCCAAATTGGGGAGAAAAATTCCAAAAAAGAAATGTAACATCTTCATTAACAGCAGAGGAGAAGTGCATTGAAATCGGCTTTAAACATTACAGCACGACTCGGGATGATACACACATTATGCTCACCCAAATTGTATTTGGCAAATACATCAGCTGCCTTTGTAGTTTTTCTTTACATCAGCGGAAGCAGGATTGCCTCTATCAGTTTGAGGAAACAACAAATTGTGTGCGATGTCTAATACACTGTATACTAGTAACGGATCATTTTCAGAAATGATGAAAATAGGAGGTAATACAAACATTCATTTGTTATATTTTGTTATAAGGCTGCTCTTATTCAGCATTAAATCAGTGTCACACTCCTTATTTATCTGTGTATTTAAATTGCTGTTGAATAATTACATAATTATTGGCATACATATGTTTCTCATTTCTAGCTTTCTGCCTTGTTTTTGTGTGTGTGTGTATGTGTGTGTGTGTGTGTGTGTGTGTGTGTGTGTGTGTGTGTGTGTGTGTGTGTGTGTGTGTGNTGGCGGGAAGAGGAGGACATTGTGAGGGCCAGTGTAGAAAAGCACAGGCAGAGCCTGGTGGAGGTGCTGAGGCAGGGAGAAGAGGACGCACACAGTCTGCAGCAGCACATTAAGGTTCACAGGATTAACAGTTGTAATAGCCACCAAGTAGAATTGGTGCAGTTGATATCTGTTAAATTAGATAACGGTTAGATAACGCCCCAGCATTTTTTACCCACGTCTCCTGCTACTGTGTCTGCAGCATCTGAATTGCATCAGAAAGAGCAGATAGCATGTTGCTCAGAACTCCTCTAGAATGAAAGTTTAAGCATAGATGTTGAATTCCGTTAATAAATATTTAACAACGCAACTATAACATTCAAAACTACAAATATTCAAAGCTACAAAAATTCACGCTAATGATAATAAATCTCTTAGAATGTGACAGACGTGAGAGAATGTCTTACCAAACCTGAGAACAGGTTTCTGAATTTTCTTAATATAGAAATGTCCATGTTATTGCCCAGGCTGTCAAACGTATGTGTGTGTGTGTGTGTGTAGGAGTTACGTGTGGATATGCAATGTCTGGCTGTGCAAAAGGGGGAACTGGACTCCCAGCTCTCAGAGAGGAGAGGAAGACTGGCTCGGTATAAAAAGGAGGAGAAGAAAGTTCAAGAGAAAGTGCAGAACCAGCGTGCAGTCATCAACAAGCACAAAGCAGGTGAAATCAAGGCACTTCTACATGTTACTCCTGCGTATTAACAGACATACAGTCAGAGTGTAGTGTACTACTTCTGAATAGCAGTCCAGCACCATGTGTTAGATGCCGGGGTGGACACATGCAGATGTTGTGACCAGGCAATTAGTTTTTATTTGGAGTTACCTAGAGGCATCAGCCAGAAGAAAAATGGAAAAAAACAATTCATTTGGTGTGTATGTTTAAACGTCTTGCACTTCACCGTGGTGTGACACGTTGATGCTGGATGTATAGCGTGGTACTCACTCTGAAACCCGACGCACTACACACCTACACACCTTGCTGTGACTACGCAAAACTGTTTAGTTGTAGATCGGTGTTTTCTAGGCAGATTAATTAGCCTGCACAGGCCATGGACAGTCTTTTCAGAATCAGTTAATTATTGTGAGCAACCAGAACCTGGGAATGGGCAGCACATTGAAGCCTGGTTGGCTAGCGAATAAATTACTGATTTGTCCATCCCTGCTTAGGAATTATTAGCCATGTTTTCAGTTTTGTAACATAATAGCATAGGATGCTGAATTTTTGGGAAGTTTATTTTGGTTCACAAAAAGTTTATGGACACCTGACCATCACCTCCATATGTGGTTCTTCCCCCAAACTATTGCCACAAAGATGGACAAAAGCACACAGTTATATATGCTGTATTTGTCTCCTGTAGCATTACAAGTTCCCTTCCCTGGAACTAAGAGACCCAAATATATTCCCGCATGACAATGCTGCTGTGCACAAAATGAGGTCTGTGAAGACATGGTGTGTGAAGGTTGGACTGGAAAAGCTCGAGTGAGCCCTGACCTCAACCCCACTGAACACCTTTGGGATGAACTAGGACACTGACTGCACCCCAGACCTCCTCACCAACATCAATACCTGACTCTTGAGGTTGAATGAGCAAATCCCCACAGCTACACTCCAAAATCTCCAAGAAGAGCGGTGGTGATCATAACAGCAAAGAGGGACTAAATCTAGAATTAGATGTAAAAAAAAAAAACACATAAGGGTCAGCTGTCCACATACTTTTGGCCATATATGGTATGTTCCACTCTAGCTTTATAGGGCTGTTAAACTGTAATTACTTTGAAGTGCGTTTTAGAGTCAGCCACGGGAAGAGTGACTCCAAAAAGTGCCTGCTGAAACTGTTGCACTTAATATTCAAAATAAAGGATGCCGAGAGTGGTGTGTATTTATTCTGAGCTCTTTTAGTACATCAACAGACTCAGGCTTTCATTAGGCAACTAAATGTAGAGCAAGGACTCTTTGACATTTGTCAAGCATTTAAATTTTTCTTGCCTTTAAATACATAAATATTATGAACATTCTAATGGTGTTTGTCCAGTGAAACTCAGCCCTAAGGTCATGTGGGTGTGAGTTCTGACAGATCGGCTGTGGCTGTTAGGAAACTATTTTCAGCTTGTTTTCTTCGTACGTGTAGAGCTGAAGCATGTCCTGGACATGATCCAGTTGGAGAGTGTGGAGCTAGAGAGAGTGAAGGTTCAGCACAACCAGAAACTGGACCAGCTGGAGAAGAGCCAGGAGACGTTGCTACAGGTGAGACCTACGTCATTTAATGGCAGAGTTTCTTCTTCGTGTTAGGCCTGGTTTGCTATTGCGCAGCACACAGAAAACATCCAGTTCTGTTGTTATGCTATAAGATAGTATTATTTTTCCATCATTTACTGTTTGCCAAATAAATAAAAACGTGTATTAGATATTATTATTTTAGCACAAGATTTCATGTTGTGAAGCTGTGAAAGTGGAATTAAAGTGGTATGTTGCGCCTTGCAGGTGCGTCTGGAGCTGCAGGAGGTGGAGAAGGAGCTGCAGGAGCAACAGGCTGAGCGGGAGAGGCACAGGAGGCTGCAGGAGCAGGAGATCCTCACACTGAAAGAGCAGACTAATGCAGCAGCCATAGACAGGAGCAGCCTGCTGGAGCAGTGCACCAGCCTGGAGGCCCGCCGCTCACATGCTCAGAGGTAGCAGCTCCAAATCACTTACCTGTTCTTTTCATTTTTAGTGATACTACTGCAACTTGCAAGTCTTTAAGGTTTATGATAAACGGCAGTGTTTACTGTGAGAGCTGTATTAAAGTTGCTTTACAGACTGCTCTCTGATGTGGCAGATGTCAGGAAACAGCAGAGGAGGGGGTGCAGAAAGCAGAGGCAGAGCTGCTGAAACTGCAGGCGGAGCTGGCCAAGCTGAAGCAGGAGCACAGACATGCCCTGAGTGTTCGAGAAGAGATCAGCAGAGATGCTGCCACAACCCAGAAACAACTAGAAGGTTTAAGCTCTATTAAGATATAACATTCCTATGAGCAGTCTGACCTGAGATATTTTTGTGCCAGTATAAGCATAATTAGTGATTAACAGAAGCTGGAGTTACTGGATAAGGAATGTGTTAGTCACAAGTCGGTTTTTCCTCATCGGTACTTCTGTTGATATGTCAGAGGTCATATATGTGTCTACTGAAGGCCAGTTTACAGTGAAATCTTTTACGATGCACCTTTCAGTCATGTGTTTTTACAGGTATTTAAATCCACACCAGCTGTGACCTGTGCCATGTTAATGTTAATGTGATGTGTAGTTCATTTGTTTTTGCTCCCTACAGAGAAATCTAAGGATCTGAATAAGCTAAAGGAAGATGTTACACACTCAACAGTTCAGCTAGAGAAAATTAGAAAGGTGTGTATAAAATCCACCTGTGTGTTTAATCGGAGTTTAAACTGTTTTCTTTCAACCTGTCGTGGATATGAATTCCAACATGTTTTCATATAATAAAAGAATGCAAAACCTGTTAACTCAAAACTCATATAATGGAAGTGTGTAAAACGTACACACACTCAAAGTTTTACAATGAGACAAATGGCAGTACTGTAAATGTAACTATAAATATAAAGTGGCTACATTTCTTGAGGTTTTGCTGCATCTATTGGTGATCAGATGGAACCTGACTGACTATGCTGATAATGTACAGCCACAAATGTTACCCTCAGGAAAAGTTGCTCTGTCCCTGATACGAATTATATAAACTACAAGTAATTTATTCAGTTGTCCCAGCAACTGCCCTTAGAGTTTCAAGACAGAAGGAAGAGGGAAACAAAATTCTTGTCCAAACGTAGCATTCCTTCATAACCGCGTTTATCACGTGTTGGTTTCCGCTGTACAGGAGGCAGAAGATGCTCGGCGAGAGCGGGACGACTTAGTGAAGCAGCAGCAGCACCAAAAGGCTGCGATGCAGGACAAAATCCAGAGGAGACAACAAAGAATAGACAAACTGGAGCAGCAGCTGAAGGAGATTGAGGAATCTGTGGAAACGAAAGAGATGCAATTTGAGCAACAGAAGGAGGTAAAGTAGCTTTTTGTGCTGTTCGATCAAATAGCTGCTGATTATTATTTATGGGGTATACAATTAAATATTTAATGAAATTAATACATGAAACAGGAGTGTGTAGGATATTTGAATCACTAACAACCTGTTTAAGTAACTGAAAGTAGGAACAGAACATTATTATAGGATAATACCAGGTGCAATCACCTTTTCCTTTAAACGGTTTTTGTTTTTAGCGCCTGATGATCCAACAGCAGCAGAGTTTAGAGTTGGAGGAGCTACAGAGACGGCAGCAGCAGAAGTTGCAGTCCCAGCTGCAGGCACTGGAGGAAGCTCTGTCAAAGCGGGTGGAGAAAATGGAGCAGATCACAGTGGCTGTGGAAGAGCTGGAAGAGCAGAGACGCTTCCTGTTGGCAGATCAGAAGCAGTGTGCTTTACTGCAGGAACGAGTAGCACAGCTGGGTGAGTTTAGACCCCATTCACATATTCTTACATTGCCTTCATACTGAAGTATAGGAACTTACTGACTTTTACAAATACACACAGTTATTTATAGCCCACTTGGTTGACCTCAGGGCATGCAGGGCAAACTCAGTTTGCGTTTATAGATGTATTTCACTCTAGTGGTGAAAAGCAGGGATGTATGTTTGTAGAGCGAGACCTGGCTGAGAGTGAGGCCAGGCTATGTGCCAGCACAGAAGACCAAAGAGAAGCAAGGGAGGAACTTGAGACCTGCCGCTCTGACATCCAGATTCTTCAAGGGACTCTAGCCACCGAGAGGGAGCGTGCAGAGGCCCTGCTGAGCCGCAGTCTCACTGACAGAGATAAGCTACAGCAGGCTGAGGTGAGAGCTGTTTCCTTCACTTCTTGCCACTAGATGGTTTAAAATAACATTTACTATAAGAATCCCTGAAGCCCTGTGTATAGGACTGTTCTTTTAATCCCTCGCTTGTCTACCCGTTTAACCCCTGACTGTGGCCACCTGCCCATGCAGACTCTGTTCATTAGCTCGATATCTCAAAAAGGTTGAATGTTTGCTGGATATATGTGGAAGTATCATTGTAACCAACCATTGTAACCGTAAAAAGAAAGAGGCCACTGCCATTAGGGAGTACCGTTGCCATGAAGGCGTGTACCTGGTCTCCAACAATGTTTAGGTAGGTGGTACGTGTCAAAGTAACATCCACATGAATGCCAGGACCCAAGGTTTCCCAGCAGAACATCGCCCAGAGCATCACACTGCCTCTGCTGGCAGAAAAGAAAAGAAAATGTGCACATGTGATTCATCAGACCAGGCCACCTTCATCCATTGCTCCATGGTCTAGTCCTGATGCTCACGTACCAGGTAGATACTAACCACTGAATACCGGGTACACCCCACAAGACCTGCCGTTTTGGAGACGCTCTCACCCAGTTGTCCAGCCATACCAAATTGGCCCTTGTCAAAGTCTGACTGTTCACTTGCTGCCTAATATATCCCACTCCATGACAGGTGGCATTGTGACAAAAATAATCAGTGTTACTCTCTTCACCCGTCAGTGGTTTTACTCTTATGGCTGATTGGTGTATATTGTGGTAGACAGCTAAAATAATCACTTTTTCAATATCCAGATATTAAAGGACCTGTCTCCTAAATGTTTAGTGTTTTAATAGAATTCGCTGTTAATGACACTTATTCATGACTTGCACCACTAAAATTTGTCAGATAAATTCAGTGACTATTGACCACCAATTATGAAAGAATTCTGTTTTCTGTACTTGTTTCCTCAGGTATGGAGTCGGGGAGAGGGCGAGAGTCACATGCGAGACATTAAGGACACTGTGCGCTCCCTGAGGGCAGAAGTCCAAGCAGAGCTGGACATTGGTTTGAAAGAGCTGGAGTTGCAGCCCATGACCACTTCCGACATGGACAGTGACGAGGAGAACCACACATCAGCTGCACAGAATATGGGGAAAGCGGCCTACAGCACCAGAGTATGGGCTGAGATTTACAGAGAGCAATACTTAATTACATAGCATAAAATTAATAAGGCGTAAAATGATTATGACTATTATTCCTGCCTGCAGGACGAGCAGTGGCGAGGAGAAGTGCTGAGAGAGAAGCTGAGGCAACATGAAGATAATCTGAAGGTAAAGTGGGATATCTGGAAGTGTCATTTAGCCATTACTGTGAAACGATGACTTTACCCTTAATTTAATATTATTATTGTGACATTTCTACTGAATGACTTATTACTGGTTTGCTTTTTACACTCTTCCTCCACTGTAGGCGCAGCTGCGCAGGTGCATGTTCTCTCAGCAGGAGGCACTGAGTCTGCGCAGGCAGCAGACAGAGGGAAGCATCCAGGGCCTGCGCAGACGAGTAGACAAGTTGGACCAGCTACTGACCAAGTCTGGCCCTGATTTCCCTTACCTGAGTGACTCCAACGTCCTCCCCAAATACGTGTGTAAGTGAAAACTGGAGATAGAGACTCTTCCCTAATCCAGGCACTTTCTGTACTGCTGATAAAAAGTGAAACAAGTATGATGTCTGTTTTGCTTGTCAGCTTAAAACACACACACACACACACACACACATGCTAAACCTTCACTCTTGTTGGCACTGAAGCCACGTGCCTGTGTGAAGGAGATGCCCAGCTGAAATCGTGTTGCGTCGAGGCAGAGGACATGAGGAGGGTAAATCTGAAGGTGCTAATATTCTGTTTTGTTTAGATTCACTACCTCAGAGGCAAAAACAGTCATCGTTCCATTTTGCTTGGGACAGATTGTTTGAGTGTGAGGTTTATATGATTTTTTTAAAGAATATTTTTAACATTTTTGATAAAGTTTTTGATAAAATAATAACGTGCCTCTAATCTGTGGTATGTGCGAGTGGTTTGAATCCTGGGTATAGAACCGTGACTGGAGGTTTAAACCTCTTTACTATTTTGTACTTATGTATGACCAAGTGCACTCCTTTTACCACAAAATAACATATTTATTACAGCACTTACAATTTTATATACATCATTGTTATTAAATATGACAATTGTGTGCAATAAAATAATATTTTTGTTATTTAACCTCATCTCTCTTTTTTCTTTTTGGATCAATTAGTTCTTGAGCTCTCCAGATGATTAGAGATTACAGCACTGTGTTTATTCTTATAATTACAAACTTTAACAGTGTGATTGTGCACCTGGTGAAACAGCTGAATATCGCTCATGAGGAAGGGTAAATTATTGCCAAAAAAAAAAAAGGCAGCATTTAATTTCTGTTCGTCAACGAATTCTTAAGACTCAGAAACATGAGCCTGTAGAAAAACAATGGGGAAGAATTCTTACTAAATAGCAGTCAAGTCGACTTCCTGCCGTCTGTTTTAAGTGTTTAGCATGCACAACGCTTTCACTGTATACAGCATCGCAAGTCATAGTTTGGGGAAATAACAACCACTGCAACTTATTGTTATTATAATTAATTGCAGTTTCTCACTACACAGATTTCTTAGAGCCAAAAAAAATTATTTGCAGACATAATCCACTGGCAGAGAACAGCAGCCATCATAATCTCAGCTCTGGCTCTTCTGCAATGAATTAAGCCTTATGCTGATCATATTTATCATATTTGTGGAGAGGCTAGGTGCTGATGATTTCTCTCAGACAGAAATGGAAGCTCCTGTTGCAGTGGCAGGACACACGGGACACACAGCGCAGGACACACAGCGCAGGACACACAGGCCACACAGCGCAGGACACACAGGACACACAGCGCAGGACACACAGCGCAGGACACACAGCGCAGGACACACAGGACACACAGCGCAGGACACACAGGCCACACAGCGCAGGACACACAGCGCAGGACACACAGCGCAGGACACACAGGCCACACAGCGCAGGACACACAGGCCACAGGACACACAGCGCAGGACACACAGGACACACAGCGCAGGCCACAGGACACACAGGCCACACAGCGCAGGACACACAGCGCAGGACACACAGCGCAGGGCTGCTCTCAGGGGCAGAGCATGAACACCTGACTGCAGTGTTTCGCCTGAACAAGCTGTTTTGTGCTATTGCTTGG
This sequence comes from Pangasius macronema, assembly GCA_037577455.1. Taxonomy (NCBI): domain Eukaryota; kingdom Metazoa; phylum Chordata; class Actinopteri; order Siluriformes; family Pangasiidae; genus Pangasius; species Pangasius macronema. The sequence continues at coordinate 4,687,871 of CM074968.1, read as the reverse complement.
CTCATGAATTTGTTAGTTCATTTCAGTTAGCTGACTGTTAAAATGCTAACACTGGACACTCATTAAATGTTAAATAAATGTCTCCTTACAGATCAGCTTAACCATATCAATGGTAATATTTTTAAAAACACATTTATTCATATCCTTAGATTATGTACAGTGTCACTGTGAGTGAGTTTAGAAATCATACTAAAATAAACCTGTGCTGTGAATTACAGCTGGCACTATTATGAGAGCTGGTGTTATAGAAAATTAATCAACTTCTGACCAAACGGACTCAAGAATTCAGCAGTTCTGTGTTATAATGAACTACAATGCCACTATTGAGCATTAATAATAGTAATAAAAACCGAGCACTAATATACTCCTGGGCCCGTATATATGGCGGATAATAATAATAATAATAATAATAATACATTAAGGAAGTAAAAGAACAAAAAAACCAAATTGGACAGAAGAGCAGTGTTTGGAGAATAATAATAAGAATTTCTTCTTTCCGCCATTTTATCCTCTGCTATAGAAACTCTTAAGCCTCTTAAAAGTCCTCCTCTCTACTCTTAACAATTTCTACCTTAGGAGCTGTT
>CM074968.1:4676697-4687187 GCA_037577455.1 Pangasius macronema | reverse complement strand
TAAGCCTCTTAAAAGTCCTCCTCTCTACTCTTAACAATTTCTACCTTAGGAGCTGTTTTTAGGGCTAAGATGTTTCACGAATCATTTTTATCTTTACTAAGATTTAGTCCTAAATTTAAGGGGAAATTATAAGAAAACGTCATAATTGTAAGATTTTTCTCAGAAGTTCGTCATTAGGAGCGTTTAGGCTCAGGAGCTCTGTGAATCCGGGCCCGGGAGCTGCTGAGTGACTGAAGCGCAGGTGAGAAGCAGGACTCGGCCTCGCACGGCACTGGATTATAACTAATATAATAAATAAAATCTGGCTAAAAGTCCTGTTCTTACTACCACTGTGCTTTTAGTGATGAAGTCTGCATACAGGAGCAGATTTGTGAGTGGGAAGAATTTACAGCTCAGATGAAAATATGAAAATGAACACGCTTTTTCCTTGGAGCTGTGAAGACAAAGCTTTGACAGACTTGAAAGCTCCCTCCTCCAGGACCACAGGGCACGAGTGTTCACTGAACTGCTTAATGAGAATGAAACTCGTGTAAATTATATGCTACGGCCCTTAGTCACCACATCTCCACCCAATTAAACATCTCTGGGAGTGTTTAGAGTGATGTGTTAGAAAGCTGTTCATCCCTTTAGGAAAGGTCCAGCGATGTGTATAATACACGTCTCTGCCAAGGCGGAGTGAAGCTGCCCTCAGGGCTGATGGTGGAACAGCCCACAGCACTGCTGGGTTTCCACACACACTCCACATGAGCGCGGTGGTGGTGGTGTTTTTAAAGGAAATGCTCCCATCAATTATAATTAAACACAAAGAAAAACAAAAATATTCCATCCATCAATGAGAGAACACGTAAGCCATTAACAGTTTTTACAACTTTTTTAATGTTTTTATTCTTTTTTTATTCATTTATATTATCTACAAAGTAAAATTTATTTCTTTAACTTAGCAGTCTTATGACAGTCAAATGTAATTGGGGCCCATTCAGTTTGATTAATAAATAATTAATCATTTTTGCCAAACATTTTGATCACTGGAAGTTTTTTTGTTTCGTTTCGTTTTGTTTAATTTGGTTAGTGATTTTTTCTGTGTATTTTTCTTTACCCCTTTAACTTCCTGAACATGGCAATAGCAGCAGCATTTAACAGTAATGTTAATACTGTCAATTCACTGGAAGAATCTGTTACTTAGAAGGTGCAAACAAAATGCAAGTTCCAGTTTCTTGACATTCAGTTTCTCACTCATGGCATCTAAAACAGTCCCCCTCATGTTAAAACTCGTGTTAAAAAACATCTGTTCACCACAACTTTGCTCATTAGCATTAATTTCTGATAGATTAGCAAAAGTGCAGTGCAGCATGATAGACGGTTTAGTGGCCATTTCACTGGGCATGTAGAGAAGGAGCAGGAGAAGGATCGGTCGGCCAGTAGCTCACAAGGGTTGAGAAGAGCGCGTCACTGGAGTCATCTGAAAACAGGCCATCTTCATCCTCTAAAGCTGCTGCTGATGGTGAGGTTGTACTGGGAAGAAAGCGGGGAAGGGAATCAATTTTAAAAATGGTCAAATTGCATAATTTATATTTTCACATGCCAATATTTTCAGAGTACAGAGACACCATGTCTGCTCTGGAAAACTGGGATGCTAATTTGGATATGCAATTTACATTTCACTGCAGCGTAACCTGAATACATCACAAAGTAATCACCCATATACACTTTCTTTTCTGATGGTAATGTTCACAGTGTTTAGTCCTTGAACACATACCTTGAGGATGTGCCATGTAGGAGAAATGTGTGGTTGAGGAGACAGGGATTGGATTGAGTGTGCTCTGGGGTAACGGTGGCTGTGGGCCTGCAGGGGCTTGTGTGGCCATCAGCATCACGGGGTGAGACGGAGTGCCATGATGTGGAGGCACCATCCCTGACTGCATGTGTGCCTGCAATGTCAGTGGAATGAAAACGAAAGAGGGATCACTTTTTATGCACATTCCTTTTGGTGTTTAACCCATTACAACTATTGAGAAGAGTGTTTAATTGCCCTTTGTTCGACGGTCAGAAACCCATCTTAATAAGGTTGTGACCAAAACTGAGTTTTTCTATCAATAACACACTTTGATGTGTTTACTTAACAAAACCACAAACACGTTTCACCAAAACTACATGGAAATGTTTTGGTTTACTTTGTAACCGTGCCACGGCGGCCTATCGTTCCTCACTGATGGAAGAGAAATCAGTAATGTGAAGAGATGATGATGAGGCTCGTGTTTAAATGCCGTGAGTGATTTTCATCACCTCAGGTGATGAGACACACTGATGTGGATGATGCGGATAATTAAAAATGACTCATTTCCCACTGTAAACTTATAAATCTTTAAAAATATGGCCGTTATGTTGTATTTCCATGAGTAGATTAGGTTATAAATGGGGTTTGTAGAGAGGACTTGGCTTTTTATACCTGCCGTATCAGGATATTATTATATTATTATAGTTGCCAAAATAACAACCAGGCAAAATCAGAAGAACTGACCTGCTGCACGTGAGCCATGTGGCTGGGATTGTACGAGTGCTGAACCTGCTGAGGGTGGATGTAGACGGCCTGCGGGGACTGAGGAGCTGGACCGGGAGTCATGGAGGGTGGGGTCGGCGTCAAGGCCGAGTACATCTGCTGCTGTTGGGAAGCAGCACTGGCCAGGTGGAGAGACGCCTGGTGCTGTGCGTGCTGGACGGGGCTGGCAGCAGCGTGGCTTGTGCCGGCATGCTGCCCACTCTGCTGGGCCTGAGCCGTGGGCGTGGCTGAGGGCTGGGGGGGTTGAGGGGGATGTGGGTGGAGGGTGGCACCAGGATGTGGGTACTGCTGGGGGACTGCTGACACTAAAAGGCAAAAGCAAAAGAGATGCAGTAGTTAAGTACTAGTAAGTATGTACCATAAGTGGTATAATATGTAAGAAAACAAAGCCAGGGAAAACATGATGAAAGCAGGGCAGTGGTTCTTACCATACATCGTGTGGGTCTGCTCACCATACTGGGCAGCGGAGGAGGAGGCCAGATTGGGCTGGCCATGGCTGGAGGTGATCATCCTCGCACCTCCCTGCATAACAGGACTGAACACATGCTGGGCCTGGGAAGAGAAACATTTTGTTTAACAATTTTACAATACTGTGAATTAATAGCTTCCTGGCCCATAGGAGACTCGAATCAATTACAATTCAGTTTACCAGTTTCAGACCTAAAAGACCTATTAGATTAAACCTAAAATGAGTGAATATAAAGTTTATTTCAGCTTGCTCTATTTGGACATGCAATTGTTTAAAAATGGTCAAATTTGTGTGTGTGTGTGTGTGTGTGTGTGTGTGTGTGTGTGTGTGTGTGTGTGTGTGTGTGTGTGTGTAAACCTATACTACTCCGCATACCTGGGACTGGTAGTGGGGCAGCTGCTGCACAAGTGGCTGGCTGCTGAACTGCTGAGGGCTGCAGGTGAAATACTGCGTGGTGTAAGCTGGGCTCGGGGCTACGATTGGGGGACCTGCAGCTGTGGCAGGGTGAATCATGGGTGACGTGCCTGCTGGGTGATGCTGCTCGGGTCTTTGCTGTGGGATACTGGGTACTGGCAGAGAGTATTACAAGGAAAATAATTAATTTCTTTCTTATGTACACTATATGTGTAACACTGATACCTTCTGTATTTCTAACAGTCAACTGATTTAATGATTCAATTAATGATGCAGTCAATTTAGTCTCTTTAAAAATCACTAATATGTCTATCATTCGGTCATACACACACATGCAGACACCTCTGTAAAAAGGCATTCTCACCTTTACCTGTTCTGTACGGCTTGGACTGGCTTACAGTCATGGGAGGAACATGGTACATAGTAGGAGGCTGAGGGAGGAGGAACAGAAGTTAAAAACAGTGTAAATTAACCTCCCCTTTGAACAGTACCTAAGGAGCTGTGTGATGGATTTTATTCACAATCAACCTCATATCCTTCACCCAACAATCTTTCAGAGGACCAGTGGTCTCTAGTGGAATGATATCAGAGTTGAACGCTGTCCTATTTTAGACTGTTTTTAGGCTGAACACGGTCATGTGCAGTAGTGTCTTGGGATTCCATACAGTAGGTGGCAATATACACCCAAGAAGAGGAGTGTTTGGGTCAAATTAATGAACAGTCTTGTTTGGAAAAGACAAATGTTCATCATGATCCTCCATATGCATAGAACAGACTTTCACAATTTATCAATTTTACAAAATTACTTAAAATATTTTATTTAGTCTGAATCTGCTATTTCACTGGCTATAAAATTATGAGTGAAAGATTCAAATCACCTCACAAATCACATGACAGCACTTAGGAGCAAAGGGCCGTGGAATGTAAAATAAAGTTGATAAACTTCAAAGGAATTATTCCTTTAGGCCACTAACTCGGATGAATTACTGATGTATTATTTGCTTGAGATGGGCCTGTGTTGCGTAAGTTTGCATAAATGACAATTGTATAAACATATATAATCAGCTAATATTTATATCTCCATTAGATCTGTATCAGTGACCTGTCATGCCATTTACTTACAGTGAGAGCTTGTTCTACGCTAGCTCACATGTTCTTAGCAGTAAGAGAAGGAAGCCCAATGAAAGTCTGCCTTGCTGTTAGATCTCCTTACATAGGTGAAGTGTCTCGGACCCTTTACCATTTACACTGGAGCAAAATGCTATTGGCAAAACTGGGCTTGGCCAGATTCAAACAGTCTTAAAGGCAAATTTTAAACATTTTAAAGTTTAACTACCAACACAACTAACTGCATAAAAAATAAATACATCTGCTGTCCCATTTGCTGTTCTGCTGTAGTGCCAGATTGAGTACATAACCAATAAGCTGTACAAAAACAACTCTCATAAATATTGCAAATATTGTCCTCTTATTAATCATGCAAATAAACCTTTACGGTTAATTAAGAAGCAACAAATCTGAAAAACAACTGAAAAATTCTCAATTATAACTAAAAATAAATTAAGTGCCCATTTGTAAACTGTGAACAAAATATTTATTATTTATTTGTTGCATATGAAAATATAGAAAGGAAGAACAACCTAAATGTTTAAGCTTATTAACTATGGTAAGAAATGGGCAAACCATCTGCAGGGCACATAAGCAAGCAAGCATCTCATTATATGATCAACAGGGAAAAAAGAAGAAAGTTTAGAATTGCACAAACCTTCCAGATAATGCTTTTCTAATGGAGAGAGGAAAGAAGGAACAGAAAAAAAGAACCAATCTTTAGTTTGATCATTGTATGTCTGATACTAAACCATTTGAAACTACTGCTGTATCAACAGGCTTTCCTTAGCGCAATATGACAGGAAACCTTACACAGAACAGATGAATGTAGTGTTTCCACAAACCTACGATTTACTGAGAACTCAGTCACTCAGTTTTACTCGCTGCCAGACATCAAAGCAGCAGCAACATGACTGGCAACATGGATCCACACACCGGCATCAAAACTAACATCACTGAAGTTACCAATACATTTCAAACTCACCAAGATAAAAAAAAAAAAGATATATGGGCTAAAGAAAAAGAAACACTTGTAAGTAAGTAAGCATGTGAAACTTAACTAGCGTATAAAGTCAGGTCTATAAATACTTGAACACTGACAAAGTTACTATTATTTTAGCTACCACAGTATACTGGAGTTGAAATATGCTGAAATAAGACCAAAGTGCAGACTTTCAGCTTTAATTTGAGTGTATTTACATCCAAATCAGATGAACGGTGTTAGAATTGCATCACTATATATAAGCACTTTGAGCTCATATTCATTTGTTAATTTGTAAACTCCTATACACTGTGTAAGACAGCTAAAATGACTCTGTCAACGTCCAAATACTTATGGACCTGACTGTATATACGTTCAAGTTTAGGCTTCAGTCATACAAACTTTAGAAATCTTTATTATCCAATCAAAGAAACTGGTTTTCAGCTATGAAATAAAGAGGCATGGTGGGTTACAGGAGGCGTGAAAAACACAACAAGGTCAAACAAACGCTTACAAATGGCAGCCAGAGAACAAAAACAAATCGTAGTGTTAACCACAGTGCAACAGGGATGGAAACACAAACATAAAACGGTATAGTGGGAAAATGGGAGTATTAGTCTGAAAACAGAGGATTAGTACACAAAGGAAAGAAAGGGATAGAGCACAAAGGCATTCCTGAGCTTATAAAGATGAAATAGTGGGAAATGTTCACCTGCATTCCAGGACTGACTGGAGTCAGCGGGTACATCTGAGGGAAGCACATTGGCTGGCTGTAGACAGCAGGAGGCTGCTGCACCACGATGGAAGGACTCGGCTGACCCTGGGGTCGCGTCAGGGTCGGAGTAGTGGCAGGTTTGGGCTGAGAGAGAGAGAAACGTGCATTAAGCGAACCTCAGTTGTTATTTATTTATTCCTTCATTTGTTATTCCCACATTTGTAGCACATTGTCTCTGTGGATCAAGATGACATCTCTTCGCTTTGAAAATGTTTAGGGGGAAAAAAAGGAGAAGGAAAAAAAAAAAGGAAAAAACCCTGGAATACTGAACACGTCCTTTCAAAACCTTGAAAAGTTTACTGTAAACGCTTTCATCCGGTTTTGTCTGTACTACAAATGAGCAATAGTTAATAGTAGCTAGTGGTATCTGAAATTTCAAATTTATAGGTTTATTAAAAGTATAAAATCAAAAATAAATAAAAGAATGACAGCGTGATGCTCTAGGACAGAGACATTATTTCATCTTGCCGTTATAATTTATGTACAGCCCCATTTCCAAAAGCGAATAATAACAGACTGTAAAAGATTTACAAATCACATAAACCCATATTTTATTCGCAGCAGCGCACAGACAACATATGAAATGTTTAAAGTGAGACATTTTACTATTTTAGGAAAAATAGTAGCTCATTTGGAATTTAATGCCAGCAAAATGTCTCAAAAAACTTGGGATGGGGCAACAAAAGGCTGGAAAAGTAAATAATACTAACAAGAAACAGTTGAAGGAACATTTTAAAACTAACTGGATTCACTGGAAACAGGCCAGTAACATGACTGGGTATAAACAGAGCATCTTATAGAGCAGAGTCTCTCAGAAGTAAAGATGGCCAGAGGATCAGCGATCAGTGAAAAACTGCACGGGCAAGTAGTGAAACAGGTTCAGAATAATGTCCCACAACGTGATATTGCAAAGAATTTAAACATCTCATCATCTACAGTACATAATATCATAAAAAGATTCAGAGAATCTGGAGAAATCTCGGTGCGTAAGGGACAAGGGTGAAAAGCAGTACAGGATGCCTGTGATCTTCGGCCCTCAGACGGCACGGCATTAACAACAGGCTTCTGTAATGCACATCACTGCATGGGCTCAGGAACACTTCAACAAACCACAGTCATTAAACACGGCTCACCGTGTCATCCACAAATACAGATTAAAGCTGTAGCATGCAAAGAGGAAGCCATAAATGAACATGATCCAGAAACGCCGCCGTCTTCTCTGGGCCAAAGTTAATTTAAATGGACTGAGGCGAAGTGGAAAACTGTTCTGTGGTCAGACGAGTCCAAATTTTAAGCATTTTTTGGAAATCATGGACGCCACATTTTCCGGACTAAAGAGACGAACCATCCTACTTGTCATCAGCGCTCAGCTCAAAAGCCAGCTTCTCTGATGGTATGGGGATGCATTAGTGCGTATGGCATGGGCAGCTTGCACATCTGGAAAGGCACCATCAGTGCTAAGAGGTATATACAGGTTTTAGAGCAACATGTGCTTCCATCCAGACAACGTCTTTCAGGGAAGGCCTTGTGCATTTCAGCAAGACAAAGCCACAGCACAACGACATGTCCTACAGCAGCATGGCTTCATAGCAGAAGAACCCGGCGGCTGAACTGAGCTGCCTGCAGTCCAGATCTTTCACCAACTGAAAATATTTGGTGCATGATGAAGCGAAAAATACGGCACAGAAGACCCCGGACAGGTGAGCAGCTGGAATCCTACATCAGGCAAGAATGGGACAACATTCCACTCGAAAAACTCCAGCAACTCATCTCCTCACTTCCCAAACGTATACAAGCTGCTGTTAAAAGAAGAGGAGAGGCCACACAGCGCTCCCAACTTTTCTGAGACGTGTTGCAGCCGTCAATTCAAAATTAACTTTTCATAAAACAGTACACGAGCTCAGTTTAAACATTTGTTAAGTTCTCTATGTTCTGTTGTGAATAAAATATGGGTTTGTGCAATTTGCAAATCATTGCATTCTGTTTTTATTCACATTTTACAAAGTGTCCCAACGTTTTTGGAAATGGGGTTGTGTATCAAGTGTAATTACTGACTGAATTATAAAAAAAAAAAAACAATGACAAAAAATAGTGATCTGTAAAGTGTTAAACTAAAAGTATCATTGCTGCATCACTTAGACACTTACTGGAGTGCAGAAAGGTCTGGGGTTGAACTCCTTGGCATTTGGATTGAGAGTTGATTTTCTAACACTCCTGGATGGGGCAAAAAAGACATGAAAACATCGTTATAAATATATGAATACAACTAAGACTCATTAACTTGAGTCACATAATTCCATGGCAGAGTCTCACAGTTCCTAAAGAAGGTCAAAGCACTGAACACACTAACACAAGTTTCTAATTCACTGGAGGGACACTATGCCAGTCTTCATCCTTTTAGCTGGATATAGCAATTATAACTGCTTCACTGATCACAATGTAAGATAGCAGAAGAACACTTAAAGTGCAAATCCAGCAAATTTCATGAAAAACATAAGAACATGATTTCGTGATGATAAGTTTGAACAAAAGTGCCTCAGACGAGTGCAGCAGCATGACATCAGCTCATCCAGGAATCAGGGTTTATTTGTTCCCAAGCTTTCAAAGCACATGTTTATGCTCATTTATCAGACATAAATACACTGAAATACATGGTACTAGTAAAATATCACTGGAAATTAGGTCTCGTACATGTATAGTTTAAAGGGCAGATAGTGGTTGGAGTCTTTCCCATACGCTATAAATGAGAAGCTGGAGAAAACAGTGAGGATTTTCAAAATGTTTCTACCACGGTAGTGAAAACTACAAACGCAACTGATGTATGGCTTAATACACAACTTCTAGCAATGCTGTTGCACATGTGGCCAGATTTAGTAACTGCTTTATTGTTTGTCTGCTGTTCGTTTCAACATGGAGAACCCAGTAGTAGTATGCTTTGGCATTGAGTGCCGAGTCAATCTCAATCAATCATATGCAGCATTAATGGTCCAGCACAAGACAAAGAAAGAAATATCAATGTGAGTAAGGGTTAGGGCCCAGTTAGGGCTCCCCTATCACACGGCTTCCCCCTGTAGGACATACGGGGGAACCGCCACAGCTTACTCTGGTACAGGGTCTTTCTTCTCCTCTTTGTCATCTGATTTCACAGCAGCAGGTGAGGAAGTCTGGACACCCTGAGACATCACATCAGGTACACGTTTTTGCTCTGTGCTGAGAGTAGAGGATGAGGGAGAGGGAGAAGGAGTGCCAGGTTTACTCCCGACAGAGATGGCACCCACAGCCGCTGACATCTCTTCACTGCCAGAAGACTCTGAGCAAACTTTGGGTCCTGTTGACTCAGTCATGCTTTTATCACTGGGTGACTCCTTTAGTTTCTCTCCAGAGTCCCGTGGAGACTTTGTCATCATTGTCTCAACCCCAAGATCTGGGTTTGAGCTGGACTGCAACTAAAAAAAGCAGAGGAGTAGCTCTTTAATAACCAGTAAAGTACCAAAATGCAATGGCATTAAAGAAGCAAAACTGAACTTACCCTAAAATCCACACTAAATTTTTTTAAATTGTCTATTTGCTTTCTGTGGTCAGGAGGCATGCTGGGAAATCCTACAAAAGATGAATTCAAAGGGGTCATTTGAATGCATATTACTCATTTCATAATAATCTTTAAAAGCTAATATCACAATTTTACATGGGCAGCCCCATGTTAGATTCATTAACCAGATTTGATTAGAACAAAGCATCAAACATGCTCAAGAAGTAACCTGTCATGCCTCTAAAGACCATCCTGAAAATATCAGGCTTTTACTTCCATTTCAGTATTTAGGTATTGTTAATTGATGGTCACCAAAACTGATCATATTTGGACCACTGCCTGTTGTGCTGCATTCAGATTCATTAGTTTTATTTCGCATATCATTATCTAGGTCCAAGAACCCATTTGTAGTGCCAGAACTTTCTAAAGCAAAGTGAAAAATTTTGAGTATCAGAATGGTTTTTGAGGCTGTTGATCATCTAGAATTATACATACATACACACATACATACATATACACACACACACACACACACAATCTTAAGACAGGGGAAACATTCCAAGTATTCACACTTCGCACTTGGATCATAACCAGGTTGTAAGAACTTCTTCAAAATGTCAAAAGAAGAAAAAGGAGCAAGAGACAAAAAAACAGAGA
>CM074968.1:4659107-4670173 GCA_037577455.1 Pangasius macronema | reverse complement strand
GTTCACTCTGCTGACTCTCGAATCACATCATCAAGTTCGCCGATGACACGACCGTGGTGGGTCTCATCAGCAAGAACAACGAGTCAGCATACAGAGAGGAGGTGCAGCGGCTAACGGACTGGTGCAAAGTCAACAACCTGTCTTTGAACATGCACAAAACGAAAGAGATCGTTGTTGACTTCCGTAGGACACAGACTGACCACTCTCCACTCAACACCAACACCATAACAAAGAAAGCCCAGCAGCGCCTGTACTTTGTGAGAAGACTGAGGAAAGCACATCAGTCATAAGCACATTGTGGACGACCCCACACACCCCTCACACACACTCTTCACCCTCCTGCCGTCTGGCAAACGGTACCGAAGCATTTGGGCCCTCACAACCAGATTGTGCAACAGTTTCTTCCCTCATGCCATCAGACTCCTCAATACTCAGAAACTGGACTTATAGAACACACACATACACCCACGCAACTGTACATCCTCCATCCTCTTTGCAATTTTTTTGCACATTCCTGCATTACATTATGCTGCTACAAATATTTATTATACTGTACATATTTTATACTCTCTACTAGGCTGCTACTTCTTATGTTTACACTATTTCAGAAACTTGTATTGTACTCTTTGCACTATTGTCACTAGATTCACTTTCTAATAGAACTGTGTACTGGTCGGAGCTGCACTGGGACTTACTGTGCCCATTGTCTCTCAGTAGTCATTGTACTGTGTTGTGCTGTCTGCATGTTTGCACTTGTGCACTTTATGCATAAATTTATGTCCTAGCACCTTGGTCCTGGAGGAACGTTGTTTCGTTTCACTATGTACTAACTGGCTGTATAAGGTTGAAATGACAATAAACTCCACTTGACTTGACTTGAAATGATGGTCTGTTCAGACTGCAGCTACCATATAAGACCTACCATATATGATCTCTGAAATACAGACGTGTAGTTATTGTCAGCATGGAGCCTGATATCTGACCTGCTAACTGTGTGCGTGTCCCGCACTACAGCCGAGTATTTCTCCTCTTCTGATCGCTCATCATTCTCTAGCGCCACACGGGCCTTATAGGTGGCGCTGGCCTCAATCTCCTCAGCCAGCTGCGCTGCACGAGCTTCCCGCTTGAGGAACTCCTCTGAATTATCTCGCTCCAGCGGTACTCTGGGATGTTGGTTAATTAAAAAAGAAAAATAAACTGACAGCAGGAATATTTAACTAACAGTGTTTAATGTGCTACAGGTAGCAATGCTCAACAACAAAAAATGTTAATTAAAATAAAAGCTGCTTTCATATATGCTGATACAGCAAGTGAGCTGAGCTAGAAGTGAAGAGAGAATTACATTTGTATAAAGTACATTCAGACCACATATAATCAAAACAAAGAAATAACGGCACTCACGTATATGAGGACAGGCTGCTATCGTAGGTAGACTTCACACCATACGTTTCCTCATTGTATTTGAACATGTCATCAGGGTCCCAACCATTTGACTGAGAAGGGAGAGAAAATGTCAGATTATTAAATGAATGACTTTAAATTTTATTGCCAGAACTCTAAACAATGCCTGTTATGTTGCAGAAAATTGCTACAAGCTTTACCAAGTCAGTATCGAGAGACTCCAAGCTGCCAGAGACATGCTGATCTCCTCCATCCCAAGGCTCCAAATCCTTCTCTTTATGTTCTCCATTTAAACGAGCACTTAATGAGTTGTCTGTAAGGTTATCTGGCTCAAAGAGAAAACATACAATGTATTAACAAAAGAAACGTCATGTCATGGTCAAGTCAGAAATCATGACTAGGAGGTTCAGTGCTCAGTTAAAGGTGCACTGGTCACTATTTGACTGCTTTATTGCAAACATCAGGGGTGACTCCTGATGTTCACTGATGTTCACGGACATGGATGTTAGGCTGGGGTTTTACCTGACACGTAACTGTGTGTGTGCAGCTGCAGCGTTAAAGAGACTGCTGGTATTTATATACTCAGCTGCATACCTTAATGCAGGAGGATTTGGAAGGTTAAAAACGATACCCACTAGACAGCACGTCACAGCTGATGCATCCCTGTATCAGATTTGTGAAGCAGCATCATACAGATTTTTTTAAACCTTTTAATTAGTTTCTGCATTTTTCATGAGTTATGCTTTCAAAAGAGGGCACATTCCCAGGCTATAGAAGAAAGTACTGGTTGCAATAAAGGAAAATTGTATTGTTTCCACTGCAGTTGAGATATATTTGTGGCAATATTATTCTGAAACCCTTGATAAAAATTGTAGAAGAGGGGCCCAAACGTCTCTGGCTATGCAACCGGACACACTCACTGCCTCAACTGATCAGCTTTTGCCCGAGTGCCACACAGCAGCAAAGCAACTAAAAGCCTAGACTTAGTTGTGGTCAAATGAATAACTCAAATGTTATTGTACTTGACTTTATAACTACTAGAGCCAAACTTATACCCAATGCACCTTTAAACTGAGAGGCACATAGCTGTGTTAGAGCCGCTTTGCAAAATTAGTTACCACTATGCTTAAATCTTAAATAACCTGTTATAATGGCATGTTGCAATATTCTTGTGCCTTTAAAAAGAAAACATTTCAAAACAAATGTTTGCATTATCCATATTCTATCCATTTAAACTAAAGCATTTTACAGAGTCAGTTTCTAAGTTCATCCAGTTTCCAAGCATGCTGCATTTGACAAATTAACTTAAATCCAGTTATTGGTGGATAAAAAGATTTTGATTTCTTGAGTACATGTCCTGGGTCACCAGGATCACATCATACACATTGGCTTAAAATCCAAAGAAGAAGAAGAAGAATGCCAGTGCAATGCAACGAAATCAAGAAGCATACTTGGATAAATGGTAAGAAAGAATCCATGCACTGAAAACAACAGCAATGCAAAGCATAAAGGCAATCAGGTTTTTACGGAAAATGATTACAAGGACTGCAGTTACATTTTAATACAACAGCAAGCAAGAGATGTCTCTTTTTTAGCTTGAAGGACAGGCCTGCGTTTGTGAGTTTTATGGCACAGCTTGCTCAGTGTATTTGCTGTGGAGTTTAGATTTATCCACGTTTCAGATAAAGTGCAACCGCATGATACGGCCATTTATTTATTTATTTGCGAGAGACACTGGGCCATCTCTAAAGTATAACATTTCAGAAGCAATGCTGACAATCTGTGACAACGTGCTAGAAACTAAAGCCTCTTTACAACTATAGAGCCAAACAGTCTTCACTAAGGATGTGCCTTCTGCCTCACTTTTATCTAATATCTAAGTGTTAATGAACTGCTGTTCCACTGACCAGTAGGAGAGGGAAAAGATGTCTTTAGAACAGTGGACATTAGTCCTGTCCTTTTCGGCGCACATCTTTGCGTTTAACAGACGTAATATAGTGCTGAATGTTTCACTGAATGTCAGCTATATTCAGTACAATGTGTCATATGTGGCACTAAAAATTCAAACTTTGTGAAGGATCTAATTTCTAAAGAATAGATAAAATCTCACTGGACTGCAAACTTTGATCACACTGACAGTGCATTTTCTGGACACATTTTCAGATATTCACTAAACCTGTGACAGAAATGCAGACATGGATATTCTGCTCCACACAGATCAACAGCTGATTGAAAAGCACCAGAGCAGAAGAGCCATGCTGCAGTGTCGAACCTGAGGCACTTGCTCTGTGTCTGGAATAGGTCTACAGTTTTACTGCAAATTACTTAAATTGTATTAACTCTCTTTTGTCCTGTGAGCTTCATATTTGACCCCATACCAAAAGATTGCTAAGCGTGGGTTTAAAGTAATTTCAGTAGTCATATATCTCTGCCTCAGTTGGTTAAAGATATATAAAAGGATATGAAGTAATGGCAGCCATGAACCAAGCACTTTCAGGACACTAAAGGATTTTCAGGCCTTTTCATTGCCCAACAGAGTGAATTCAGTCTAATGCCCAGGTTTGTTTAGATCTAGTTGTTGTTGTTTTTTTTTTTTTTTATTGGTCTAGTATTTTACTCAGTTCTGTTTCATGTTAATGAATGTGAAAGGGTTTGGCACTTAATGCAATAAATCATCGTAGAATCCTTCAAT
Organism: Pangasius macronema; assembly: GCA_037577455.1. Taxonomy (NCBI): domain Eukaryota; kingdom Metazoa; phylum Chordata; class Actinopteri; order Siluriformes; family Pangasiidae; genus Pangasius; species Pangasius macronema. The sequence goes on along the minus strand of CM074968.1, from coordinate 4,666,080 downwards.
TCTTGTAATTTTAGATGTCAATGTCAAGGACAAACGGCAGAAAAAAGAATCATAACTGGCACTGGTACAGCTCAGCTTCTCAGACAAACCCATCAGTGGCTAGAGCACCTATTGCTTTTACGTCAGTGTCATCTATAACATCACAAACACACCATATGTGATATGAAATGGTAATAAGCCAGATTACCTTGCTCTGATGAGACTACGCCCATTGAAAGAGGAGAGAGACAGAATAAAGAATGGGTCAGCGGGACAAAATTGAGCAGATTATAGAGCAGTGCTTTACATCCATGGCACACACACACACGCGCACACACACGCGCACACACACACACACACACACACACACACACACACACACACACACACACACACACACACTCAAAAGATTATTTACAAAACAGTACCAACAGGGGGAAAATAAGTTAATTAAATGTTAAAGCACCTAGCACAGCTTACTGGCAGCCTGTCTATCGTCTGTACTACATCATGTTACGCTGCTCCCTACCTTCCATACAACACGGAAATATTTAAGGACCTTACATTAGGCATCCTTTTCAATAACCATGACTGAACACTCATCCACATACTGTATGCACGATTAATGAAACAGCAATCACAGCAAATATTAGCATACAACATAATGTCTCACCTTTTTTGGCATAGCTCAGGTCCACATCTTTAAAATGCACCACCATAACATCTGAGGCCTTGAAGATGATGCTCTCAACTATGTCTTCACGTCGAGGGCCCACGTTCAGCTCTGGGCTCTTCCTGTGGGCTGCGTCCAGGACCAGATCACACTACAAATACACACAGACACACACGCACTTACACTACACTGTCCTCCTGACTGTACCATAAGAATAATAATAATAATAATAATAATAATAAATTATATATTTTTTTTTTTAGGTATTTCAAAGCTGCATATACACATGATGTATTTGTCTGTACCTCTGGACCATATGTTTTGAAGACGCCTTCGTAGATTGCGCCATTTTTCACTTTAAGTTCGCACTTGGCTCCCTGAACAATAAGCAAAATGAGAACATCAACTATAAAGTTTTTATTTTTTGTACAAAAATGACAGACGATGAAATTAACATTTTAAAACCTGTGTTTTAAAACCTGCACTTGAGAAAAGCACTTCATTCATTCTCACTGTGATCAAGTTACAGCTTCACACTTTAATAATATCGACTCCCATCCTAGTGTTCTAGTAATAATGCTGATGCTTACTGCAAATATCTAAATATCTGGAACTAGGAGTCAATTACAACCTGGTTTTATATTACAAGGGCAATATTCCCATTATTAACAAGAAATCAATCTGGAAAAACAGCTGTCTCTGTAAACGTACCACCACCGAAGTTAAGACGTGAACCATCCTCATGTTGGCATAAACTCCACTGAAGGCCACCTAAACACACAACAAAATGATGAGTGCTGCAGCCAACACTACCACGAACACAATGTGTTTAGTTTTAATAAGTATCACTGTGCAGAGATGTTGACAAGTTTAAAAACACAACAGCAGCTTTGGACTTACCGGTGTGGAGTGTGCTTTGGCGCCGTTGCGTCCCCTGCAGGAAAACCAACAAAACACTTTAACTTAAGAATTAATCAATACATCTGTATGGCAGCATACTGCACATTGCATTTTTATTATTATTTTTACAAGGTCATAAAAACACAAAGTGTCTTTCAAATACATGAAATGACTTCTTATCCACAAAGGACCGGTGTGGGTGCAGGTTTTCATTCCAACCGTGCAGAAGCCACATCTGGGTCTACTGAAAGCTGCTGATTAAACAGCTGGAATCAGGCGTGGCTCCTGCTCGACTGGAAGGAAAACCGGCTCTCGCACTGGTCCTTTGTGGGTAAGATTGGACGCCCCTGTCTTAGACCGCTGTCAATGAGGCAGCTGGCGTATCACGTCAAAAGACACATATTCACGCGTCACACATTTTGCATCAGATATTTAGACACCGCAGTAGTAAACTAGCTGGATAATGTCAGCTACCTAGCCAAAAACACACAGCAGAAAACACAATACACAGGCCAAGAGACCAGGCGCTCCAGAGGACTCGTGTCTGGCGCAGCACGCCTCTCACGGAGTAATCCACACTATGAGGGGTAAAAGGATGCTCGCAGCACAGAGCAACTCGCTCCCCTTCAAAGGAATTATACTGCAGCGAGCTGCCCAACATTAGGTGACTAGTTCATTCTGTCTTCATTCATACAACCGTATGTGTCACTACTCCATTGGCGTCATTACTATTAATGCAGACTACTTATCGAGCATACTGTGCAGTTTGGGACAATTCTATCTAAACGTGTACACCGGCTGCTGAGAGATTAATCCGCGGCACAGTCATGACCTGTTCTTCCTCAAGCAGTTTGTAATAAAATACCTAAGAGTGTAAAATCTTACATCCCAAACAGCAAAGGTCATTAAAATGTGTGGCTCTGCAATGCAGATATATATATATATATATATATATGAGATGAATTCCAGCTAAAAGCAAAGTGAACAGTCAGCTTACTTTGTCAGTGGTCGAGCTGTGAACTTACTCTATATGGTCAAATGTTTGTGGATGTAATCCCACTTTGCTGTTATAATAAGTTCCACTCTTCTGGGAAGCTTTCCACTAGAGTTTGGAGCGTGGCTGTGGGGATTTGTGCTCATTCAGCTACAAGAGCATTAGTGAGGTCAGGCGCTGATGGTAGTGAGGAGGTCTGGGGTTCAGTCGGTGTTCCAGTTCATCCCAAAGGTGTTCAGTGGGGTTGAGGTCAGGGCTCTGTGNCATGGAGCTCGCTTTGTGCACAGGGACAGTGTCATGCTGGAACAGGTTTGGGCCTCTTAGTTGAGAGTGAAGGGAAATTGTAATGCTACAGCGTACGAAGACATCCTATACAATTGTGTGCTTCCTGTACCTTGAGGAAAGAGTTTGGGGAAGGTGTGAAGGTTTGATGGGTGTGATGGTCAGGTGTCCATAAACTTTTAGAAATATAGCGCAGCTTAACTCTGGACACATACATTAGACTTTATTTCAGTGACATGCCCCAAAGCAGCTGAGTGCTGGCTAAGTACGGGTTTATGTTTCAGCATCTGTGCTTTTGTGAACATTTGAGGCAGTCGGATAGATGTCTATATGTGAAGGTAGTGTGGATGTATCTGTTACGGGGCAGATTATGAAAAACTAGATAGAAGTACAGAAATAATGGCAGAATTTGCAATATTACTCTGACACCCTTGATAAAGCCCAAGAAGTGCCACATCCTATCACACAACCGGGCACAGCTCACACGCGCATGTCAGCCCGTCATCACACCTCGGTTACACTTCCCCATAAACCCTGTCGCTGCGCCAAGCCACAAATACCAGCTCACAACAGCAGTTTACATCCGCAAAGCGGTTTGGCTGTGGTGACTCTGGTTAAAACACCGGGATACAGAATCCGGGTCGTTCAAATCTCAGCTGCACACTGGGCTCTTGAGCAAGTCCCTTAGCCCTCAACTGCTCAACTGCATCCTGGCTCAACTGTAATTCACTTTGGATAAAAGTTTCAGCCAGATAAGGTAAATGTAAATGTTTTTCCTACAGTGACAGGTGAAAGTCCTACATGGAATTTGGAGTCGGACCGAGAGCAGTATGAAGCAATAAAAAAGGTCACGAATGAAAAGTTGAGAATGAGAAGTGAATACTGCCAAGCGATCAGGCAGATTATCGAATACGCTGTGGTCAAACCACACACTGAAATCAGTGCAGTACAAAGTGAAAGAGAAGCTAATACCAGCCGTATCAGGTTTCCCCTGTACAAGAACAGAGGCCTGAACAGATCTTCTGCGATACTGATGTGTTAGACTGCAAACTGATCACTCCTTATGGGCCGAGTCTACAGATGAGAAACCAAATCACAATCACCGGTCATTTTTCACCTCGACTTTTTTTTTTAATTTAAGAAGTTCGCTACTGACCAATCAGTGTTTCGTTTTGAAGCACGCTTTGAAATACGGTGTCGCAGAAGTTCACGGCTTCACACACACAGCACAGCAGCAGCACATAACCACATTAAAGCATACAGTCATTCAGCTCGACTGATCAAACAAAATGGCAGAGCAACAGCAGGAAGGCGAGGGGCACACACTGGATCCTAAAAATGTGTCCTCCTCCGTTGTTTGGAAGTATTTCAGGTTTAGAGAAAGTGATGTTGACCAGGTAGTCCTATGCAAAGTGTGCTTCCATGCTGCATCAGAGCCGCAAGGTAACACAAACCTCATCAACAACCTGAAAATTTGAGTTTGTGCATTCACAACTGAATCATTTTGTTTTCCACATTGGAGTCTTATTATAATTTAATATGCTTATTAATATTTAGTAAAAGAGGCCCACTTATTTTGAAAAGAATTATACATTTTCCAATACAGTGGATTTTGCACATAAACGCTGAGTTTCAGCCTGGTGCCCTGTGCATGTGCTGCTCATCAGAAATGTTAAAGCACAGTGAAATGGCTGCAACTTGATTCCATGTGTTGATGTATTTCCTTCTGAAACTGGAAGTCAGGGAGCGAGTGTGTCAAAGGACTTGACTGATTTCCACAACAGCCAGTACTCACACCACCTGCTGGACTCAACAGTGGCTTAGCAAACTGGCTAAATATGGAGATGAGAATGGTCACGCTCTCGTGTTCAAACACTACAATGACTTAGGGGGGGAGGGGGAGGGGTCACCCCCAGAAACACACTCATGTTATTTATTTATTGGTAAAAGCCACTTTAATAAATGCTCGTTTTTAAACCCGACACACACAAGGCGGCTTTACACACACCAAGTTATAGAGTTATTCGATTATGTGCATTGGTGATACCTTTTCCCTTGAGGTAGAAACAAGATTTGAAATATTGCCTCTGAGAATTAGGAAGCCTCCCAGCACTACCTGACTTCTAAACTCAAATCTTATGAGGTCTGATTTTAACTGATCTCTCACTAGAGTCTGACCGATGAGTGTATTTGTACCTGATAGACAAGCACAAAGATGAGTTCTGAAAAGTGTAGTGATGAACAAACCCCACTTCCAGGATGAACTGACATCACACACGCCGCAGCACTCGCGTCTCAGGACAACTCCCAACTTTAATAGAAAATGGCTTTTGTTAAAAATCCTCATTAAATGGCGTCGAGAGCTGTGCTTTGATTCCATATGTTGATATATTTCCTTTTGAAACAGGAAGCCAGAGTTGCAGTGTGATGAAGTGCCTGACTCGATTTACACAACAGCTACAGGCGTTCGAGATTCACCACACCCAATATGACAGTAAATAAGCAAACCAACCAAATATGAAGAACAGCGAAAAGTTTAACGACCTTTAATGAGTTTTTTCCAAGTGTGGAGAATCTCTCGCCTCCACCTTCGCCTGTCCACTTTAACAAGGGCAGCACTGCTGAAGACTAGGTGCTGTGTAATTTTGAAGTTATGGCATACATTTGAACTGAGGTCGTTCTTCAGCAGTATGATGGAGACGGAGAGCTGAGAGATCGACACTGAGAGGCTTCTGAGCAGCAGATAGAAGAACATTACTGACTCTTACTGATTGAAAAGCCCTGATGGTGTATAAAGACAGGATCGTGATTTCGGTCAGTCAGTCCCCCATAAAATTGCCTGTCAACTGCCAACTTGCACAAATTCCACACTCTTCAAAATGAATAAACCAATGGACGGCTGGAAGAGGAGCTACTTCACTGTTACAATGGCACTGAAGATCCATGTCTGCAGTTAACAAGCTGCACAATGTACAGCAAGACACGTTCATTTACAGCATTTAACTGAACGCACACAGGATTAATCATCAAGAAATGTTACTAGTTTTCTTGGAAATGATGAGCTATAAAAATTTCAATTACAATATCTCCTAAACTATTTGCTGTATTTTTATCACACTGGTGTCCTAAACACTAAGGACAGATCCATGAAGTCCAAAGGCCAATTTTGATGTCGGGGCACTTTGGGACAGAAATGATCTGAATAAGAGATCATAGAGCTTAAAATCATGCAGGCCTTTTTTTTTTTTTTACATTTTTGATGAAATTCACTTTAAAAAGAGCCTGTACGATTTCTCACTACTAATCTGCCCATTGCACTTTGTCATGCGTGTTATCCTGGAGCAGAGCTTTCCAACGTCCATGCCCGAGAGTGGTACCACCGGGAGACGAAGAAAACTCCTGTTAAACATGAGGTATAAAATAAAAGTGTAAGAAAAATGAGCTTTCTGAACAGCAAGCACACCCACAGTAACATGCCTCCATATCGCCAAATGCTCGCTGGCTCTTGAAGCGGAGAATGAGTGGAGACGCAACATGCAAGGGACGGTTTGGAATTAATGTGCAGCAAAACGTACAACCAAAACTACACCAGCGATTTGCAATTTGACACAGACTGGACTAATACACGATGAGTCATGAAATTTCTCCAGACTGCAAAATTAAAATACAAATATCTGCAAAATATGATTTGTCTTTTGTCCACAGAAACCTGTCAGATGTCGCAGTGGCTGAATTCTGGAGAACTACCAAAAAGAAGAAAACTCGAGTTTTAACCAAACTTTTGCTGCTAATAATCTACTTAATATACTTTTTATTTATTTAGGCTACTTTCTTAACTAACCTTATCTTGGCTTTCTGCCTGCAAAGATCAAGCTGTGTAAGGAGTCAGTTTAACACATGCAGCAGTAAACTAGGGATGTGGCCAAAGCGGTCTAAAAGCTTGCTGGGATGCTGCTCGGATGGTGGTGTGAGCAGGTCAGTGGAGTGAAGAGCCTTGGGACTGCGATTGCTGTAGTGGCTTTGGGGCTGCGGTTGCCACGAGCAGCTTCGTACTCAGGACTCCATCAATGGACAGAGGATAGATTTTAACCAACCGGACTTCGTGCAGAACTGTGATGAATTTATTGGTTGCACAATTGCACTAC
>CM074968.1:4647154-4659007 GCA_037577455.1 Pangasius macronema | reverse complement strand
ACAAGATCAGAAATTGACATGTTGACATTTCTTAATAAAGAACTGAATATTTAATGGGGTGTCCTAATTTTTTCACAAGACTATATATATATATATATACACATATAAAATTCCTTTCCTCACTCACTTGCGGACAATGTCCTTCGCCATTTCGGATATCTGGCTCCACTCATCTTCAGGAAAGTCAAAGCTGCCTGTCATGATCTTCTTGCGCATGTCTTTAGGGATGGTGCGGCTGTGGTGCTTGGAATAAAACGGAGGATAACCACACAGCATCACATAGATAATAACACCCAAGGACCACAAGTCACAGCTCTGCAAAAAAACAACAAAAAAAAACAATAAATAAATAAAAATAAAGAATGAATGTCACATGGACAGCAAAGGAATTTTTTATTTTTTTTTATTTCTGGCAACAATATCACTTGCAACAGCAGGGAGTCCATGTCCTTGGTCATAAATTCACATTCATTTTTATTTTCTGCAATTTAATTGGATCAGTTTATTTAATTTGTCTCCCCACACCCCCAAACTTTAAGTACTGCACCCAGTTCACCATGGGGGGTTCACAAAAGTGAGAGTACAACATGTCCTTTATTCACAAAACTCTCTCATGAGAACAAATGTGAAAAATACTATCATGTCGATTAAAGGAAGAATACCAGCAGTTGGGAAATAAGCCCCCCAAAAGTATACGTCTCAACTAGGTATTAGGCTAATGATTAGCTTGTTTATTCATTTAAACGTTCCACAGAGAAATCCACGTCATACTCTCCTGGGGCCTCTCACCTTGTTATATGTGTAAGGGGTGGGTGAGGTAGGAATTATTCCAGACTTTTCTTTCTGGTGGCGTCTTTGTGCCTCCAATACCTGAAAAATGTCAAATCCATGATATCAAAACTGGCAAATGAGCAAATAAATGGGGGATTTATAATAACAAAGGGCTTACCTGAGGTGCTACATAGTAAGGAGTGAATTGTGGAGTCATCAAATCACCTTGATCAATTTTAGCAAAACCAAAATCACACAACTTTACAGGAGCATCCTGCAAGGTAGAGTTTACACAGAAGTAAATAAAGTAGTCTATAAATTATACTACATTACTGCTGCTCAGTAAATATATCAAATAAAATTAGAAAAAAAAACAACACTCAGAGCTATTTGTTGTCCATCTGAAAAATAAATCAATTCAATAACAATAACCAACATTAAAAATGGTTTTACCAGTGAATTATCCTTGAACAGCAGGTTCTCTGGTTTCAGGTCTCGATGTGCAATGTTTAGTGAGTGACAATGTTCCAAAGCCTGGGCAATCTGTGGCATTAATTATAGAGATGATAACAGAGAATCGATCAAAACATGAACAAGCACAAAATACTACATTATTCTACTGACAAAGCTGTCATATGACTCGCCTTGCTGCTACATGCTGCAACCTCAGCTCAACTTATTGAGAGTAAACAACAATGCTAGCCAGACTTGAATATCTTTGACGTGCCACACAAAGACAGAACACCATAGCCTGGCCAATGACGTGCTGACTTTTTACTGAGGGTGCAAACAGGATGTGCTATATGATCATATACTGCTTCCCTTATGCTGTATTAATGCACTTAACTAGCTAACCAGTTGCCCATATATTATTACGTGACATTTCATCTATTACAGCTATTACATTAGGCACAAGCCTAGTTTTAGAAGTTTCCAGGTAACCAGTACACAGGATTGGGCAAGCACATTACAGCTTTCACCTACCCAGTGGACTAGCTAATGAGTTTATGATTTGTCCGCCCTTGGGCTCATACAGAACACCCAAGCAATTTATGAGACGTGTGGAAAGTTGCAGCACGTTACCTGTTTAGTGACTTGGCTGGCCATCTTTTCTGTAAAGTGCCTGTGCTGGCTGATTCTGTGGAACAGCTCTCCACCCTCCATCATCTCCATAACAATTAATAATCTTGCTCTGTAAGAAAAAAAAAAAGGCAGTAAAGACAGCATGGAGGGCAAAAATAAATGAGGGACCACATAAGCTTAGAAGAGACAGGCAGTAGGGTGCGCGTCTTACCGTGGACTGGATTCATGGGGAAACTGCACACTGTTGGCATAAACCTCCAAGATGCGTACAATGTTGGGGTGTGAGGCACACATCATATGAAGTCTTACCTAATGAAGCAAATGATAAATGTTAGGATTGAAATGCTGGGACTTTTGGAAGTGCATCAGTACAGCAGTAAAAGCCATCAGTACACCGGACCAACACTCAAAAACAAAATCAAAAGCATGTTTACACAGGTAGAATGTTTATTTGCTATAATCTAGTTTATTATTTGCAATAGTATGTAGTTTATGTGCAATATGCAAATTCATACATCAATTTGTATATTCAGACATCAGGTTGTTTTAAATATGTAGCAATGTTACTAGGTAATTTTTAGCATCTTGCTGTGAAGATACACCAAACTAATTTATTATTCTTCAGACATTACTTTGAAAAAGTTCAAAAATTATGTTCAGGTTATGCATTGGAATTGGGATGGACATGACAAAAATATCATATCACAATTCTCAAGATGCACAACATGCGTCACGATACACACGATACACACTTCTGTTTACAAACTGCCAGCAATACAGCAGTGTTGCATTTTAAAAACCTGATATTAATAATGTTTATCATTCATAGGCAAATATATAATAGATTTATGTATTATGCTTCCAGTTTGTAATTATAAAAAAAAAGTAATAAAACGATGATATCCACAACATCTCAGAAAGGCATGACTAATACCTAGAGGTAGATGCCTACAACTCCAACACTGTTCACAGCCAAAGGGATCTGATCTGTGACATCTGTGACCATGTAACTCTGATTCTTCTAGCCACAAAGGCAGTTTTGCATTAAAGACATTTTTTGTAATTACACTACAACAATTTTAAAAAATGGGATTCCAATGAATAAACAAAATACACAGAAAACTTTGGTCAGAAGTCAGTAACCGCGTCCTCAGAAGTAAACGTGCCCCTCAGTACCTCATTGCGTGCTTTGGGTCTGTCGATCAGGATCTTCAGGGCTAAACGTTCCTGTGTTGACTTTTTCACACACACCCTGAAGAAAAAAAGAAATCAGTTATGCCAATTTAACTGTCTGACAACATTCTTCCATTAAACAAGTGGTTTCAAATTTCACACCAAAGCCTCAATGAATCTGTTTAAAGTGCACAGCAGGCATTGTTTTACATGTGCTTTACTTATTTACTTACTAATAATTAAGATTTACACATAACCCTTCATTCTTGTCAGTAAAGCAGTCTGAACATTAAGCCTGCATGACCACAGAGGCGAAACAAATGCACAGCTTTCGCTTCATTTGGACTAATATAGAAAGCTACACCAGTGCAAAACAGGACAACTGACAGTTAATACACCAGCAACTACTGAAAATTCTGTCATTTTATTAATAATTATTTATTTTTAAGTGCCTCTGAAGGTACCAAGAACACCATACAGATACATTACAGCGTATTACACATAAAAAGCAGGCAATAATAATAATAATAATTGTAATAATAATAATAATAATAATAATAGTAATAATAATAATAATAATAATAATGGTAGTAATAATAATAATAATAATAATAATAATAATAATAATAATAATAATGGTAGTAATAATAATAATAATAATAATAATGGTAACAACATATAATGAAATGAAAAGGAGTAACTGAAAAGTAAAAAATGGAGGGCACAGTTAGACAGATGGATATGGAGTCATGAGGCGAGTGGAAAAGCAAGGTGAAAATGTTGGGTTTTCAGCCGTGTTCAAAAGTTTTTAATCGTGTTTTTAAAATGACGTGAAGTGCTCCTAGCATTCCAGGAGCTTCAATAAATCATCCGTTCTGAGGAGCTCTAGTGCCCAGTGTGATGACTGAATGTGGAGTACCAGCATCTAACTGATCAGGACAAGGGGGTGTTCTATATTTACCTGTCATTCACACTGCCTGTTAATTAAAAAAAATAAAAACTCCCACTGTTGCTTAAAATAAATATAACAGTGTGTTGGCAGGGGGAGGGACGCAGCAGGCTCCGGCTTTAGCAGGAGAAAGCTCCAGCCACGAAAAGTCAAGACCGTTCACCACTTTAGGCAATGAACAAATTTACTGCTCCAATTATATTGCAATGAATTACCACTAAGAGCCGATTTATACTTCTCTGTACGCGTCTCTGAGAGCGCGGCAGGATGTCGTGCGCCGACGCTCGCACAGGGTGAAGTATTCATTTTACACTTAATGTGTGCGTGTCCCTTAGGAGGTGCTGTCTCATGAACTACAGCAGAACTGAACGAATTACAGAGCAAAGAAAAGCTGAAAAACAATGTTAGTTGTATCATGTAGTATCATGCCAGACCTGAATAGTGTCTTTTACCACAGTTTAGTAGTGGCTAGACCAAATGTGAAATACATTTTTGGAAAAATAGGAAATGCTAGACTTCGTGCAGTTGCATTTTGTTGAGGGCACCAACACAATTTGAAATATAGAGTCACTGAGCAATCAAACCTGTGCACGAGAAAATGTGTTCTTGCTTGTTTTCGTTGTTGAGTACCTGAGCTGTCAAAGTGAAGTGAAATCAAGTCTAGCTGATAGCTTCAGAGATCCCTTGATTTTTGTGATGGACTATAAATTATTTTCCATCACAAAAATCATAGTATCTCTAAAAATCTACTCAATAGTGCACATAATTATTTAAGATGTAATATTCCTTTTTTCTAATAAGAGTCTGAATGATAAGGTTGTTGACACACTAGACGCTATATCCACTAGAGTGGGAGTTAGACATCGTTGGCCGACAGCTTTCCATGTCGACTTAGCAACACATTAATGCATATATTAACCTAATACTCATCTTGATTCCCCTGCTAGGTTTGAAAGTTATAAAAACTATAGCAATGGTTCTCCACTCAGGAAACGAAACAACTAGATGAAGCAGGACAGAAATGAAACTACACTATCTTACCTTACAGGTCCACTGATTCCAGCACCAAGCTTCTGTGTCCAATTTATACTGTACTCGTCCAAGATGGAGCTCTCCTGTGGGTGTGATATTAACGTTAATACAGCAGACCAGTGTTTAGTAATAAGTAGTGGTGATTGAATGTTGCTATTTCAAATACACAAAAAATATTTATATCCACTAGAGCCATGAGCACCTGACAGAAACGTGTGCTTAAACCTAGAAAAGCAATCTGTAAAGCCTTTAGGATGTCTTTAGCTAACACACGTTTTGTAGCGAATAACACACAGCGGGCTGTGCAGTTGTAAGAAACTAATCAGTGGCTGGTGGGTGTGACACTGTGTGATATGTGACCACTCCGAATAAGTGTGTTCTTCTCCTTATACCACAGCAACTGGCAAATGATTACATTTGATTTATTTACTTGGGTTAGGGTTAATAAACGACATGTAATGAATGAACATCAATAAGACAAGTTAGCTTAAGTTGTTCATCATATATTCACGGTAACAAATCAGCTTGTCATTTTGCCAATAAACCGCAAAGCACAAAGTCGTCTGTCCTGAAAACTTTCACGTGGCAGAAACCTTGCTGAGTGTTACACATCGCTGACTCCCAAAACTCTTTCCATAAATCTTATAACATCAACATCTTCTAACAGAAAAGCTCTGTGGATCTTCTGCCATACAAGTGAATGAGCTGTTACTGTAGGAATGATAACGTTTTAAAACGAGCGCATTAATATAAACCCATTGTTTATGCTCCAGTCGGGACTAAAGTCAGAGCCGTACTGTTAGAGAAAATTAATGCACACCTTCTGATTCGAGAAGAAACAGTGCTGTGATTAAATAAAAATACAGTACACTTAATCACACTGAATACAGCGCATAGTAGGATGGCACAGAAATGATCTGACTTAACTTTAAATGTAAACTTGCTCTTAAATAACTTTGAAATTGAGCTATGTCGGTGTACTAAGTGATGTATCCAGAGCTGAACTATAAGAGATCTGTGCATTAAAACTAATTACATACAATAGTTAGATAAAAGATGACTATAAACGACGGCTCCCTGATTTGGGAAAGGCAACATAATTCGCTTGCTTACTCCACTACGCAGAAGAGAGGAAACTTGCCAGAAATGCATCTGGTTCAGGATTTGAATGTGAGTAACGTTCCACAAATTTCTATTTGTTGTTATGATTTGCGAATGAGAATGAATTCTTTTCCCCTTTTTCCAACACTGTTTTGCAGTGTTTCTGGGGCGTAGTAGCAGAGTCTACAATAAATAAATAAATAAATAAATAAATTTTTTAAAAAAATCAAATCAAATCAAATAAAATAAATACACACCCCAAATGTCTGGTTCCAAATTAAATCCATATGCAAATAAAGATCTGAATATTCTGAGCACATCTTTGAACAGATAGATAGCGGCAGTTTGTACAGTGCATTATAAATACAGCTGACGGCAGCGAAACAGTAACCTATACAGGCAAATTGCTAGTGCAGCAAAACAAGATGGTTGTAAACAGTGAGTCATGGTATACAGAGTTAAAGTGATGACGCAGCTCGCGGTGGAAGAGAGGGTATGCTACACATGGTTTTATTGATTATGTTAGTGGGGTGAGGAAAGATGTTAAACAGACGGTGGTTAGTCCTGCATTGCAAGTGTGCTGTAGGAGTTTCCCCAGACCACTTTCTCACCCTGCCTAAGTAATAACCTGTGACAGGGTGGAGCTGATAGCCAGCGACTCTGTCTGCACAACACACTGTAGTTTCTGCTTTCTGCTTTCTCTGTACGATGATGCAGAGGAACCCAGACAGAGGGGAGGATGTGACTGATACCACTGATGAAAAATGATATCTTCATATTAAAGTACATCAGGCCATTGCGTGACTTACTGCAACGATTTCAGTTGTGACTATTAGACCATTTGATCTTTATTCCAAGCTCCATACCTGTGTGTGGCATGGCTGGAAACAGCACTGGCGTGAGGGTGCAGGTATTTCAGGATTCATCTGTTGATTATGGCTATACAGATTATGTCTCTCTCACCCTGAAGAAAAGGGATTGCCCCAGTTTGCTTACAAGGCTAAACATCAGCCAACAACTTTTTGAATGCTGTTGAAACAAGAATATCCTATCTTATCCAAAAATCATACTCAGGAGCCAGATCAGTTCTCCATGATCTCAGTAACAGTCATTAGATAGAAAGGGTGAACAGAAACGGCATCTTCCTGACAAAAATACTGCCCCAAGAACATCATCACGTAGTAATTCCAGTGTAGTCCATCTGCTAAAACTACCATCCTGACAGTCTGGTGTACAGTTTCACAGTGATAAAGCAACAGTTTATGTGGCACTGAAGGAAAATAAACAGCCTCTGTCCTTTGGATAAGTGACTTAAGCACTGTGGATTATTATGTGCACAGGCAATTTTGACTGAAACTCACATAACAGAGCTGATTCAAGCCACTCATTATACTGTACGCTTGTGCTGACTGATATAATATAGTTATCAAACTAGCTTTCAGATACATTAGGATAACTCCATGAAGTCGGTTTCACATGAAATAAATAAAAAACAATTAAATACATGCGCTGATTTGTTATACATTAATGTTATATAACAAACGTATTATATATTAATGTACGTCTTGTCAAGCATTAGGGCTGGGAGATGTGACTACATTATCAATTATGTTATCAATTATTGACTATATTATCAATTACATCACATTACACTTATGAGATATTGTGATGCCTTTTCATTACATTTTTTTAATAATTACAAACTGACTGGAAGAAGGTGATGTTCATATTTTTGTACTTTATCTATAAAATATGTTACAATTAACTTTTCAATAATGCTGAATATTATTATTATTATTATTATTATTATTATTATTATTATTATGTTAATGCAATGGTGCTGTATTTCTGGGAAACTGCTCTCATCACATTGTGAATTGTAGAAATTCCCTAGAGAATGATGATATGATATTTTTCCATACTGCTCACCCTGGCCAGTCATTGTGTTTATCCAGCACAAATCAGAACAAAAGAATAACAGTCATTTGGATAGATTTCAGTCTGCTGTTGAGCTGAATGGGGATTGAGGTGATGTAAGTTCACTCTCAGCCATAGACTTATATGGAAATACACAAGGACGGGGCAAACTGTTAAAGGAAAATAATCAGCGACTGGATGGTGTGATGCGGCTTGGCATTAAAACATGAGTTACTGCTGTTGGAGTACGGTTCCACGCTGCAGTATGTTACCACCCCGATTATTTTACAATAACTGCTCGTCATGTGTTTTATTCCTCTTACACCACAGCAGTTTGCCTTCTTTATATTTACAAATAAAAAGCACATAATTTTATCCATTTATAGTCACATTTAATGCTGTGAAACTATACACTATAACAGCTACAAACCGTCATTTCATCACCATCCTTTCTTTCTTTCTTTTCCTCTCTCGAAGCTAATAAGAAAACAAATGTAGCTTATCACGTAACTGAGAAATTACAACGTTCTCTGTCCCGAAGACTTTCCCCACAGTGGAAAACCAGCTTTTTGATTTATTTACTTACTAATAAACGACATGTAATGAATGTAATGTAATGTAATGAACATCACTTTCTTCCAGTCACTTCTTACCCAAAACAATTACACTTTTCCAACATTAAATAACCACAGCTTATTTTTTAAAAATCTGTTTATTGGCTACTTATTAGTTACTATAGAAATGATAAAGTATTACAGCAAGTCCATTAATAATTATAAGGCTGTCAGTAGCCCTGTAGCTGTCAGTAGCCCTGTAGCTGTCAGTAGCCCTGTAGCTGTCAGTAGCCCTGTAGCTGTCAGTAGCCCTGTAGCTGTCAGAGCTGCTGGTATAGAGAATGAATCACCACCTTCAGTCCAGTCAGGTGCAAGAATTCAACAGTACTGTGGTATAAAGCAATTATCCTCTCTCCAAAACAAAAGCAGCACACACAGTTTTATTGAACAAATGAGCACAAACTCCTGTCCAGTTTCTTTTAAATGGAGTGTCAAGTCCAGTGAGGTTATGAAGATGCCTTGCATGGGTTTCCTGTGCAGCTGACCTGCAAGATGGCATCTAAAATGACATTTGTCCTGCCAGAAACTCTAAACTTAAAATCACTTTACTGCTGTGGTCTGGTCTTGATCTGATGCGTTAAGGTTCTGACTACAGCTCTGGGTTCAGTTTCCCACGACCACCATCGAGTTACAGCCACGACAACTATTTCTGAGTGCTTTAGGATATGGAGGGCAGAGAAGTGTACACACACATTTTTGCACTCTGACACTTTTGAGAAACAGGAGGACGGCCTTTACTCGAGTCGCGTGTGCCAAGGTTTGGATCAGGAGTTGTTAACGGAGCTGTGTTTGGCTCGAACCCCAACACAAATTCAGGTCAAACTGTTCCAAGGACTGGGTATGAATCATTTCATCATAAACTGTGAATGATTTACATTACGTACACTATCTGTGACTTAAGAAGGTTTGGACCTTAATCAGAGGAGACGAAATAAACTAATACTACAGTTAGACAGGAAATAAGCTGTGGCTAGTCTGACCTGAGGATACACAACCTGATTTAAAAAAAGAAGGAAAATTAGTTTTACTTGCATCATCCTTCATTATTATTACTGATGACTTACCAGATATCAGAAGCACTGGCTGTTGTGCACTTTTCACTAGCTGTGTTTATGGTGTACTGTGTTTGTGTAGTTGTGTTGTACTTTTGGAAGTTCTTTACTGCATGTTATTACACTATCCTGTATTTCTGTGTTTGTGTGGACCAAAAGACATTTCTTATACACCTCGAACTTGTGATTCTGAACTTTTGACTCTTTGCAAGTGTTATAGCTGTAAAAAGTAACTTTTCGATAAATATGGAGACACTAATGAAGAAACAGTAAACAGTCTTCTGATCAGACTCGCTAGTGGGTCGCTTCGGCTCGCGCTCAGGCGTTTGCACGAGCAGTGTTGAGTTAAGGCGCTTACCTTAATAAACCTGTCTGCATTGTTGTCTTCAGACATGGTGCTCATGTCCTGCTGCAGCTTCACACTCGCGTCAGTTGGATTAGCGAGTCTGTGTGTCCGGTCTCGGATAATCGACTCTGTACCTTTTTCCCGAAATGCAACGGTGACTTTCCATTAAATTGGGGACTGTCGAGCGCTAACCTGCGGGCTTAACTGGGACTTAGCTGATCTCTGCGGCGGCCCGCGCGGATGGACGCTGTTTCAGCCCCGCAGCTCGTCTCACAGTTTGACGGCGTGCAGTCAGAGTTCAGCAAATCCCGAGCAGGAGAAACGCCGCAGCTCCGACTGCCAAGAGGCGAGCGAGGAAGACACCCTGTCGGTAAATGAGCCACTTTTGGATGGGAGGGGAAACAAAGCCGTGTATTTATAGCTAGCGTTCTCTATAGCAGCTCGGTTAGCAGTGGACTGACTGAGCCGTGAGCAGTATTACCTCTTCTACAGTGTGGCTGTCTCTAGGCCAGCTGAAAGTGTTGCTCGGTCACTGATTAACGGAAAACCGGCGATCAGAAGCAGGTTAGCTCGCCACTTTACCTGCCTGTTTAGCTCGGTAGCATCAAGCGCTACAGGGGAGTGCAAAAAAAAGCAACGGCAACCACTTATAACCATTAACAGGCTTTAAATCCAGCCAGGCGCAAACGAATCACTGAAGAACCGGGCGTCAGGACAGTCTGTGTGCAGTCCGCTGAGGGTTCGGGACTTATTTGGTGTGTCGTTGTGTCTCGGCGCTAGCAGCAGGCTCATCCCTCTGTTAGCGATTCTCCCAGGAAACGGGCAGGCGAGCTGTGCGGGGACCGGCGGCCCTGACAACGCCGGACCGGCGAGCATCATATCAGCGGCTTTCATCGCACTTTCGGACTCATACTTGGTACATTAATGTTTCTATGAAACGTGTGTAGTTTACTCATTTGCCCTATCATGCACATATAATTTTGTAGTGTATCTTAGTAATTTGTTTTGAATCAGGCAGATTGAAAGACTACTGCAGTGTTTGGCTTTGTTCGTGACGCGGCGGGGTCCTCACCCATCTGGTCACACGCGGTGCGCTTCATTCTGTAGTAACGCAGCCTCATAGACTGTGTACTTAAAATATTGGCGGTGTGAATAAAATATATATTTTATTTATTTAATTATAGACTGACGTCCTCTCCGTAGACTAACATGACTTTAGTCGGGGTTAAAAACTACTACATCCAGGCCTTAGAGGGAGTCTGAGACATTTGGGCTTCACTTTTCAGCCGCGCTCACATGCGGTCCTTTCTGAAGTGATCATGGCTGTGCCCTAATCCCTAATCCCCTATCTCCTGAAGGCTGCACTGTTCACTCTGAGCACTCTGAAGGGTCCCTCGATGCAGGGTTGAAAGTAACGGCCATTTGCAAAGCACTTGATCTTCATTTTATAAAGCCGAAACCAGTGTGTTTGTCGAATAATCGCTGACTCATATAACAAGCATCGCAGTGAACATAAAGGCCAAACTTCCCTACAGTGCCTTCTTCCTTCAAGAGCGGCTGTTAGTCTGATTTTTATAAATGTACAAAGGTAAACAAATAACGCACGAGTTATGAGCTGACACCTCGGGTAGTGATCTAAACATGAAAACTACACCAGAGTTTATACTTCAACTTGGCTTACTATATATATATATATATATATATATATATATATATATATATATATATATATATCTGTGTGTGTGTAAACCCAGATGTGTGTTGAACACCCCATTACAGATTTAGTCCCCCTGTGAGGTTATAATAAGCTCCACT
>CM074968.1:4625939-4641049 GCA_037577455.1 Pangasius macronema | reverse complement strand
CCATGAAAAATTGAGGCTGTTTTGAGAGCAAAGGGAGACCCTACCCATTATTAGTATAGTGTTCCTAATAAAGTGTTTGGTGAGCGTATATCTGAAAGAAATGTAGCTGGTGAGTAATTTCCTATGAAGAAACCACAAGAAAAGACACTGAGATTCTGACTAATGCTAGATTTGATGTGGTTCTCCAATGATTCTGGTGTTCAGTCAAGGACAGTGATGTAAAATGTACTGGATAAGCTGAGACTTTTCTAGTAGTTTTTGCTACTATACTACTGGGCACCCCAGTAGGCCACTTAAATTAAATGTAAAATTTTATCAGCTCTCACCTGAAACATTTGACCACCATGGGCAAATCAACAGTGTAAGCCACAGCATATGGCTTTCCATTGTCCAAAGTTTCCAGCTCCTGCAATCAAAACAGCATCAATAAATGTCAAAACCTGCTGCCTTGGGTTTTGACTGAATACATCAAACATTTATTTTCGGCAGGTTTTTCCTCCACATCTATTACACATTCTAATACAGTGCAAAATTAAAAATGAATCACATCAAACTATACCATTTCAAGTCTTTTAAACTATTCATAGAGTTTGAACCTTTTATGTAAGATGTATATAAAATGATTATATACTATATGTTGAGAAAGCATCAAATATTTTATTATCTAAAAAATATATATAGAATAAGCTTATATTATAAAGTCAAGCAGTACTAAATGTGTGAGCGTGAGCATGTATGAACATCAGTGCCAAGCCAGATTTGTTATGCACTTTGACTAGTAATTAGTAGCAACTACGTACACAAGGGTTTGGCTCTCCATATCTCAAAAAATGTTAATGTGATTCACTCACAATGCCTTCATATACTTTAGCAATTAGTTATACATTAACAAACAAATGTTACCTACATTTAACACTGAAAAGCTGGTGAACAGTGCATACCCTAATGAGTCACTGTCAGGTACTTCAGCCCAGACTCGATTCAATTCAATTCAATTCAATTCAATTCAATTTTATTAGTATAGTGCTTTTAACAATGGACATACATGCAAGCAGCTTTACAGAAATAAATGGTTAAGATAAGGTTCAAAACTAATCTTTTGCAATTCATATATTATGAAAAACAAATATAATTCATAGGTGTAGTAAAGTCATAATGACTAGGCAATTTCAAGCTCTAGATCTCTCTCGCTCTGACACGTGCATGCACTGGCCAAATGCAACATGACAGTATGCAGAAGGGAAAATTACAGAGCCTTTTTTTTTTTCTCAACGGCAGACAGCCATAAATTAGACCCTGAAAAACAAATTCCTATCAGATGCATAAGCAAAATGAGAAAGTCTCTCTTTTCTTTTATAACTTCTTTTATAACACATGACCCAGCCACACAGGTTACATTTTCACCTCATGTAAAAATGATCCAGCTGTCACTGTTTCCCAGCTGTGACTATAAGCAGGTTCTTTGTTTGTGAATTAAAAGAAATGAAACATATTTTAGCACTCTGCATGCAATCCAGCACAGCAATCACAGAAAATGTTGCCCTAAACCGAGGGTATTCAATTAAAATTGGTAAACCTTTTAATGCTTTTAATGCTTGACCATTCGTAATTATGGCTATAAATAAGACAGTTAGTAAGGGTTATGTTTGCTTCATAGTGGCACTTCATGTTACCACGTTTGACTAGTGCTATAGACTCAAGATCTATTTTGAATTTGAAGGTGAGAGAATAAGCACACATTTTTATGTCCATTCATCTTTAAACATTCATTATCAATGTTTTTAAACAAGTCATATTGTCAGTTTCGTTATCAGAACTAAATCAGGGTAATTGAAACGAAAAATCTACAAAAGTCTGTGAAGACCTTTCTGACCTAAGGTCTTTTGCCCTGTAGCTGATAAGCCACAACAGACATCTGCTACAGAAGCTGCACTGATTCGTGTTTACAAAACTAGAGCTGTTGAGCTACGGCCAGTTTTTTGTTTGTTTTTAACAGCAGATCGGCTCTGCTATAGTATTTTCTCAATGTACTTGGTTTGATCATCTAAAAACTCTGGTGAATCTGCATCTGGACCACAGACCAGCACTTGACAACCCCTGCCCAGCACGGATTCACGCATTCTGACCTATCTTAACTGGATAAAGCAGTTGTCACTCACTGCCAGATAGGCGGAGTCCCTCTCTATGCAATCAGCCAGGCGGTGCAGAAGGAGTCCACGCTGAGATGCGTCCATTCGCCGCCATGGAGAGCCGAGTCTGAATGCATCCTTCGCCGCCTTCACTGCTTTATCTACATCGGCCTGAGAGAAGATACAGACAGACAAGTGATGCATTATGAGGACACTGACATCTTTTCTATACAGTTTAATAAAACAACAACACAGTGTTACCAAGAACCAACATGGTTAAAGCGTTGTACAATCATTAGATCATTAAGTGCACTAAAATAAAATATTCATAGCAAGAAAACTACAAGAGAGTGAACATAGCCAGTATTTAATCCGTAAATCAAACACGCACAAACACACACACACACACACACACCCACCTTATCACCTTCGGCAACCTGGCAGATGACATCACCAGTGGCAGGATTGATGGTGGGAAAGGTTTTCTTGCTCACTGCATCATGCCACTCATTGTTGATGAAGAGCTGGAAGAAAGTAAGTCCAGAATATGAAACGCAATTCAATAGAGCAAAAGAGCCATTGTTTGTTTTTACAATGTTATTAAAAAGCCTGAGTTTTTTCTGTACTGCACTAAAATTAGATTATGACAATCTACCAAAAATATATAACCGTTGCCTGGTGTAGCCTAGCTAACTGCAGTAAAGTTTGTTTCACATTCACATATTTGAATTAAATTATATGTACATCATAATGTACAGTCATGTGAAAAAGAAAGTACACCCTCCTTCAGTTCTATGTTTTTACTTATCAGGGCCTAAATAATAAAAATAAATAATAAAATTATGTGGTAAACAAACAAATAACATCCAAAAAAAAAACAAAAACAAAAAAAAACAGATTTCAATATTTAGTGGGGAAAAATATTATGCACCTTATCTCAAATATATTACACTCTTTACTTCATCAAGTTTAACTATTAATGAATTTTTATTTGGAAAAAAAAATCAATAGCTTCTAAATGCTAAATGAATTCAGCTAAAAAAAACAGCTTGTATAATATTATGCACCGTCTCTAGAACGTAGGACACTTTTCATTTTGGCAAGTTAAAGTGTTACCGGTTTAAAAGATGTCAATGGGAGTTTCATATGAAGGGTCTTAAAACTGACAAGCCACTGTGTTTTGTGCTTTGTGATCAAGTACGTATATTATTGAAAATAACAGCTGTAGCTGTTGGTTGGAGTTACTGAAAAGCTTTGTGTAGTTTACTATCGGACTGTAGTGCTTTATTATGTTTAGTTAATGGTATATTATTAGTACAGTTTGTCTGCATGACATTTTTTTCTCGACACATGAATAAGTAGAAGAAGCAAGTTCTATACAATCATATTAATTTTTATTAAAATATTTATATTATTAAAATAATTTGTATTTGTGTATTTAAAAAATATTTGTGCAGACACATGAAATGATCAGAACAGAACTGTGCAGTAAGCTTTCCCTAAAATTGCTCAGTCTAATGAATACAGTGCTAGTATGATTTACTCTGCTTTATTTAACAATGTTTGGAAAATGGTGCATGCTGCTCCGACAAAGTAAGCAGCGACTAAAGTAAACATTTCATTTATATTTATGTTGGAGCGAGGCTGTGGGGATTTGTGTTCATTCAGCTACAAGAGCATTAGTGAGGTCAGGGACTGATGTTAGTGAGGTGATCTGGGGTTCAGTCGGTGTTCCAGTTCATCCCAAAGGTGTTCAGTGGGGTTGAGGTCAGGGCTCTCGAGTTCTTCTACTCCAACCTTCACACACATGTTTTCATGGAGCTCGCTTTGTGTACAGGGACAATGTCATGCTAGAACAGGTTTGGGCCTCTTAGTTAAGAGTGAAGGGAAGCTGTAATGCTACACCATACGATACAGATATGAAGGTATTATTGGAGCAAAACAACTGAGCAGCTGTGACAGACTGTGACTCCCACAAACACAACAGTCACACCTTCTCAAATTCTGCAGGTGCACAAATCCTATGCTACAAATCACAATTTAAGAAACTCATACTCTCTCTCTCTCTCTCTCTTTTTTTTTTTTTTTTTTTTTAAACAGTTGCTGCAGTGAATATGGTGCAAAACACATTCACACACATATAAAAAATGTGACGTCATGGACAAATTTAGCACATCAACAAATCAGTAACTCGTGCAATGAGACTTGCACACCTGTAGAATATTTTCTCACAAAAATCTGCCGCTACGAGGCTCAAATACTATTTTTTGTTTGTTTGTTTGTTTTGCACCTGTAGAGCCAGGGGCGGGCACTGTTCCGAGATCAGAGAAATTTTGGCCAATCAGAGCAGCTCGTTTGTGCGCCTGTCCCTGTCCTGTGCGCCAGACAGCCTCCGGGACCTGATGTTATATCACTCACATTAAGCTTTTGTTTCTCGGTTAAGTATGCGCGCTGGTCAGCTACGTTGGTAATAAACATTTCTTTGTTATTTTAGCTCCTCTTGCTTCCTGAAAGTTAGGCTTACTTTAGATAACATATTAGTTGGCTTGCTAACCAGCCGCTAGTCAGCGAAAGATTACTTCATACTAAATTACTGATTCCTCATATTCTCTTCTGCCTGGCTTTCTAGAAAAATGACAGGTCAGGGTGGGTCTTTGCAGGTGAGTAACATGAGTATCATGAGTGTGCACTTAATGTAAGATTAATGCTGGTTTCTAAGCGAGTGAGTGATAAGCTCATATTTCTGTGTTTACTGGAGCTGAACCGTGACTCGCCGTAATAACCAGAAATCCGGTATTTCATTTTCACGTCGGGTTTGTTTTATGAAAAACGGATAAATTATGAAATGAGGCGCTCTACTGGATTGAGACGTGGAGACACAAAGCTGCCTTATGTAGGCTGCCTCAATCACCCTAACCTGCTAACCTCAACAACAGCACTGCAAAACTCACAAGACTGGAAAAACAAGCACCAATACACTGCAGCCCACGGATTTAATCACTTATCCGTTTTGCATTGTCATCTGTGAGCGAAAAAACAGCATTTGAGACGCGTAGCGGCAGATTCAAGCAGTTGTAGTTAGTGACTTGTGTTTGTGCTAGACAAATGTCCAAGAAATGGATTTGTGCAACTGCAGTGAAAAATTTGAGAAGGTGTGAATGTTGTGGTTGTGGGAGAGAAACAGAGTTCTAGGTTTGCAACTCTTAAAGCATTTTTCTCTGTGACTTCAAATGTACTGATACACGTGTGTGACTGATTGCACTGTCACAGGTGCTCAGTGGTCTTGCTCCAATAATACCTCCATATGCAAACTCATCAGGGGTGAACAAGGGGTTCGGGGACGGCCCTCCGCAGTCGTTACCTGTTGCACGTCTTTAGGAGAAGCCAGGAGCTTTTAATTAAAATTAAAATCAGTAAAAGATAAACTTGCCAAAGTAAATGAATACTAAATCTTCTTCTTCTTCCAGCTTTTCCCTTCAGGGGTCGCCACAGCAAATCATTACTCTCCACCTATCCCTATCTTCTGCATCCTCAACACTTGCTCATTCCTAATCCTGTCCAACCTCGTCACTCCCAAAGAGAACCTCAACATCTTCAGCTCTGCTACCTCTAGCTCNTCTGACTCCTGCCTCTTCCTCAGTGCCACTGTCTCTAAACCATACAGCATGGCCGCTCTCACCACTGTCTTGTACAAATAAATAAATATTAAATATTCATACATATTATGCAAGTTAACCTTCCAAAGTAAAGTGTGTGGCATATTTTTACCAGAAGGTGCAAAATAATGTACAAGTTGTTTTGGATCAGTACAAGCAACTGTTTAAAAGCTATGGAATTATTATTATTATTATTATTTTGTCCAAATAAAAATTCATAAAAAATCTGTAATAGCAAAAGTTGCTAAAATGAGAAGACTAATATATCTAGAGAATAATATTGCATAATTTTGGAAGTTTTGGAACAGTATGTTTATCTATTCAGCAGGTATTCATTTTTTTTTTCAATAATAGATGTTTAAAAATCACTGATCATGAAAAGGTGCACAGTAATCTACTTGGATCAACACACTTGTCCATTCAGAACATGCGGACATGTTATCCAAAGATTCAGAAAGATACAAAGTGTCCAAACTAACAGATTTCCAGTAATCTAATATTGTTAAATTTGAAGAAACTTGCAAGAAATGACATGCTATAATAGCAGCCACCAAGCCTCTCTCCAATCTGATTAACATTTTCTATTTCTCTTAGTGTCAATTATTAATTATTATTATTTTTAAAAAATCTATTACATTTTCTTTACAAACATTAAGTTAAATAGACTGTAGAAGGCATGCACTGGTTTTGATTCAGCTGATCAGGGTCTGTAGGCAGTAGTGGGGTGGAGGGACTGGCATTTCAGAGCTCCTATGCTGTAAGCTGCTGCTGCGGTTAATGTCAATCTTTTCACACTGGTCTTTTTTGTCGCACTTTATCGACGGTCCCTAACGGCTGCGGATCAGGAACTCTGGAGAATGTAGAAAATGTTCTCCTCGCTCCGGATCGCGATTTGATTAAACATCTGAAATACTGACTCTCCTTTCGACGACAGATCCTACTCATGTAGTCTAGACCTGAAACTGAAATAAACTTTATCGCAGTACCTAAACAGCCGTTTTCAGTCTGCTCACAGGCTGCAGAAGTGACTGCAGTGTAAATAAAGTACAGTAGTGGGAAGTGATGGTTAGAGAGTTCAGATCTGGTGCATTAGCGCAGAGTCCCGAGCCAGTGTGCGGCTTTATCTGAAGTGTAACTGAGACCGAAGCGGAACGAAAACACTGGGAAGAAAGTGTTGGCCAAATGCGTCACGGTGAAGTCCTCGTGACTGCCCTCGTACTGTACCTTGTTGTAGTGAACCTCGGGCTGAGTGCTCGGTGCGGGGATTGCTGCAGCGGAAAACCTGCACGCGGAGATGCGGGAGAAATGCGGGAAGACCCGTGAGAGCGCGGTGCGGAGCATGACGGATTCACGCAACAGGTCCTTCTCAGATGAACTCTGCAAACCACCCAAGTGTCCGGGGCTCGTTGTTTTCTTCTTGCAGTATTCTACCAAATCCCGCCCCCATGCAGTGAGGACGGGCTGCTAGCGCCAAATCACAGACAGTCCGCCAATCCCAGCGCAGGAGGCGGGACTCGTGCTAAACTGGCCAATCAGGATACAGGAGACAGTATCGGTATGAACTTCTAGCCAATCCGAGCGCAAGAGGCGGGATTTTGTTGCACTTCTGCTTAATACAGATATAATTCTTATTAGGTGCAATAGTCAATATTTTTCGTTCCTTACTAATACAAATAATGTGTAATATTATGTAGAAATGATTGAAAAATAGCTTAAGCTATTGTTTTTTTTTTTGCATAATTATGTCTACACTAGCCTCTATTTTTTCTTATTATTATGGTTGCTATAATCTCTCTCTATTTTAATATGTTTGCACAGACATATGTATAACTTCATATAGTATACATTATAAAGTCCTATTTAGAACACACATACTCACATAAAAACATGTAACATATGTTATATGCCTAAGGGGTCGTCTTAAAAAAAAGTTCACACAGCAGCGGGGGGTCGGGGATGTGTGGGGTGCTCATGCCAGTGCAAAGGGACATTCAGGCTATAATACAGACCTTACTAACCACTACACACATGTACAGTGTGCACACACACAATCTGTACACAACATGCAGCCACTTCCTATAGACCCCTAAACTGTACAAACTACCTGGTAAACCCAACCACAGTTGTAGAGCTGAAGCTATACACAATCAACAATGGCACAGCTACAGATATTGTGATGGTTGTTATTTTTCTACAGTTGCTCATTTGTCTGACATTTTTATGTAAAGTGACTTTTAATTGAGGCAGGATACAGCTGTAAAAGGTTAAGGATGTTGTTCCAACCACGCATGCCATGTACTTGGCAGTACTGGGATTTAAAATTCCCTGATCTGTACTCATTGTTTTTTTGTTTTATATTGTTGATCTTATTGTGCATTTATGTTCTTGGTATTATACTTCCCTTTTAATGTGGGGGCATCTGAACTAGGCAAAACATTAAAATATTACTGTTAACAAAATCTCGAAGGCCCTTTGAATGAGGGGTGGGCATATGACATTACAGTTTCCCTCTTTGCTGGAAGAACACCTAAGTGCATGCCCCAAGGCAGGAGAGGTGAGATCAAATAACCCCTCAGCTTGTGTGCACTTGCCCTGTGACCCAATGCTGAGGTCTATATTAGTAAGACTATATTAGTAAGACTATATTAGTAAGACTATATTAGTTCGAACAGAAACCATCTTGGCTTGAACAGCACTGACGTGGCCTATAACCTTCAGCTCTGTGCTTGGACTGGACTCTAATTTTCATCATAATTCATTATAATACTCAGGTCATGATTTTAAGAACGAAACCGATATTTACACACAATTGAGTTAATTACGGACAGTACGTTTCTTTTTCTTTTTTTTTAGTGGTCTTAACAGACACACAAAATAGTCAGACACACAAAATAGTCAGCCCAAGAACTGCAATGCCTGATTTTTGGGACTCTATGTCATACAATAACCCATAATAGATAATTGACACAATGTGTTAACAAAATTACAATAAGTTCATTACATGCATTTAGCCGTACATGTGGAGAACATGTATCATAGATATAAATGTTTATAAGACCCTGGGTGCTGAGTTTGTTTGTTTTTTTAAATAATTTATAACTTCCTTAAATTTTTGCACAAAATGCTTTGTTCTACTCCACTTTTAACACCACGTCTCACAATGACAGTTTTACTGTACAGTGTCCATATGCTTCCTAACACGTATATACTACAGATTCATTTAAGAAGGATTTTTATGAAGCAGCACATTTTTTGTGGTATTTCCACCATTGGCCACATTCGGTGTGGATAGGTGACTCAGCAAACCAGCTGCACTGCAACAGCCATGCAGTCTGATATGGTGTAGACAGACTTTTGTACAATTCGCAGCTTATTTCATTAAAAAAAGAAAGAGCCTTAGACACATGGTAAACATGATAAACCTGCACAGACCCATATTAAATCAGGGTCCTTTTATATCTTTGATTTGTCAAAACACATCAACACACCAGAAGCAAGGTACATTTGTATAATAATACAGCTTTATAAGCATGATCATACTGTTTTCAGAGCCTTATCAGGTTATAGCACAGCACTGAACTTCAGACTGTCAAACAAAACCTGGGTGAATGTTGGATCAGCAGTGTTGGGTAATGACAGATTAAGGTCTTTTATGGATGTGTTATGCTTTTATTTAAAGCCATTTTCTTTATATTGTCTTTATACATGAACACTAATAAAAAAATGCTGGGGCAGATCCACAGCTAGTTATTTCTGGGGATTGCGGTGATGAATATATTATAAACATAATATATACACAATATTACCTTTATTGTAGCTAATATAAAGCCCTTTTATGGTATACAATATTCAGATAACACGGCAGTTTTAAAGAATACAACCTTAATAACAGTACGCATTGTAATTTCACCTGAAAAAGATGTGTGTGCAAAAAAGCCATTATGTGGTGCTAGTCAATGACACAGCAACAAGACCAGGTTTCTAATCATAATTATCACTGGACCTTTGGCCATACTGTGCAACCCTTACTTCTTTGCCATTGCTTGAAGGCCAGACTAGTAGCTCACTGATTACTGAGTACACAAACTCCCTAATACCTGATTGTAGAGCACAGCAAAGTACAAAATAGGTTTCTTGCCTGCTTGCTATAAAATATTGCTGTATTGTACATTGCTTTTCTCAAAGACTTGCTGATCCAGGCAAAGCATTAAAGATACGGAAGCCTTCTTTAGTGGCAAAGTCCCATGCCGTGTGTGCCATGTCTTCTATTTCACTTGTGTTCGTAGTGCCTTGACAAAAATAAGAGAGATAAAACACTAGCCATAATTCTGAAAAATACTGCAATTATTAAATATATAACTTAAAAAAATTACTAAAAACATGCTTATCATCATACACAGAAATTTAAATGTTATGACCCAATCATTAATCATCCAGAGGCTCTGGAATGCACAATAGTTTTATGGGAATATAAAGTTTAATGCCAAATTATATTTTACCTTTGAATGAGGTTTTATAATTTGTCTGTAAGACTGCAGCCTGGAGGAAGAAGCAGAAAGCCATGTAGAACTGCCAGTTTGGAATATACTCTAATCCCATTTCTTTGCTATACATCTCAAACATTTCCTCTGCACTTGGAATACCCATCGGAACAAACGTCTTCCCTATAAAAGCATAAAATATCACAGGGTTAATTCAAAAATATACTGGTGCTCACGATGCATTACAAGTAATTTGTGCATCCTGTCTGCTTAGTTTTATATAAGTATACTCTCTGTCCAACCCTTTACTGTGATGCTGTTGTGTAAGGTTAGTACATGCTTTCCATTGTATATCCGTTATATTTCTTATATTGTGATGTAATTGCCATCTTACGTCAAACCATATAGTTTCCAGGACATTTTAATTAATTCAGTTATTCAGTAATTGATCATACAGACATTTACCAGAGTGTATCATTGTATCTGACTATTTTGACTGGACTCAGAATAACTATGAGCCAAGAAGTATTCTGATTCTTTGCTGTATTACAGCTTGCACATACTGTATATGTTAAGAGCCCTTTTGTATTTTATTATTTAACTCACTTGAGCTTATTTTTGATACAAAGTCCATGTTCCAGTTGAATTGACTTTGCACATTTTCCTGACCTGATGAATATTGTCCTGATTATCTTTCTATGGCAAACCACTTTTGCACCCTAATAAAGAATACATATTTAACAACTTCTGGAGTTGCTCTTGCGCTTACCTGGTTTTGTAGAAGCAACAGGGGGAAGGAAGTGGGGCATACAACAGGAAGCCAGATCCACGAGTGGGTCTCCTACAGTAGAAAGACTCCAGCCCAATACTGCCCTCACATCAGCGGTCTCTGAGTCAAACACCAAATTGTTCAGGCTGTAAGATTATTGTAAAGATGATTATTATTATTATTATTATTATTCTTATTATTAATTAAAACGTTTTATACTCAAAGTCACTTTATGAAGAAAAAAAAAAGGAGCACTAAGAATATAATTTTGCTGGGGGTTACAGTGGCAACAGGTTGAGAAGATCAACCCTAGATTTATCTATTCCCATCTACAGACTCCAGCCCCAGAAAATCCCAGATATATTTTCCAGCAGGTACTGGGTCTGCCCCGTAGTCTCCATCCAGTGGGACATGCCTGACACAGCTTTACTGAGAGCTGACCAGGAAGCGTCCTTGTAAGGTTCAGTTCAGAGGAACACTGTGGCCACTGTAACCCACACCAGGAAGAGCAGACGAAAATAAAACAAATGAAAATAAACAGGTCTTCCACTGGGCTGACACAAAGCGATCACAGTAACTGTGGATTTGATATTATATGGATTTTGATATTATAATTGTATGAAGAGGGGCAGCAATTCAGCATTTCAAATAGGGCACATGCCTAAAATACTTTAGGAATTCCAAAACAAGAGGCTAAGAGCAATTCTTTTAACATGTCCATATAAGTATGTAGCAGGCTCCATAAACAAACACTGCTGACCTATTCACACCACACCGATTAAACAACAGAAGCAACGCAGTTTTCCATCAGAATTCTTAACACCAAGTCTGATGCACATTAGTGATCATAATAATTATTTTAATTTATATGGTGCCTTTTTCATACTCAAGTATTTTCACCATCATCTGGGAAAAAAGTTTACACAAGTTTGGAAAGTTCAGGAACCATAAAGACATAATGGATCAGCAGCAACTGTGATGGATGTGTCACCCTTCTCTTGAGCAAACAAATGAAAAAGAAAAGATGGAAATAATGGACACATACAAAGGCATCAAAGGTTGTTTCACCATCAGAGTAACTGTGTGTGAGTTCCATGCATTAGCGCAAGTGCTGCACTGCCCTAAAATACAGCAGGCACATTACTGGACGCAGTGTTCAGCCAAAGGAAAAGCCTTACACTGTTTCTTCCTCCACTAAAGTGCCAAGTGTCAGTTTGTGTTCCACAGTGTCCAATTTTTTTATTTATTTTTAATCATCAAACAGCTCTTTATGTTCTGTTACATGAGTTTGTTTTAGATTCTCCTGGAAAAGAACATGTTCTGGCTGAATAGGTCTTCACTTTTGCTTTTAATGACAAGAATCGTATTTATTTTGCAATAATGAATCAGTCTTCTATATCCTTTATTTACATGACATTTTAATATATGTGAATATATGATTTACATCCAATATAACTAACATATCCTGAATACATGTTTACAAACAAATATTGATACATCAGTAACATGTGTAACAGTTGCTATGTTATTGGATAGTTATCATTATGGGGTTTTTTTCATCTTTGAGATATTGTGGAAAGTTACATTTCCCTGAAAGATCTGTTCTTATACACATCAGTCTGGTCAGTACTGAAGGACATGAGTATGTGAGCTTGGTGGAGTGGATGTAAAAGCTCTGTCAGATATGGAAATTCAACATGGGGCAATGCTGCAAATATATGCTTCAGAGGCTTATAATTCAGTGGGTGCTTAATTGGAAGTACTACTACCTATTTGCTTAATTGGAAGTACTACTGTGTGCATGTATATGTCAAACCTGAAACTTCCATGGAGCAGTGTGCTTCTCTGATGTTTAGGGCGATGCAATAGTAGCCAGTCTATCAGTCTATCCATGGCAGGAATGGGCTGAATCTCGTTTGCCTTAAACTGCTGTGCCCACTTTTTCACTTGAGATTCCATGAAGTCACCTAAAATATAAACTATTGAGCAAGTCGCATTTTCATATAGCTAAGTAACTACAGGGACTCAGGTCCTGCTGGTCAACAAAAAAGTCATGTGAATGGGACGGCTTTATTCTGCTGCAGCAGGAGAGGGCAGTCACATATGATTTTCAGAAAGATAGCAGATTTACTATTTTTTGAGGAAACCTTTAGTAAAACTAAAACTTTTACAAGTTTTACTAAAAAAAAAACTTTAGTAAATCTAAAGTTTTAATATGAACTATCATGTCATTTCCCAGAGAGATGCAATGCATTGTCAATATGAATACAGCAAATGTAAAAGGTAAAATCATACATTTCAAACATTTTCAGTGGTTGTGGATTCAGCTTGGAAAGCACTGAAATGCCTAAGCTGTAAAAAAGATTTTAGGCTGTTTTAAACAATAACACACAAATCAGGGACCTTGGGTTTGCAGATCATTAATAAATTCATTCACTAATTCATTAGTAAGTGGTTTTTGACCAGGTCAGGGTTGCTGAAGTTTAAATTACTTATTTGTTCATATGTTGATAAATAAGCCAGAATGCATAGAAAGTTTATAATCTGTTATACCACAGGTCTCCTATATGTCATATACTGTAATTCTTGAAAAAATTATTTATGCAAAATCATACGTAAATGACAGGGTCCTTTATTTGTTGTACAGCACATTGCAAATTGTGGAATGTTTATGTGGAATAATAGTTTCAGCTGTAATTCAAAATGGTCACCCTTATTTCATTTTTGTCAATTTTTTTGTCAGTTTTTGTCACCCTTATATCATTTTACATTCTTTAAAATAGGAAAAAAAATTGCAAATGTCTTACCTGGATCTCTAAGGTTCTCTAAACCTGTGGTTTTCAGGTCAACTCTGTGTATCTGGCAGAGGGTTTTTATCATAGTCTCATATATACGTCTCTTCCCTTGAGGATCCTCTCCTGGTATAGAGTGGTCATTAAACACTCGACCCGGACAGTAAAATGTCAGGTAAAATGGGGTTCCTAGGACACTGCTAAAGGAAATAATGCATAAAACGGCATGTTAAAACCACCAAAACATACAGTACAGTTACACAAGATACATATTTACAGCTGAAGTCATAAGTTTACATATGCCTTACAGAATCTGCAAAATGTTAATAAAAAAAAGAAAGAAAGAAAGATCACACAAAAAAACACAATGCAATTTGTATTTAGTACTGCCATTTCACATAACAGATGTGTACATGTAGTCCACCAGACACAATAATGACTTAATTTACACAAACGAACCAGTTCAAAAGTTTACGTACTCTTGATTTTTAATACTGTGTTGTTACATGGATGATCAATGACTGTTTTGTTCAAGAATCCCTTGTTTGTCCTGAGCAGTTAAGATGCCCATCTTCAGAAAAAACATCCAGGTCCTGCACATTATTTGGTTTTCCACCATCTTTTGTGTATTTGACTCCTTTCCAACAGTGGCTCTATGATCTTGAATTGCATTTCTTCACATTGAGGACAATTTTGGGACTCATACAAAAAAAAAAAAAAAAACTATTAAAAGGTAACATGACACATTAAGAGCCAGGGGGGTGTAACATTTTGAACAGGACGATTGGTGTAAATTGTTATTATTTTGTCTTCTGGGAAACATATAAACATCTTATGTAGCTTCTGAAGGGCTGTACTAAATGAAAGAAATAAGATCTTTATACACATTAATAACAATTTACACCAGTCATCCTGTTCAAAAATGTGTACACCCGGCTCTTAATGTACCGTGTTGCCTTCTTGAGAATCAATGAGTGTTTGCAGCTTTTGTGAGTCCCTCAATTGTCCTCAGTCTTAAGAGATCGATCTCAGGATCATATAGCCTCTGCTAGAAAGGGGTCAAATATGCAGAAGATGCTGGAAATATAATGTGCAGGACCTGGAGGAAGAACATGGGCAGTTTAACTGCTCAGGATAAACAAGGGACTCATGAACAACTATCACAAAACAGAAAGAGTCATTTAACATTGATCCCCTGCTGATTTTGTACGTTTGCCCACTGACAAAGAAATGATCAGTCTATAATTTTAATGGTAGGTTTATTTGAACAGTGAGAGACAGAA
>CM074968.1:4614121-4624239 GCA_037577455.1 Pangasius macronema | reverse complement strand
ATAGGGATAGGTGGAGAGTGATGATTCGCTGTGGCGACCCCTGAAGGGAAAAGCCGAAAGAAGAAGAAGACTTAGAACCTGGTTACAATCCACCAGTACATAGTGTGAATACTTATAATATTTTCCCTGGACTTAAGATTTTGTTCAGGAGTGTATACAATGGAATACCATTTGAGGGCAATACTAAATACACACATTTGTCACTAATTGTATCGTATCATCAATATAAAGTGCATGGAAAGTGTTTTATTTTGGCACAGAGGAGATCATATGAGGCAGCAACTTAATCAAAGGCATTGTGTAATTTTTCATTTGGAGAAAATATTTCAATTGAAAATGGCATTTTTTATTAACATGGAGTTTTAAGGAACAGCTTGTAGCCTAACTACATCTCAAACAGCACTGGGTAAGCAGGAGCGTGGTCGAGTGTTGGCTGCAGATGGAGAGGAGTCGGGAGAACTAGTAGGTAATGCGTGGTTATCTGAGTTACTGTATCCTTTCTGTCAGCTTGAACCAGTCTGGCAATTCTCCATTGACCTCTCATTAACAAGGCATTTCTTTTCCTGCTGGTCCACATGATTTTATTCATTGCACTGCTGCCACACAATTGGCTGATTAGATAATTGCATGAATGGGTAGGTGTACAGATGTTCCTAATAAAGTGCTCAGTGAGTTTGTGTGTGTATGTGTGTGTGTGTGTGTGTGTGTGTGTGTGTGTATAATTAGGGTTGACGCAATTTCCTTATTGATGGCAATACATTTATTTATAAGTGTCTTGGTGCTTGGAACCACTTGGAACTACAGCATTGGTAGAGAACTCACCATGATGCCATGCATTCCTATTTGCACAGCAGCCTCCACGTTGAAACTCAAGTCATCCAGAAACACCACTTCTTGAGGTGAGACTCCCAGTCTTTCGGCACACAGCTGATAGATCCTGAGATCTGGCTTACATAAACCCACTCTGCAGGACTCTACTATCTTAAAAAAATATATATAAATTAAATTTCACAAACAAAATCAAGATACAGTGAGGTGATTTTAAGAAGTGAGATAACAATCAAGGGATTTATGACTTTCAGTTAGACTTTCTGTTACATGTGCATACTGGAAAAAAAAGTATAAAAAGAAGGGAAAAGTCAGAGTAGTAAACACAGATAAGCGAAAAAAAAGAACAACTTCAAACTTGGTGAAAATGTCTTTATCCCAATAAAAGCAGCAATGAAAGCAAAAAGCAACTTGGATTCAGCAGAATTAAACTGAACCCTTGAGTGGCCCAGCCAAAGCCCTGACTTGAACCCCATAGAACATCTGTGGAGAGATCTGAAGATGGCAGTTCACAGATGCTCCCCATCTAATCTGATTGATCTTGAGAGTATCTGCCAGGGAGAAACTAATCCCCTCAATATAACAGCACAGTCAGCTGTATGTTATTCCTTAAGACATGATGTTATTCATGATAGAACACTTGCTAATGTTAGGCTCGCTACACTCCGTGAAGACAAACAGTTCATATACGTGAGCTCATGGTCACATTTATAGCTAAGTTTGTGATGGTTTGTAAACACACCACTGCACTCCTGACTGCTACAACCATATCTGTCAGTCTAAAACTCATATACTGTGACTACTATCTCCTTCTTTCATGATGGAGTGCTTTTCTATTCTGCCTTACCCATGTTGTCTGAAACCCCACACCACATGCACACAAACCAGTTTTTTTTTTTTTTTTTTTGTATAGTTCGCAGCCATTAGATAGCCATCAGAGCTTAGGCATAAGTAAGGAATTTACTGAAAGGATGAGTAGCTTTAGGGAAGTCAAGAGAAACACAATGAAAAAACCCAGTTTGAGCTCATGCTCTTAGGTGCTTTCACATATGCTGTGTTTAGGTGCAGTTAGTGCAGGTAAAAACATAATCAAACTCGAGTGTGGACCAAAACAACCAGCCCGAGACCATCTCCATAAAGTGGTCTTGGTACAGTTCCACTACAGTTCCTCCCTCTCTCTCTCTCTCTCTCTCTCTCTCTCTCTCTCACACACACACACACACACACACACACAAATCCTCATGTACATAATGCAATTAGCCAACTCTTGTAACCAATCTTGTTGAGTTTCTGTTTGCTATATCCTATCATATGCACATTTTTGCATGATTCATAAAATTGTATATTAATTTTCTGCTGGGACTGCCCCTGCAGATCTTCTGCTTCTGCTGTTCAGGTATGTCAGCCTCTTCTATTAGAAGCCTAATATTTTAATACCTTATATGTTGTAACAACTTGTAATGATATGCCAGCCCCAAATAAGTCATTTGCGTGTGGTTGCATGCCTTCTACAATACTCTGATTGCATGCACATGCATACCCCATTTTGATCATTATGTAGTTTCCATAAAACAATATAAATAAGACACTCTGACAGAAAGAACTTGAGTGTCAATGATCCAGTGTAGTGTTCAAAATACAACAGTTTTTGTTCTTCAATACTGTATCCAAAATTATTACACCATTACATCCTACAAAACTCTACCCATAAAAACTGAACCAGGACAAAAATATAAAAGGTTGTTTCCATTTTTTTACAGTTTTTGCAAGTGAAGTAAT
The DNA here is from genome assembly GCA_037577455.1 of Pangasius macronema. Lineage (NCBI taxonomy): Eukaryota > Metazoa > Chordata > Actinopteri > Siluriformes > Pangasiidae > Pangasius > Pangasius macronema. Next base: position 4,621,632 of record CM074968.1, on the reverse strand, counting down.
TTTCCCTACAGCAATTGAGCCTAATAATAGTTACTTAGTTTATTGTTCTTTCACTTACAACATCAAAGAGAGAGATGTCCAGAGGGAGGTAGGACTTTCCTCCAGGCAACAGGAAGTTGTTACTAAGAACAGCGGTCTTGAACCCCTCGGCACGAGCACACTGCACAGCATCCATCATAACAGTCACAGGCCGTGACATGGACTCACTGGTCAGCGCCGAATGGAAGGAGCCAGTATGGACCTTGACGCCCGCCTGAAAATAATATACAGCTTATAATATAGGCAAATTTGGTTTCCTTTATTACACCAGTTCATGCAATACAATTTGCCTAATTTTCAAATTCAAATCCAGCATTGCCTATGTTTTCAATATGCAGACATTTAATTTGCCCAAACCAAAAATATATATGAATAATCAAACCTGCTTGCACAACACCCAGGTACTGTATTGAATTGAAACTGAATTGAAAAGGCCAACACTGAGAAACATACAATCTGACTGCAGTCCCGACTAAAGGCTTCCACAAACTCCTCGGGCCCCAGCTCTCCTCTCATGTATCTCCTCCAGGTGTTGTTATTGCCCCCAGCCCTTATAGCTTGGCCTACCGTGCCACGAGGGACTCCATTCTCATCTTCCCATTCTGTCAACAAAAGTGACAAATATGTGCATAAGTTATAATCACAGACAAAAACTTATCCTGATAGTCAATCTATGCTTTCACAATACACAGAAGCACAGCTATTTGATTATACTGAGGCTACAACTGGAATGTACCCAACACCCCAGCAAAAGAGTAGTGCCACAAAATGGAAAATCATCAAGTGCACTAATTTTTAAATTCAGAAATATTCTAACAATAAACAATTTGAAAATGGAACAAGCAAAAGCAAAATTTATCACAATAACGATATGATATAGTCATGTCGGCCCACTCTTGTTAGTAATCAAAACGTATTGTGGTGATAAATACGACAGAGGGAACTGTATAAGTCAGGTCCATTTGCCAAGGCATCTTGAAACTTTTAAAAAGCTTTATCATGGTTTGGCCTCCATAGCAGAGAAACCTGGAGATTAGCAGTAATACTTTTTTTGGACTTTTTGTGTCAAACCATTTTTTTTTTGAGCTGGCTTATATTGCGCTGGATGGATGACGCTGAATTCAACTCCGTAATTTCTCTCCATATTTCCCTTTCAGGTGCTGTGGCTCTGCTGGATATGTCATTTAGTAACCATTTTGTGCTTTCCCCTTGTGAGCTTGGCCTTTTTATCGAGTTTTGTGGGCATCACCAAATGCAAATCAGCTGAAATTGTAAATCCTTATGTAAATTTATGTAATTTTTTCACTAGCAGCTTGTCTGGTTTTTCATGGTTATTTAAAATCATAATACCGTAAAGCTGTGATTTTTTTAGACTAGGTTATCATATCATGAAAAGTTGAAACACCCCACTGTGTACTGTACTGTGCCTAGGAACCCTACTTTTTTTGTTATAGTTGTTTATTTTATGAGTTCTGCATTACTGAGAAAGTATGAGACAGTACAAAAAAACATTATATTTCAAAATATTAAATTAAATGTTACAGAAAAATGTTTGTATTTCAGTAAAGAAAGTAACTTTTTATGTAATGAACTGTTGTTCAGACAAAAAACACAATAAAGGCTGCTGGGTTTTGCTGAGAAAAAAAAAAAAACAAGTAAAAAGTGAGTGAGACCGTACGAGTGTCCAGAAGAAATGTCCAACTTGCAAGCGGCTGAATAAAACTGACCAGCTAATTTCCTTATTAAACTGTAGAAAGTGTTCCCAAGACTACTATTTTCTTTATTGTCTTTTTTAAAGCAATTTGGAAGACTTTGTTTCTATTAATTACTATTTATTGCTGTTTAATTACTGTTTATTTGTTACATTTTGTAATGTAGAAACGTTTAATTCCATTAATTTTGAAGGCATCTTTGCTTTAGAGCATTTCTTTGCAGGTGCCAGAGACTTGAGCACAGTGCTGTATATTAGTGATATGTACATAAAACTCTGAATAATGCTGGTGTTTCTCTGATGGCACAAGAGCACATGAGAGAACATGCAGAAACCATGAAGCAGTTGAACCTGTTGCTTTAGGGAGCGGTGATGGGATCAACACTCCAAACATGTCAAATATGACAGCTCTGTGGCTGGAGGAAGAGCAGACACTCAGATGGCGATGAAAGGGAGGCCTGGCGCGGAGAAACCACGAAACTCCGCGCCGCAGCTCCATCATCCTGCCCATGTAAACAACACACCTTCTGTTAGTGACAAGAACCACAGGACTAACGGCTGATAACGTTACAGAGCTTTAAACCATACACGCTGTATAACGTTCATCTGCAGCTGTCCTGCCGTACAGATTAACCGTAATCAAAATCATATTAGATATAGATATTACATGCCAAATCATTTAACACACAGCTCACGCTTTTCAGCCTGGTCGCTAGCTAAACTTCAACAGTTTATCAGTGGTGGCTAGTACTAGCGTGCTCGAAGTGGGGCGGTCACGTGATGATAACATTGCAGGACGTGAAAGTTTAGTTATCAAAATAAGAGTCGTTATGTTTGTGGTTACTCTTTAAATACTCTTTAAATACTCTGTTTAGTAGAGAAATTAACTTGGGTTCACTTGTTTCACTCGAGTTTTGCCCTGAAGCTGAAGCTTTTTATTTTAATTCGCTGATTGCATGAAAATGGGCTAATTACCCTTAACGGCTGTATATTTAGCTGCTTTCGTTTTTTTTTTTTTTTTTTTTTTGTTAGAAAGAAGTGGGGAAAGTTCTTCTCTGGACTATTTTCACCCCTAAAATTACCATGTTTGTAGTTTTAAAAGTCCTTGTGTAAAGGTTTAAAAAAATCTCGAGCCAAGAAAAACTACCGACAGTCTAAAGGAAAAGGACGTCCTCGAAACTTTCACAATATGTTGCATTAAACCTTTCTGTAGTGAAAGTTCAGACCACTGTATGAAGACTTCACCATTTTGGATGAAAATAAAATTTCATCTTTAAGAACAGGACTTCCTAAAATGGGATAACGTGCTTCCAGTCTGGTCCAAAGTCTTCTTGACCCTTAAAAGTATCATAACCTTTGTATAATAATTATTTCCGCTTATGAATCAGTGTTCAGGCCACTGTTTACAGGCTAAAGCTTCACTGGCTGCCAAAACTCAGGACAATCTGCAGGAACAGGACTGGATACTCAGAGATCAAGTAAAATACTCAGAGATCACACTGAAACAGCAGATAACCTGAATGAGAGGAGAGAGCTGCTTACAACATACATGTTCACGCAAATCAATTCAAAGACATAAATTCATAGAGATAAATAGTGAACAGTTCATTGAGTGATGGCTATAAGGCTAGCAATGCTAATATAGGGGGGAAAAGCCAACTTGAGAAATTTGAACATTTTTATTGCTGTAATCCTACACTAGCGCAGTGTGTAAGGACAGCAAAAGGGACTAAAATAGCATGTACACGCTTCTTTTAAATAAGGCTTGTCTGAATGTGGCTCCAAGTAACTTCAGAATAGTAGCACACAAATCTGTCTTCACAGTTAGTGCTGTATTCATAATATTACTTTGCAAAATAAATAAATTAAACAAAGAGGAGATTGTGAGTTTGTGACCCTATTTGTAAATCAACTGACCCCACATTTTTGCGAACTCCTTTCAGTAAGGTGTACATGTAGTCTAACATGAGATGAGAAGGAAAAATGGGAAAATGATAAGTGGCAAGATGAGTGTGGTATTTAACGCAAAATACTCCATCTTAATCCAGAGAAATTGTTGTACAAGTCTACAACCTCTACAAGTCTCTCCAACATTGTTGGTCATTACAAGGAGAAGCTGAAGTGCTGTTAATCCCCAGATGAGGCTTGGTCAAATATTAATGACAAGGATGTAGACAATTCTGAAAAAATAAATAAATTGTATCTATATTTCCATGATGGGTGCACAATAATTAGAGTGATAAAATAATTCGTTCATAAAAACTGAACTTTAAAATCATTTTGAAATCATCTCAATCCTAGTGTTTTCACAAATATTCTAAATGACTTTTATTTGTCACAATTTTTGTTAAATTTAAGACTTTAAAAATAGTTTAAACATAAAAATTAGCTGTGTAAAATTACACAAAANAAGTGAGCTAAAATACCTCCAAAACCACTTCCTGTTCCTCTCCGTCTGCCTTACACTGATCTTGTTTCTACACCTCTAACATCATGTATATGGACATTATATTTAATCTCCCTAGGCTGGCCTACATCACAGGCATTTCCTTTGTGTTCCAGTTTGTTCCTCTTTCGGCTGCTCCCATTAGGTGTCGCCACAGCGGATCATTGGTATTCGATTTGGCACAGTTTTTACACCGGATGCCCTTCCTGATGCAACCCTCCCCAATTTTATCCAGGCTTAGGACCAGCACTGAGATCACACTGTTGCACGCATCCCCACCAGGGATCCTCCCTTTGTGTTCCAGTTATGTGTTTAATATTACTAATATAAGCTTTTTTATGTGTCTGTTAACTTCCATTGTGACATTGTTGACTGTAAAAAGGGCAGAATAATACAAAAATACATAACTACATTGAATGAATGAAACAGAGACAAATTATAAAGTAAGATACTGTATTATAAAACACAGAATTGCAAATATTAAATGCAAATATAAACAGTTAAAAAGCACACTGTGTTATTCACACAGATTTCTGTGTAGTAACATGGCCTGTCATGTGCTTATTGCAAATGCTTTGCTTCACTATGCTAAATCTGCATCCAGATTTAGGTAAAGCTGCTTTGTGTCTATTGTTAAAAATGCTATACAACTAAAATGTATAAATGTGTAAAATTCCCAGATTTTGTCACAGATGTGTTCATGTTATGTATGAAAGGACACATCTGCTTTCTGACATACCTGTGTTTTACCTGCTTCCCCAAGGGGAAAAAAAGTGTAAATGTTCCAGGTTTTGTAGTACTTTTCATGTACTATGGTGAATATGCCAGCAGTGGACCTACCCGTTCTGATGTGTTAGAGTAAACACCTACTGTAAAAGAACTTCATTTGGGTTTGGTGGATTTTGTGGCATTGTTGTTGGGCCTTTGGAATTTCGGAGTCTGATATAAGGCTCCTGTAAAGGTATGGTTCCTGTTGATGTGTATTCTTCAAAAAGGTTACTTTCTTCCTTTCCTGCCAGTTGTCAAAAAGAAGTTACTTTTCAGTCTCTAACCTTATGTAAAGGTTGTTGCTGTTTATAAACGTAGCTAGAGGCTTTGTAGAGGAATTCCCTTGGTTAGCTTTCTGGTGGCAGGTGCAGCAGCAGCACTCATAACAAAACCAATACTAGACCTCTTCCTTCTTTGAGACACTTTTCAAAACTCTCAGATAAGGTTTTTTTGTCCTTATCTTCAACCATCTTGACTGACCACCTGGCACTGTTACTATGGCAACAGGAACACTGCTCTTCAGAGATGCAATTCACGCATGGATGTCCAGACATTTTCCTTTTGCAAGTGTCACACACACAACCATAACTCCCTCAGGACAAGTCATAAGGCAGTTTAGTCTATAGGTTGGGCTATGAGAAGTATTTTCTTTTCTCATCCCTCAGATGTGTTGCATGCCTGTGCTAGATGAAAAGAGGGTGTTGTAAGATTGCTTCTGGGAGCGCAACAGCGGTGTTTGGGTATCAGCATCTCTCACAGTGCCTCTGCTTAGGGTGCGGAAGTGCTGCTGGGTCCAGCCGTACACCAGACAGTTCAACAGACCCTGAGAGCCAGAGGTGAAGGCCTAAGAAAGAAAGGGGAAGAATGATAAAGACAAAAAATTGAGACAGGCAAAGAGACAGTGAGAAGGAGGAGAGTGATGTAAGTGGTTACTTTACACATTGCCTCAGAGTTAAGAGTATAAATGAGCTATATAATCCTCATGCCCTCATTACTTTGTGCTTATCTAAATTCCACTAATTTAAACAAATGCATTACAAAGCAGTCCAGATACATACACTCACCATCCACTTTAATAGGAACACCTGTACATTCAATAATGCAGTTATCTAATAAACCAATCATATGGCAGCAGTGCAATGCAAAAAAAAAAAAAAAAATCATGCAGATACAGTCAAGAGTTTCAGGTAATGTTCACATCAAACATCACGATGAAGAAAAAGTGTGATCTTTGTGACTTTACCTGTGGCATGGTTGTTGGTACCAGATGGGCTGGTTTGTGTATTTCAGATACTACTGATCTCACAACAGCCTCTAGAGTTTATACAGAATGGTGTGCAAAACAAAAAACATTGAGAGAGAGCGACAGTTCTGTGGGTGGAAATGCCCTGTTGAGGTCAGAGGAAAATGACCAGATTGTTTTGAGCTGCCAGGAAGGATATAGTAACTCAAGTAATCGCTCTTTACAATTGTGGTGAGCAGAAAAGCATCTCAGCATGCACAAGACATTGACCTTGAGGTGGATGGGCTACAACAGCAGAAGACCACATCAGGTTCCACTCCTGTCAGCCAAGAACAGGAATGGAGGCTGTCATGAGCACAGGGTCCCCCAAACTGGATAGGTGAAGACTGGAAAAAAGACCAGGTTTGGATCCAGTCTGGGTGAGTCTGTGTCCATGATAGCCTCAGATTCTTGTTCTTGGCTGATAGGAGTGGAACCTCATGTGGTCTTCTGCTGTTCTAGCCCATCCACCTCAAAGTTTGATGTGTTGTGCATTCTGAGATGCTTTTCTTTCCAGCACCATGGTTGGAAAGAGTGCTTATTTGAGTTACTGTAGACTTCTTGTCAGCTCAAATCAATCTGTTCATTCTCCTCTGATCTCTCTCATCAACAAGGTGTTTCAGTCTGCAGTCCCTCCGCTCACAGGATGTTTTTTTTGTTTGTTTTTCGCACGGTTCTGTATAAACTCTAGAAACTGTTTGTGAAAATCCCAGGAGATCAGCAGTATCTGAAATACTCCAACCAGCCCATCTTGCACATGAACTGAAGATCTTGACCTATATCTGCATGATTTTATGCACTGTGCTGGTGCCAACGTACTACAAATATCAGTAAACAGAAGAAAAAAAACAATCAATCAAATCAATGTTTGGTACAACAAACCTTTGCCTTCTTTTTGTTTTTCCTTATAGAAACAAATCCTGTTTTTAATAGGAAAGGAAGTATATTGTACAAATACATGTATCAGTACTAGATTATGGAGTTATCATTTTTCAATCACTGAAGCATTCTGTCTCTGCATCACTATGATCTTTATATCTTGGCCTTCACTAGCTAGTCAGTAGTCTCAATAACACCACAATCATCACCTTACCATTTAAACCTCTGATTCTTTTATACTTCAAATCCAGAATAATACACTATATGGCCAAAAGTATGTGTAAATCTGACCATAATCCCCCTCCAACTTTCAGCGGCTACAATATAATCCACTTTTCTGAGAGAGCATTCTACAATATTTTGGAGTGTGTCTGTGGGAATTCTTT
>CM074968.1:4591178-4603237 GCA_037577455.1 Pangasius macronema | reverse complement strand
ATATGACCACATCACCCCATCTTAATCCACACTGCACTGGCTCCCAGTCAAATTTCGCACTGATTATAAAATACTACAATTGGGCTATAATGCACTGAATGGTCTCACACTGTATTACCTGTGCAAACTTCTGGTCTTTTATGATCCGCCACATGTACTTCAAGCAAATGGTACAGGCCCTTTGTTGGTACCTCGAATAGTGAAGGGTACATTAGGGGGCAGAACTTTCTCTTACAAAACCCCACAGTTATAGAACAGCCTTCCAGTTAGTGTTCGGGTTTCAGACACAGTGTCAGTATTTAAGTCTAGGCTGAAAACATATTTAGTCAAGCCTTTCGTTAATAGGGTTTTCTTAGATAAAGGTGCAGATCTGGAGGGTTCACGGGCATAATGTTTTGTGAACTGGATGCTGTTGTCTACCTTCTCCTTGTACTATGTAGAAGAAGCTCACATCCTTCTGTGAATATGGCAGTGGATTTCCAACCACATGGCTCTAGGATCATGTTTTTGACTCTGATCCCACATCTCCACTGTTGCAACATAAAGATGCATGAGAATTTAAAAAAATTACTGTGATCTCCACTGAAGAATTGTGCATATTACAGCTCAAGACTTTGCGGCTACAGCTGGACCCCTGACCACTGACACAATTTCACCTAGATAAGAATTTCTCTGTGATCTCTGGCCAAGAAGACAACAAGGCTAGATGTTAAGTGCAATTTCTGCTCACCGTTGCAACACAGTCATAGTGCTCTTTCTCTGCCATCACCATCAATGCCATGGCTGACTAGACTGAAGCCATTTCACAGACCAGAACCAACCAAGGAGACACCACTGGGATGTAATATAAAGCTTGTAGTTTAGCTATAATTAGTTTGTTAAGTAGGTCCAATCTTGATCAAAGGACTAGTTTTTGCCCTGCACAAGCAGTTCTGTCAACTATGTGCCATTCAGAATAAATACAAAAACAAATGGTTCAATAAAACCATTGTGAGCTATAACCTAATTTTTTAAATTGTGTTTTTATCTCTAACTTCTTTGCATTTCACATGACAATATTTGCTAGCTGACACTGGAAAATTACTAGAACATTAATATTAAATCTTAAAGTTATGATGCATAATCATATAATTCATTTTCTCACCCTGTGGTCCCAAAACAGTGTTTTATTTCCATGCCATATAAATGGATTTGATGAGGCTGCTGACTTTTGGACTGGAAATTACAGGCTTTTGCCTCAAACTTTATCCTTTTATTGTTATTTCCTTGCTGAGAGATGTTATGGAACAGCTCTCTTTCAAAGAGAAGGCTAGTTTTTTTGGGCAGTGAGAATCATTGTATTCTATGAAGCTACCTACAGATGATGAGCAGTAAAATCACCAACTAAGCAAAGGTGGAGTAAGAATTAAGAAGCCCACAGGACAACATGGAGGCCATATTGCCCAGTCTCTATCACTGTTTGGCGACCAGGAAACCATGATGTAATTTGTCAAGGATCACATTTTACCTCCAATCAGGCTATCTATATTACGCTCTGTGATTAGAGAAACTTTTTTTTTGCCAGGCACAAATGTATCCTAGCTAATGAGTAGATTAGAACTTGCATTGCCTGTTTGGTCTAGGTGTTATCACCTGAAAACTTAAACCAATAAGAGTATTCTCTCTCTCAGCGCACGGCACGCTCCCGAGCGCCTTGTGTAGGGTTGACCAGTTTCTGTGTTCTCAATTTGATTATGGATATTCTTGGAATTATCCTGCCAGCGATGTGACCTATTCTATTTATGTATTTATGGATTTACACATTACATTAATTGCTTTTAAATCAATTACAACAGTTATGCTTAAAAATTGTTGCAACTAACAAATGTCTGCTTTATGTGTCTGCCTTGCCCATGAAACTCTAAGCCCAGAGGGGCCTTGAACTGTAGTCTTTTTCCCCTCAAATTTGCTGAATGAAAGTTGAATAGATTTTAAGTGAAAAATTTGTGATCATAACTGTTGTAATTCACAGCAATTCACAATCAAATTTAGGTCACTTCTTTTCACTTCTCGTTTGAGAGAATTAAATTGAGAAATCTTCAACTTTTCTTCTCACACTGCCTGCTTCATATTACTCTCCCTCAATCTTCGATGCATATGTTTCAGCTGTCTGGACTTTATATTGAGAGTTAACAGCAACAGATTCCAAATGCAAATGCCACACTTGAAATCAAATAGACCTTTTTCCTGCTTACTTTAAGTGACATAAAGTAGGAATAACACACATGTCCATGGAACAGCTGAGTGCAAAGGCTAAATATTATAGACCTGACTAAGTTAAACTACAAAAAAACGTCTTCAAGAAGTGTCTGAAACTTTAGCACAGATCAGAAAGCAGCTCACCACAATCCCAGTGAGAGTGAAGAAGAAGGTTATTAGGAAAATAGCGATGGTGTAGTCACTGATGATCTTACAAGCCATGAGTATCTCACTCTCCTGTGGGGTTAGGTAGAGAGCACCGGTGTGTAACAAAAGACATCTGTAAGTAAACATGAAAAATTCTATATTTAGGAAATACACTATGTGGCCAAAGGTATATGGACACATGACCATCACACCCATATGTGCTCATTCCAAAAACATGGGCATTAATATAGTTCAGTGGGGTTGAGATCAGGGCTTAGGCCACTCAATGATCTTCCATTCCAACCCTGGCAAACCATGTCTTTATGGGCCACACTTTGTGCATAGGGGCAACATCATGATGGAACAAGTTTGGGCCTCTTTATTTCAGTGAAGCGAAATCTTAATGCTACAGCATACAAAGATATCCTACAACAAAGTTGTGCTTACAACTTTGTGGCAACATTGGGAAGTGCCTACATATGAGTCTGATCCATATGTGTCCACATACATTTGGCCATATGGTATACCTTTATTTAAAATTCTAACGTTAATAAACAAAGCCTCTTGGTACTAGTTGGTATCATATAAGTCAAACTAATGGGTCTCTGTTTCTCTTGTTCTGTACTGAAGTCAAATCAGTAGGTAAAATGATAAAAACAAAACTGAAACACAATAAAGCAACAGAAAATACACCCACGTAAGACAAACTAGTCTGAGCATAAATATATGTAGGCTTGTAGAATCATCCCCAAACACGTAGCTTTCATTTTATATAAGCTGAGGTTTCAGTCTGCTCATCATAGCATTTCTTCCATGCAAATTTTACCACTCCAACCCTTCTTTTGGCAATAAAAGGTATCAATGCTAACTGTGGAACAAAAATAAAAATACAAAGATATATGCAGAAGCCTTCTGCTTACTACTCAGCATTGCCCAAACTGTTAAAATTATCTAGAGATTTTACTGAAGCCACACAAATAATATCAAGCTTGTATGTTTGACATTGAGTGTTTGACATTGGAGGATCTAATGTCCTTTTTTATTTCATACACAGTTCCAGTAACCAAATTTATAGCAGTTCCTTCTGTTTTTATATTGTATGCTTAGTAGAAAATGACAGGGAATTATCACTGTCTAAATAAGTTTTGTTGGGGTTTTTCCAGATGAATTCAACAGTTGGAAACAGACATACCTGTAGGGCTGGGTAAAGTTCACATAACAATGCAACACATTTCCTGTTATGAACACTGGCACTGTGAGCATCATTGGCAAAACACTGGAATGAGAAAGAATACAAGATTGAAACACATAGTGCAAATACAGACATCCCATTACAATCTATGAACATAATATAGTGCATAGTCAGTGTAAATAGGAATATATTAAATACATGGCCCAAGCTGTGTAAAAATCCTGGATGATTAAAAATAGCTGTTTAATATTAGGGGACTTGTAATACAGTAGTATAGAGAATCTGGAATCATGCTCTACATACCAGGACATAACTGCTGCCAGTTGACTGCATGGGTTTGCTTGGGTTGGACGCTATGAAAGAGTCATATAAGGTTTATTACACATGGGACAATCCTAAGTTTAAATTTTTTTAATTAATGATCATTAGAGCTTATGATTATGACTAGATTTATTACCTGAGCTGGAACACCATTCAGTCTACAATAATACTTCTCCTTCAATCCAGTGTAGAGCACCCACACATAGTGGAGTGTATAGAAAAAGGACGCCATGAAGAGTGTCTGTTAGGTTAAAAAATAAATAGAAGGGAAAATCACAATGGTAGTGAGAAGAGGAAAAATAAACATGTCTCATATAATTATAATAATACCATTTTGCTTTACACTGATGCTTATCTAACTGTTGCCATTGAAACTGTACACTTCTGCTGGCTGAAAAGTACATCNAGTGTCATAACTTTTGTTGTGACATTCATGTCAAATGACTAATTGTGACAAGGCTGAATCACATTCCAGGCAAGTGAGGAACTTCAAAAGGTGGAAATCATGGGCTTGCCCCCGGAGCTTGCAACATTATGAAACTTGGCCATGCATTGTGGTCATAAGTAAAAATAAAAAATAAAAAAAAATGTAAAAAATTTAAACACTGACTGCCTCTTACATTATGTGAAACATTTACAACAGAGGATTTAAAAAAGAGTTAACTGGCAATGTAATCTGCCTGTCAAACCTCCTATCTCCATGATCCCAACTCAAACATTGGCAATCCACAGCTTCATGCTACAAGGAAGCAGTTATACCTGGCATTGCTAAAGTAACAGGTGCCTGTGTAAATATTGTCAAGAATAATCTTTGGTTTAGCTGCAAAATATTTGTGCACCTATACACAGTAACATAGTGATTAATTACTTTACATTGGTAGCTAAACATTTGAGGGCATACTGGGTTACAATTTACTAACTAAACTAACTGTCATTTATGGGCACAAATGACAAGTAACCAAGACGGGGTTCACAGAACCACACATGCTCAGAGTTTACCATTGCTCAGAGATGACCTCACTCCACTAGAGGCTTTCATCCAGTCCAAATGACACCACAGGGCCTAGGACCCAGAACAGCAAGGAAAACTCTGCAGGTTCACCCTTACTGAAGGCTGCAAGGTCAGTGGACTTATTGCAAAGTTGGGTGATATGACCTCGGGTACAATTCAAACCTAATTGCCTGCAGGTGTTTCCTACACCTGATTCCATCTGTTTAATCAGCTGATCTTGGCTTTTAGTAGACTCAGATGTGGCTTCTGCTTGGTTGGAATGAAAACCTGCACCCACACCAGCCCTTTCCATATAAGATTGGACACCCCTGGTCTAGAGTTTGTAGTGTGTTACCTAATGTCTGCGTGTTGCTCGCCTCATTATCATAGTTTATGTTTAAACTCCTAGTTTTTGTATTGTTTGTATTCCGTTTGTAATTAAACCACTTGCACTTGCATCCACCTCTGAATTCCATGACAACAGGCTATACAGGCTCATGATGATAAATTGTGAGGGAACATTTAACCAATTAAAGTAATAAAGAATATTTTTATTAAATCATTTCATTCACAACAACTAAAATATATCAGATTTCAACTGATAAAAGGAAATCAGACTTACTCTAATTCCTTTGATTCCTATGTGTACAGTACACATTCATAATTTTGTTTTTATTACAGCTAAAACTGACTTTGTTTTAGCATTACATCATGCATTCCTCAACAAACTACAGCTCTTTTCTTCAGCTCAGTCCGATCTCCACTCTGACTGTTTACTGAACTAGCCTGTTACAAGGATGCACATTGCACAGAAAAGTTTATACCGGATGCTGAGTAATGTCAATCAATATCGCTTCTTAAAGTGACACCTGTGCGAGAACCAGTTTTGTGAATAATGTTAACAAACTGTGGTGTAACCGCCATCTACAAGAGCACTCTTTTCGGTGGGCCAGGCCTCCAAATGGATGTATACATTAGTAACAAAGCTAGCCCCTGTTAAACAAACTCAGCTCAAATAAGCTTTTTACTTATGTATAATTATGTTATTATGTATATGTAATGAGTATGGTAAATAATGTTCCTTTATGTTCCATAAATCCTCCCTAAAACAGCTAAATAGTCCTCCCAACAGCTAAAAATCCAAGAAGCTAACTGTCATGGCTCATTGTGTCTGTGCTGAATGTGTGCCTTAATTCAAGCCATATGAAGCAGACTTCAGTGCAGTGCAACAGGCTGCAGCATGTGGCATTATGTTAACCAGAAATTAAGGCCTGAAGGCACCGCCTTTGTGAGACACAAAATACAACTCTGTTCCAACATATTCTTTATATAAACAGCAGAAAAATAGCAAAATATAAATGTCTACATACATATTATTTTAACAAATGACCAGTAACAGTGTGTCACAAGACATTCAGTAGAAAATTCAGTCTAGTCTGATGCAGTGTAATTAAATTTAAAAACATCATCATACAGTATGTAGCAAAAGTGCAGCTTCCTGCTGGTGGTGATAATAAATTCCAGGTGATGTTATTTCTATTTACCTGCTCCACAGTGTGGAGGTTGTAACAGGTAGCATGGGAGTCACAGGAGTTGCTGAAGAGAAGAGCGCCACTCAACCAGCTCACAGCTAACAGCAGGTCCGTTAAACTCAAAAGAAACAGAGGTTGTACCTGTAACAGTGAGCAGAGAATCCTTTAAACCTTTATAGACTTTTCACTATTAGTAATGGATGAAAAAAAAATGAATGGACCAGTTTTATCCTGGTCAGAGTGGATTCAGAGCCAGTCCCGGGAACACTGTATGCAAGGAGGGAGTACACCCTGGATATATACGCCAGTTCACTGCAGGGCATCATGTGCACACATTCACATCTAGGGGCAATTTAGAGTAGCCAGGTCAGCTACATGCATGTTTTTGGACAGTAGGAGCAAATCAGAGAAAATGGAGGAAATCCACACAGACATGGGGAGAACATGCAAAACTCTATACAATAACACAAGCTCAGAATTGAACTGGGGACCCTGGAGCTGTACCACCGTGCCACCCATTGCAGGTATTGTGTTTGAATTATTTATTTATTTATTTTTGTAGGGTTTAGTTAAAAACTTTAAAGAGAACATAAGTTATTACTGGTCATCTTTTGGATTAGTAAGCATCACACCTTCAGAATGATCATGTTTGAAACATTCAAACCTAGTTTCAAATTTGATTGTAAAGCAGCAGACTTTACAGATTTGTATTTTATTTGTATCTTACCTCAGAAGTTTTTACATGTTTTTGGAGAACAGTGTAGAAAATGATGGAGCCAGAGCCTAAAATACTGAAACCAGACAGGAAGAGCATGAGAAACATAGAAAAACGAATTCCAACCAGTCAGTCAAACTCCATGTGACTTTTGCTTTACCTTAGAAGTGCCATTGTCATTTGAATCCACCGCACTGCTGAGTACACCTCGGAGAAAAAGCAAACACATTTTAAAAAGTTTGACATAAGCATGTCACCTGGGAATAGTATCTACGCACAAATCTCTGCCTCTGGGCAACATTTTTATTTTTGCTCATACTTCTTGTGTATAGAGTAAAACCCGTTTAGATAATTACAGATAAAAGACAAAAGAGTTTTCTGCAAATAATTTCTCAAAGTAGGCTGCTCTTTCTGGAAGCTTTAATTATAAACATCATTCACCAGAATAAATAGACAAATCATCTAACTATGTCTACTTACAGATGCCCAGTCTTCCGCCGGCAGTGTGGCGTTTGACTGAGAGCTGTTTGAAAGAAACATTTCCATCTCAAAAGTGGTTCTAAAATAACGACTAAACCTCTAAAACAGTGTACAGAAGACTGTAAAAAACTAAAGCAGCGTTATACTGGCACTATCAGGCCATGCGCTCGACTACGCCCTCATCATCATAAGCTCCGCCCACGCTGGTTACGAATATGTGACTCGTCATAACCCCGCCTCTTTTGGGGTGGAAAATACAGTGACGGAAACTCCGGAGTCAGAGGATTTGGAGCATCAGTAGGAACCGGCTCTTTCGGTTCATTCCCAGTTCTTCCAAACCAAAGTTGGTGATATTTTAACCTGTGATGGTTTGTGTTTGCCTCTTATGTATCGATTTTGGTATTAAATCATTAAATTAAGTTGGTATTAAACAAACAAACAAATAAATAAAAACTAAGTGCTGCACTGATGAATACAATGCATTCCTGTCTTAATATAATTGTGCCTGATGTTTCTGCATAATTTTTAATTAAAGTAGAATTTGAAGACAGTGCTGATGAGGAAGATTAAAATGTTCTTGTTTAATGTTCACCTATACAATATGTAAGGAATAACACACAATGGATGCTTTTTTTTCATAATAAACATTTTATTCTGCATGCACTTTGCACACAAAGTACATTGTCCTTAACCATTACTGGACAAAAGCTTATCAATCTATCTATCGCTACACATGCTACTCCTGAGATACCCATGATCCTGACCCTTTCTGCTCTCCGGACCTTCCTGATGTCCTACTTCTGGTTGGAGTTCTCATCAATTGGCAATCACTCACTGCTGCTGAGGATGGCCCAAAATGAACAGCCTGAAGATTGGGATTGCTGGGGATGGTGTTGCTTGGGGGTTGTGGAAATGGCTTGAGTATCTCATATGGAGAGTTGGACTGTGATGGCCTGGGACTGCAGTTGCCGCAAACAGTTTTGCACTTAGGTCTCCATCAGTGGACAGTGGATAGGTTCAACAAACCAGACTTCATGTGAAAACTGTAATGAATTTACTGGGTGCACAATTGCACTATTTGTCCATGTAGTACACAGTTACAGAAAGGATTTACTTATAATTGCACTATCCGTTATCACCCAGATGAGGATGGGTCCTGGTTTGAATCTGGTTCCTCTCAAGGTTTCTTCCTCATATTGTTTCAGGGAGTTTTTCTTTGCCACCTTCAACTCTGGCTTGCTCATTAGGGAAAATTCACACACTTACCATTTATTTTGATTTAATTTCATTTGAATGTATTTATTTCTGTAAAGCCACTTTGTGACACTTTGTGTCCACTGTTAAAAATGCTATGCAAATAAAATTTAATTGAATTATTCAAGACTGCAAACAATGTTAATGTACAAAGATACATTGGTATAAAATAAAGGTGCAAACAGTCTTACTCTTTTCAAGTTCCATCCCATTCATCCATGGAGACCAGGTAATCTCCCCCTTTTCCCCCATCCCACTCCTACTATAACACGTTAAGGTGCAGTTATTGAGAATACCTAAAATAAGATATCACAACCATTTGATAAAATTACAACAGCTCCTTAATTTTAGAGATTACCCTTGACCATGCTTTGAGTGGTTTTTGAGTGGCTCAATATCAACTCAATATTGCCATTATTGCCTTCTGAACATGCACCACATATATCTCTATACCAAGTGTCCAATATCGGTAGTTGTCTACAGGAAGCTTCCAAAAATGACAAGATGATACCATACCCGTTGTACATCCTTAATGTTAGCACTTTGTCCAAAGTGAGACACGGGATGGTAGTACAACATGGAACTCCATACACTCGCATGTCGATCTCAGGCACAAATAAAAGAAAAAGGAGGTCCCTGGCAAATTATATTCTATGAAATGTCCATAGACCATCCTGCAGAGAGAAGACATGATATTATTGGGCCCATACACTGCTTTGCACTCTTCAAGGGAATATTACAATATATTAAGTCTTGTAATCTATGAGCTAGTGTCAAATTGAATTCTGCTGGTTGCCAAGAAACGAGAGATCCAGACACGACGGATACTTCATGTTGGGCTGTATCACACCAACCTGGTGTGGATTATTCTCTTATAACAGTAAAGTGTGTTATTCCATTTGCAATTTGTCAACAATTACAATTTTTTATTATTAACACAGTCATTAACTCCCCAGCCTCTCTTTTCCTCTCTCTCTCTCAAAGTAAATAAAATAAAAAAGCAGCTTGTCATGAGCCTGAGAAACTAGAAAGAAATCTCGTCTGTCCTGAAGACTTTCCCTGTGTCAGGAAACTTACTGATCGTTACAAAGCGCTGACACCTCAGACTCTTTCCATAAATGTTACGTAAATATCTCCTAACAGAAAACTTGACCACATCAATGTTTATACATTTTTCTTTGTTAACCATCAGAGTTTTTGTTAATCTGTTTATTATTATATAATATGTAATAATAGATATGTTTTAGAAAATTAATGCAATTAGAAATCACCATTAATTCAATAACAGTAGTCAAATTAATTTTGGACTTACAGTCATGTGAAAATGAATGTACACCCTCTTTCAATTCTTTCAACTTCTATAAACAAACAATTAGCCTCAGGTGACAACAACAACAGATTTCAATATGTAGTCATTTTTTCCCAAAAAGTAATCCAACAGTTTTTTTACTGTAAAACCCAGGTTGCGAGGTTGTATACACACACACACACACATTATATATATATATATATATATAAGCAACTATTTTATCTTACTGTTCCCTAAGAACTGTCAACATGTAATCAGGTACATTCTGTATTTAGTTCTATAGTTATCTACTACATACTGTGATTTTGCATGATGTTGTTAAATGATGGAAATGAAAATGCTCTCTTTATCTTAGGACCATTGGTTGCCTCAAAGTAGAATGCAAACGATGAACCATTTATATCATTAATTTGTCTAGCCTAGTTGTATCTTCTTAATGATAAAGCTGACACAAACTAGACCTAATGTGTGAAAGATCTTTCTCTTCCATACCAATAGTTTCATCAGCAATACTTTCATCAGTCTAGAGATGTTTCTAGGTTGGATGGTATACTCCTGCTAGTATCCAGATGTTACCTAAAATGCAAATGAATGTTTTAGTGCAACGGTAGGCCTCATTTATCAATCTTTTAGTAAAGTTGTGTGTAAATGTTTGCGTTGGGGGGGGGCACACTAGGCCGTATACAACACATTGCAGCAAGACACACTATAATGGTCCCTTACCTCCCTTTGTAACAGGCCAGTAGCATGACATAGGTCCCAGCACACAGATAAAATTGTAATATCTGTGAGTTGCACAGGTTTTTGACAATTTAGAAATTTCTTACACTGTTCAAAACATGCACGCTTGCATGTTTTGGACACTTGACCTTATAGAGATCAAACATGCTTATTTTTGTAAGCAAAAGTATGGTGTGCTAAAAATAACATAGCTAGCTTACATCAAATATTTGATAAAATACTTTACAGTAGACTAAGAGTGAATACTATAAAGGTTTGTAGTTAGATTATTATGTAGTAGGTTATTTTGTAGTAATCTTTCAACTTCATAAATTATAATGCTTAAATGAACCTGGATTTTCCAAGGTCCCATCATATGGACTTTCCCCTGTGGCTTGGCCTTATTTGAAATATTTGAACCAGACAACTCCCATTTTACAAGAATATATTTTAAACAATGAAATGAGGAAGTGACTCACATAAACAACTCTTGCGCTAACTTGGTTTCACTTTGCTCTCATGTGACAAAATCTTAAAATAAACATACAAAGGAAACAAAACAGAATTTCCATGAGGAATACCCTGGAACTTCATTTGTACATGAAATTGGCTGATTCTGTAACAGTTGCAAGTAGTGTAACCTACCAATACTGGATTCTCACCACGTTTGGGGAAAAAATAGTGGAGTTGGTTTACTGACCAAACTAAAAGTCTTTTTGGGGTGTGTGTGTGTGTATGTTGGGGGGAAGAGGTTCAAGAAAAAGATTTATCAGCAATGCAGCTCATTTAAATCATTTAGTCTAAAGATACATTTAAAACAATGAAACAATCTATAATCTCTGTGAAAAATTAAAGAGAATCACTATATTGTGTATAGTGTCATAACCTCATGCTTCATCACTACAGTGACTCTCTCAGAGACAAAAACGTTCTTGCCCCTTATACTACCACTTAAAGGTATATTTAGTGTATTGGCAGAAGTTAGCTGAACCTAGCTTGAAACTCAAATATATATATATATATATATATATATGTACACTATATTACCAAAAGTATTCGCTCACCCATCCCAATGATCAGAATCAGGTGTCCTAATCACTTGGCCTGGCCACAGGTGTATAAAGTCAAGCACTTAGGCATGCAGACTGTTTTTACAAACA
>CM074968.1:4572221-4587773 GCA_037577455.1 Pangasius macronema | reverse complement strand
GTGTTCCGCAGGGTTCAGTTCTTGGTCCGTTACTCTTTATCATCTATATACAGCCACTTAGTGATACAATACGTAAATATGGACTCCGTTTTCACTGTTATGCTGATGACGCCCAAAACTATTTTACCACCTCCTCTGATATACCTGAGTCTTCCTGACTCAGTTACTGCATGTATCAGGGAAATCAAAATCCGACAAGTCTCTCACTATGAGGCAAAGCCACATGTCACATGCTCATCCATGATCATTAGCCCAGCTAATGATCAGCTAACGCTCAGCTAATGCACAGTAACTCTAACCGCACCCTTCTGATTTGAGTAGTGCACATCACACACACAGACACTGGCTGTCCATTGTTTATTCTCTCAGAATTAGTAGTTTAGGATTTCTCTGTTTTGTGTTACAGTTTTGGGTTCAATCATTTGTCATCAGTCATTTTGTTAAATCCAACTTTGCCTTGTTTTCACTCAGATATTTCTTTGAAGCCAAGCTATTTTAGAACTACAAACATTTATAATTTAAGTTATGAACACTCAAACCCCAGTGTTCTCCAGCATACAAGTGTCTCTCCAATATTAACTTGTTGATTTTGGTAAACTGATTTTCTTTTTCTTTCTTTTTTGTTCTTGGTCTTTATTTTCCAACATGGCAACATCCCACACTAGAAACCTATATGAGCTATATACTGTAAGTAGTATCCAAAACAGATTTTGCCCCAATTAACAAAATCTATGTCAGTCAGTCTGGATCCCATCTGGCCTCCTGTTTTCCTTTTTCCCTTCTCTCTTTCAGATCAATTGCAAACAGGTTAAAAAACATCATATTTATCGGCTGTCTGCATCTGCCATCTCCCGAATTACGTGAGGCAGGATTTCATAAAATGATCATGTACAGGCATAAAATTATATAAAGCTAAATTATTTCATTATTTCTCAAACCCCAAAAGGACAACAAACTGTTCTCAAACATTTCGCAGCTAGGGACCCTATAAACTGTTAAAAAATCCACATCTCCCCTCTGTACACATTTATTTTAGAAACTATTTAAATACTGGGTTAATTGTCCCTCTCAATTAGTAAATAAAAATTATAGTTAATTAATTGTGTAAGAATCACATAATGCAATGGTTTAATTCAGTGGTTCATTAGGGCAAAGAAAACTAAGGGTCAGCAATATTGAGGATCAGTATTTACAGATGCAGCTCAGAGCTCTGCAACCAAAGCATCAATTGTCCTCTATTCTGAATATTTAAAGCCAAACAAAGTGTGAAGCTTGTCACCTAAGGTTAATACTGTTAATACTGTTAATACATGGGGATGATTTTATCATAGTCCTGTTCATACCAATTTCTCACATAAGGGTATGGATGACATTAAATATTCACACTAATGACAAATTTTGAAAATACTGAAATAAAATGAATTATAGCATGTAAAAAAAAAATAAATCATGTAAAAAATACAGTGTGTTTTAGTTAAATTTATTGCTAGAAAGTGTGTGGGTGACAGGCTGTCTAAGTGTGTGTGAGAATTAGAGTTTGAAAACAAGATAGAGAAAATAAAGAGATTAAAAAAAGAAATGGTGTTTACATCATCCTGCTCATAGGCAGGGCTGAGCTGAGAACTCAGGTGGTTCAGTCACTGGTCCTGACTAAGTCACATCAGTGTGAAGGGTGATCTCATCCTTTCTGCATATCCCTACTGCTTGATTACTTGGTTCCCAAATATGCTGCTGGAATACATAATACAACCTTCTATGCCACACACACACACACACACACACACACACACACACACACACACACCCATTCAGCCTCCTATTCTCTCTCTCTCTCTCTCTCTCTCTCTCTCTCTCTCTCTCTCTCTCTCTCTCCCTCATGTTCATGTTCTCCCTCATATATATTTGGCAGCAAGTGAGCAGTCAGTTCTTGAAGTTGATGTTTTGGAAGCAGGAAAAATCAGCAAGCGTTAAGATATGAGCGACTTTGACAAGGGTCAAATTGTGGTGGCTACATGATTGGGTCAGTGCATCTCCCAAACGACAGGCCTTGTGGGGTGTACCCAGTATGCAGTGGTTAGTACTTACCAAACGTGGTCCAAGGAAGAACAACAGGTGACCCAGGGACAGGGTCATGGCCACCCAGGGCTCACTGATGCACGTGGGGAGCTAAGGCTAGCCCATCTGGTCTGATCCCACAGAAGAGCTACTGTGGCACAAATTGCTGAAAAAGTTAATGCTGCCTATGATAGAAAGGTGTCAGAACACACAGTGCATCGCAGCTTGCTGCCGATGGAGCCATGTAGCCACAGATCAGACAAAGTGCCCATGCTGACCTCCTGTCCACCCCTGAAAGTGCCTACAACAGGCACATGAGCATCAACTGGACCAGAACTGGACCATTGAGCAATGGAAGAAACCATGGACATCACCAAATGCTGAGTTTCCTCCCTTGAGATGCTTTGCCAGGCCTTTACTGCAGCTGCCTTCAGTTTTTTCTTCAGTAAGTGAAAAGCATGCTCAATTGGGTTGAAGTCAAGTGACTGATTTGGCCATTTAAGAACATTCCATTTGTTTGCCTTAAGAAGCTCTTAGGTTGCTTTCGAGGTATGTTTTGGTCATTATCCATCTGTACTGTGAAGCCCTTTCCTATCAATTTTGCAGCATTTGATTAAATATGAGCAGAAAGTATAGCTCTATACACTTCAGAATTCATCCTTCTACTTCTATCAGCAGTCATATCATCAATAAACACCAGTGACCCAGTCCCATTAGGAGCCGTACATGCCCAAGCCATAACACTGTCTCCACATGATTGACAGATAATGTGGTATGATTTAGATCATTAGCCTTTCCTTTCCTTCTCCATACTTTTCTCTTCCCATCATCTGGTAGAAGTTAATCTTGCATCAGAACTGGTCAGACTTTTTTTTTTAAAGGTTTTTAGCAAAGTCTAATCTGGCCTTTCTGTTCTTAAGTGTTACCAGTAGTTTGCATCTTGAAATAAACCATTTGTATTTACATTCATAAAGGCGTCTCCTGATTGTACACTTTGAAAATGATACTCCTACCTCCTCCAGAGTGTTTCTTGACTTGCCTACATGTTGTGAAGAGGTTTTTCTTCACCAAGGAAAGAATTCTGTGATCACTTTAGTTACCACTTTAGTTGTCTTCCATGGCCTTTCAGGCCTTTTGGTGTTACTGACCTCACCAGTGCATTCTTTCTTTTTATTTTTGATTATGTTAGCTTGTATAATTACTTTTGAGCCTGTGAAAATTTAGGGACCCTTTAAAAAAACAGCTGTTATTCCTAAACGATCAATGCAACATTTAGGCAAAATTCCAAAAGTTGTGTCACAGTCCAAATACTTATGGAACTGACTGTATATTTATTATTATTATTATTATTATTATTATTATTATTATTATTGTTATTATTTAGGTTCCAATCACCAAATGGGCAAAGGGCCCTCTTGTTTTTGGCCTGATTATTATTTTTTCTACACTTTGGCCATTTAGTGCTTGGCATGCTCAAAAACTTTAGGGCGCTCTTTAGATTCTGGCAAAGGCTTGGATCCTGGTGTGGCCCTGGGGCTCAATATTACCCCCTTCTTATTTATGGGACTCCAGTTTCCCGAACATGCACCGAATTTGGTAGGCATATGGGTTTACTTCAGCACAAATTTTACAATCACATCCATTAACTGTGGCCAACAAAAAGTCTGCCATTTTGGAATTTGTGAGTTTTAAAAGGAATCAAACTTTTACTCCTTCTAGGGGATTCATTAGATTCAAACCAAATTTTCAAAATTTCGACAGCATGGTATCAGGATGTCCATGATGCTAAACTGCAAAGGATTTTTTTCATATCATGAACAGCGTTGTTATGGCAAGGCAATCAATTAACATGTCATGCTGCCCAAACTGTGGCGTAATTCCTCACTACACTGTGCAATGTGACTCAAACATCACATGTATGTTTAATGATGGGGCATAATTACATGTATATACCAATATTCATTGTCACATAATTCATGGTCATAGCACCACCAACTGGTAAAAGGAAATTATACTTATAGACCAAACATTTTAATACTCCTCTTAGAGGGTTCATCAAATTCAAACTAAATTTGGTCTATCTATGATATCAAGATGATGCCAATTTGTGAAGGAAATGTTGATATGTTGAATTAGCATGTTAGCAGAGCCAGACTGCAATGGCAGACCCTCACCTTGAGTGAACCACCTTCTTGACCATGGTATTGCCCCTGCCAGGTAAGTATGAATTTGCTTACATTTTCAAGAAGGGCCCTTGCAAGGATAGGAGAAGATTGGAGAAGGTCTCAGGGTATAACTCTTGGGCCCTCCTCTTCCATTCAAATGCAGAAATCTTGTGGCTTCCCCATGTGGGCTCCCTCCACTGATTAGGCAGGGTATTGACATGACCAGTCCTTGCGCCTGACTTTCACCAGACATTAGATTGATCCCTTAGGCCAGGTGTTGGGCTGGTGTGGCTATAGGCTTTCATTCCAGCCATATAGGAGGCACAATAGATACACTATATGGCCTCCCCTTTGCCCTTTGCCATAACCTCCACTATTCTGGGAATTCTTTCAGCACAATCCCATAAATTAAGACAAGTAAAACAAATCATTCAATTCTGATAAGAAATGCCGACATATAAACCGTGGACAGGCTGGTCTGTCTGCAAACAGCCGAAAAGCTGTAAACAAATACAGTACCTCAGCTGACAGAAGATTCCGGCATTACGACAATGCTTGTCAACAAACTTCTACTTCTGCCATTCAGCCTTTACTCTGATCATTCATTTCGTGCTCCCAGCTGTCTGTGCATGTGAACTTTTATGGAGTTTTGTAGGCATCACTAAATGCAAATGAGCTGTGTCAGGAATGCACTTTGCACATTATGAGTGATCAACATACACACACGAGAATGAAGAAAATCAGCATTTTCTAAACTTCTATAAATCCTGTGGAAAATATTTGTTTCGTTTGGCTTACGCTAACATTTACGCACAACTCATTCATCAACTAAGATTGATAAATGAGGCCCAGTTTAAGTAGATTTCACTAAGAAGATGATTTTGTTGAGATAAAAGCTTCTGTTTTTAAATTTTCCATTTTAAACTCTGATCGGGGTTGTGCCTCCTTGCTTGTGTTGCTTGACCTTAGTGCAGCTTTTGATACCATTGATTGTACTGTTCTCCCTGATAGACTAGAAAATGTTGTTGGCATTAAGAGAATGGCCCTCTCCTGGCTCAGTTCTTATTTGACTGATCGTTATCAGTTTGTAGATGTAAATGAGGACCTCCCTATGCATACTAAGGTAAAGTTTGGTGTTCCACAAGGTTCTGTTTTAGGCCCACTGCTTTTTCTTTATATATGCTACATCCAGGTAGAATTATTTGTAAACATGATTTTAGCTTCCACTGTTATGTTGATGACTCATGACATGTTTCAGCAAAGTCACCATGTGCTGAGACACCAGCTTAATAAAGTTGAGGAACGTGTAAAGGACATTAGACATCCGATGCTTATTAACTTCCTTCTACTTAACTCTGACAAGTCAGAAGTACTTGTACTAGGACCACAGGCAGCTAGAAGTAAACATTCTGATTACATAATATCTCTGGATGGCCTTTCTGTTTCATTATGTGCAGCATTAAAAGACTTTTTTGGTGTGATTATTGAATCCAGACTATAATGTAGATAATATCACTAGGATAGCGTTCTTTCTCAGAAATTTCTCAGAAATATTGCTAAGATAAGAAATATAATGTCACTACACGATGCTGAAAAACTAGTTCATGCTTTTGTTACCTCTAGGTTGGATTATTGTAATGCCTTACTGTCTGGATGTTCCAGTAGTTACATAAACAAGCTCCAGTTAGTCCAGAATGCAGCAGCAAGAGTCCTTACTAGAACCAGAAGATATGACCATATCACCCCATCTTGTCCACACTGCATTGGCTGTCAATCAAATTTCGCATTGATTATATACTGATATTATATATTAGCATTGATATACACTGCTCAAAAAATTAAAGGAACACTTTTGATCAGAGTATAGCATCAAGTCAATTAAACTCCTGGGATATTGATCTGGTCAGTTAAGTAACAGAGGGGGTTGTTAATCAGTTTCAGCTCCTTGTTAATTTACAACAGGTGCACTAGATGGGCAACAATGACATGACACCCAAAACAGGAATTGTTTTACATGTGGAGGCCACTGACATTTTTTTCCCTACTCATCTTTTCTGACTGTTTTTCCACTAGTTTTGCATTTGGCTAGGGTCAGTACAGGTAGCATAAAGAAATCATTAGAAATCCATTATTTATCTTTGAAAAATATTTTCTTAACCATGGTCAAAAATGTTGAGTAGCATGATGGTTGGTTTAATTTTATTTATGCTCTGTATTGAGCTGGTTGTTCAGTTTTTGAGCGATAGTAACAGAGTCTGGTAAGGGCAATTGTGTACAGGATGTATTGTTTTTATAGAAATAATAATGAAGCACATAGCTAATTGTTTGATCATTTAAAGTAATTTGATTTTGAGTTTGACTGGCAGTGGGCTCCTTGCAGTGTGTGCACGTGTTATTATGTGTTTGTAGTTGATTGGGATTGGAATGGTGTGACAGGGTCAGGATTGGTTCCATGTGACTACTGAAGGCCCAGTTTAAGCCCCCATGGTCTGCTACTGTATTTTATATTTTCCCTGTGCTTGTGTTTTTTTTAAATTCTTTCTTTGAACTTTATAACAGGTTCATTTAAAGGATTGGTTCCTTCAGTACACAATTAGTCTTATTTAGGTGGAAGAAAGCAATTATACCCCTAACAAGCAATTTTACATGGTCTAATAAAAACTCTTATATACTCTGTTATATACATGCATTTAACCATCACCTGCACCTATTTCTGTTGTTGGGTATAGGTGGCGCCTTGGAACATTGCTGCAGGTCCAGGATGTAATAGAATGTAGAAATGTTTTGCAGCTGTAAAACATTTTGTGAATACCAATGTACATCAATGATTGCATATAGGGGTGGACATCATAAATTGAAACCAAAATGCTTCTGAGGAGCTCTAGTGGCTGGCTGCAGTACAATTCAAACCCTGCCCATTCCCATTGGGTATAGCCAATACAACAATTTGGCCTTAAAAAGAAAGAAACCAAATGAGCTGCATCCAGAAAATTAACTTAAACAGCTGCATAACCTGGCTCTAAATACTTGTACTTTTCCCATGTAAATATTGATGTAACTTTTGGACCTAAGTCGCCAACTCTGAATACGGGCCTTTGTAGTCTATCATTCTGGATAGAGGGTATGGGTATCTACACAAAAATATTTCCTTGTTACCAATAGTACCCATTGACACTAGGCACAATGTAGGCACCAAAGTAGTTAGTTAGATCACTGAATCTATTAAATACAATTTTTTTTCAAGATTAAAGTAACACATTTTAGAACAAATTCTATGAGTTATTTGCTCCTTGTTCCTTTTATAACAACTTCAGTTCTTCAAGACCCACCTCATGTGGATTATTGGCGATCAAGACATCAAGAGACACTAGGCCCTCAGCATCATTTAAATTCTTAATATTTCCAAGTTTATTTTAAAAATCCATAGTGTCATTCAAAAAGGATGGTAAGATTTTCATTAAAGGCTGAATGAGTGAGTCAATGAGTCTTTGAATTTCCTTGAGGTTCAGTTAAAAAGCCTATACCATAGGCAATCAGTCAAAATGGATGGTCAGTGAAAGACTTATATAACTTGTATAATGCACAGAACACTGGGAGTCTTGGGTTATAATTACTAAGATATTTCATGTTTGTTTAAACATTTATGTGCCAAACCTAATGTTAACAATGAATTTACTTCTCTTTTGAAGTTCTTAGTTGGGTTAAATGGCAATTTCTTGTAGGACAAATTATATTTTAACATCTCATCTATTACTTGATGAGTGAAATGACTTGTGGCCAAGTGTGGTGACCCATACTCAGAATTTGTGCTCTGCATTTAACCCATCCAAGTGCACACACAGTAGTGAACACACACCTGGAGCAGTGGGCAGCCTTTTTTGCTGCTGCGCCCGGGGAGCAGTTGGGGGTTTGGTGCCTTGCTCAAGGGTCTCACCTCAGTTGTGGTACTGAGGGTGGAAAAGAGCGCTAGTCATTCACTCTCCCCACCTACAATCCCTGCCGGCCTGAGACTCAAACCCACGACCTTCAGGTTCACCTTCAGGTTAGAAGTCCGACTCTCTAACCATTAGGCCACGACTGTATATATTTTTCATAATTCATAAGGACAGTTCCACCTCAATTATCTGCTCTTTGTATAACCAGTGAAGGCTCATTGAGTTTACTTTCTTTTATTTGTTTTTATTTCTTTTCAGAATTTAGTCTTGACCAATTCCTAACCACCATATGATACAACAGCTACCAAATGGGGAGGGTGAAGCCTAACACGTCTTCCATCAAGACACATGAAGCCAGCCAACTGCAACTTTTCAAACTATTGCTCAGGCTGCATTCCACTTCCACCTAAACCATTTAATGAAGGCCAAATTGAGGATTATGCTTTTGTCCATACTAATAAAACTCGTGATATATGTGTATATCTAAAACCGTAACCATTACTTCTGATATTGCTTGCTTGTCTGAAGATATAATGCACAAACTTGAGACTTTAGGATAAAAAATCTGAAGAATGCAATCCCTTTTTCATTACATGTTTCTGTGTCCTGTTTGATTGAATATTTAAAAAATTAATCGCTCTGAATGTCGACTCTTGATTTGAGCCTTGGGTTTCACCTATGAAGACTGTATTTGTTGTTAAAAAGGATAACCGGCATGAAGTCTAGAGAGCTGTCTATGGGAGAAAAGCAAGCCATTTTGAAGCTGAAAAAAGAGGGTTGAACAGAGCCACTGCACAAGCATAGGGCATAGCCAATACAACAATCTGGACTGTCATGAAAAGGAATCACTGGTGTACTAACAACCAGACAAAGAACACATGACAGATGACAGAAACATTGTGAAAGCTATGAAGAAAACCCCCCAAAAATAAGTCAGTTACATTACCAACATGCATGTTGCAGAATGTAACAGTTTGGTGATGTCATTGGATCTCTGACTTCATTCATTCTCCCTACTACAGTTCGGGCAAACAGAACATATAAAGTTTGAAACAAGTTTCTTGTCTGCTCGGTTAGCCTGTAGAGACTGCTTCCTTGTGCCTAACGCTGTTCAGACCTGGCATTAACATCGGTTTTCCGATCACCAGAGGACAGCCAAGACAGGTAGCCGTTCACACCTGGTATTTTCACATGTCCCGACTGCGTCTCACTGACCACTTGTGATCGCATTTCGTCAGAAACAGGGTTGCCAAATATGCCAAAAGCAACCCGATGGCACCAAAAAACCGTGAAAACAGCGAACTTGGCAACAGTGGTGATTAGGCGGCTATAGGGGTCGCATAGAGACGCGTTAGTGTTCATACTGTATAGTTTTGCCACAGGCGTCCCAGATTACTTCTACACGGGTATTTTGCACCGTCCGCTTGTGATCCGATTACTGGAGACAGATGTTAATAGCCTACCATATCTGGAAAAAGCGGTCCAAATAATTTTATTTTTGTCACACAATTATCTCTTAAATATGAGAACTGGGATTCGCCTTCAGTTGGCACATCTTATTGTGCTCTCTTCCAGGGCTCTAATTTCGGACACCGGGAACCACGAGTTTTTTTGTTTTCGTACTAACTCCGAACCTGGACGCACTCAGTGTAGTTTTCTTCGAAGACCATCAGCGGTAGCATCTGTTCTTTTTTACTGGACCATTTGGACAGCAGAGCATCGTGTTGAAGAGTGCTCTATAAGCGCTGAGCCAGCTTTGATTCAAAACTATATGTCAGTGTGTCATGAACGAGGCAACTGGGATCTACACAAAACATCATCTCTGCGCCTCAATATAACTCTGCTTTTCGAGCCTGACAGTCCATGTGACTTTCGACCAATTGCCCTTGGCAACTTGACGTGGCATAAGTACTTAGACCCAGGCTATCAGGTGGGCTCTGGGACCAGGATGCGCCAGAAGCGCGCTTGGATCTTACCCGGGACCCTGTGGTGCGGCCGCGGAAGCCGCGCGGGTGACTACGAGCAGCTGGGTGAGTAGGCTATAGCTTACCTGGAAGGTCACACCTTTCAGTCACAAGTTTCATACAAAATATTCTAGTAAAGTTGCCGCAAATGTATCGTTCTGTAATACAAAACTTTCAATGGTTTAAAGAAACTCGCTGCTTCAAACTTCAAGCTTATAATACAGTTTAAATTCAGTTTATAATACCGGAAAACAAAAATAATCGCTGTAAATTGGTTTCATGTTATTCTTGTAGGTATGTTTGAGCATGTAGACAGATGCTGCCGAGAGCATGATCACTGCGACCGCATCATTCGCCCCTTCACTGTGAACTTCGGCGTGTTTAACCCAACTCTGTTCACCATGTCACACTGCGACTGTGACTACAGGTAAGCTCCTTCCCTTGGGGCATGGGTTTGCATTCCATCCAACACATCTTTATAGCCCGCAGGAAGACTCCTGAGAGTAATAATTTATCACCTGTATATTAGGCAGCTCTCTTTCTCGTATGGGCAAGAAACGAAAGATTTTAAAATGACTGTTTTCTAGTTAGAATTTTTTATTTCAACGTTCTTACAAAGATATGTCGTTACGGTATATTTTATGTAAAGTGAAAACGTGGATGATTCTTTAAATATTTTTGTTAGTTTTCTCAAATTTATGCAGATAGTTGGGTGGCATTTAAGTATACATTTTCATATCACAGAAAAGCTACTGTTTTGCAGCTTTTTCAGATTTGTATAACTGTGCAGCATTATATTTGCTTTAATTTCAGTGAACTTGGTGTCTGGATTGACAGAGTGATATAAAGTCAGAAATATCTTGCATGTGTATTTTCAGTAGCCATGCAAATAGCTATGAAGTTTTTTTTTTTTATGCAGGTCTAATAGCATATTTTAGAATGCCCTGTCAACCTGGTCACATAATTCATTTTTGTGTTGTAATTTCGGTTAAAGAGGAAGTTTCTATCAAAATTTGTCTATTTTTGTCTTTACCTATTTATTAGGTTTAAGCAGTGCCTACTAGGCATTAATGACACTGTCTCAAATATGTTGGGCTATACATTCTTCAATATCCTTAAGCTCCAATGCTTTGAGCTTATCCAGAAGAAAAGGTGCACCAAGATCAACTGGATTGGAATGTGAGTGCTGAATAAGTATATTAGTCAAGTGAAATGCTAACAGGGTGATACAACTAAACAGCCTTCTTTGCTTAGAATTATTTACATATTTTTAATAACTGTTATTTTTAGTCAGGGGTGGACTAAAACAGCTTTGAGGTTCTGTTTAACCACAAAACTTAAGGACTTTTTTTGAAGAGCTACTGTAAGAAATGTCTGACATTATTCTTATTTAATTGATCTAAACAATTTACTGTGATGTTTTAAAAGTTATTATCACAAGCTCCTTCTTAAAATGAAGGTAAGCTTTACTAGGGACTCAAATAATCACCTAGACGTAGATTTTATCACTGTAAGTTTTGCTTTTCCATATTCCATAATTTTATTATTAGATCATATATAGATGTCATTGTGGACTCAGGAAGGGCTAAAAGACTAGTGAAGCAGTGATATGGAAAGATCTTCAGTTAAACATTTGGTTGCATGTGTTGACTTGCCTTGTCTTTGTGCCCTCTAGCAACACAACCTCATCTTTATTTCCTTCCCATTCCATTCCATTTCCATTGTCAATGATATCATATTTTGTTTAAAAATGAGCAAAAAAAAACTATGTATACTTTTTGACTTGTGTACCTTCAGGTCTTTAATCTTTTCTTATAGGTGCACATCAGATAAGCTTGCCCCTTATGCAATCCTCAAACATCCAACAATATATAATGCCACGACTTCAAATGCTGGTATTCCTGAGCCACCAATTTGTCAGGGATTTGGAAGTCGATGGTGGTTTGTTTTTTTGTACTTTGAATTTGTTTCTTTCGTTAGTTGTAGAGTCTTCTCGATACACCCAGGAGCTTCTGTAGCAGGGCATACATTTCTCTCTAGTGAAATTACTGGGCAGCCTTATAGTAAACCAAAGACAATTTCACCAACATCTAACACAAGACAGCCAAATTGCCTGATGAACTGTAACACATTATTGTTCCATCAGAAATCTAAACTTAGTTTAGTTTCTTGAGGTAAGGGTCGTCGTCGTTCATGACAAGTACACGTGTGTTGTTGTAGATATCGTAGATGTTTTCAAATGGCTACTCCACCAAAGAAAATTACACCAAACAAAAGCAAAAACATTACTCAATGGCCCACTACAACAGTACAAACCAAGCTCATCAAAAGATATAAACCTCTAACATCCAAGCTGAACAGTGACCAACACAGAGGTGATAATTTCCAGCCAAAACAAAAGAGGGGAAAGGATGGCAAGCAGGACAATGCATCTTTACATGGCACTGTATCTCCAAATTTCATAACATTATCTCTGGCTAGCAAACTTCCAAGGACTAACAAATTCTTTGAAAGCATGTCACAAACAAAAAAGGAAACAAATTTTCCAAGTAGAAAAAAGGCATCCAATGCAGTATCAAGCAGAAGTCACCTACTGAACACAAGGAAATCAGAAATGAAACAAAAAGCAGCTGAAGTCAGCAAACTTCCTAAGATTTCAAATAACACCAACACTGCATATGAATCTTCTAAACCAACAGGTAAAGCATTTATTTATGTGCATGTTTATATACCTTTATGTAGTTAATGTAATAGCAATGTGTGTGTGTGTGTATATATATATATATATATATATATATATATATATATATATATATATGTATATATATATATATATGTATATGTATGTATATATATGTTAACATTCCTGAGATACCAGTGAAGTGGTGGCGCTTCTGGACCATGTCATTATTCAAGCTAATGGATTTGTGAATTAAATGTATGCTCTTACAAAATGCTTCAGGTGGAACTATTTGGGAATTAATCAGTTTACCTGTAAGGTAAGAGTTTTCACCTAGAATTTCAGATACAGAGACAGCTGTGGATTTATTGTTTTGTTCTCTAGCAATATGTGATGTAACCAGCCATTTGGATGACTGCAAATATAAGATACATCCAATGGAGAAGTTATATGGACATCATAACACAGAGACAACTACAATCTACCATTGCGACTGCATACACAGGTCATTAAATGTGACAATAACATAAAAAACAATCAAGCACCCATTACACTGTTGATTCATATGCTTTAGCTGTAATGCACTTGATGTACTTTCTCTAACTGCTTAATCACACAGCACACCACCACCCCTTTCACACTTTCTTCTTCCTCACAGGTTGACTGGTCATTTAAAGCAACTGGAGAGCATTGCTTTACTGGAGAAACTTCTATGGAAATTTGTGTCCATGTCCTGCATTGAAATACCAGATACCAAGGAATGCAGCAATGATACAAGGTTTGGAAATGAATAATAACGTATTAACCAGTGCACAAACATTTTGCACTGGGTTTGCGTTTTAGTCCCATGGTTCTCAAAATGGGGTCTAGGGACCCCAAGGGGTCCATGAAGCATAGCCAGGGGGTACAGCATATCACAACCCAGCCATTATCAAAGCTAATAATTCAATAATTGTAATTATCAGTATTGTCTGTTTGACTGGTCACTTGAGT
Organism: Pangasius macronema; assembly: GCA_037577455.1. Classification (NCBI taxonomy): domain Eukaryota; kingdom Metazoa; phylum Chordata; class Actinopteri; order Siluriformes; family Pangasiidae; genus Pangasius; species Pangasius macronema. The sequence continues at coordinate 4,573,981 of CM074968.1, read as the reverse complement.
TGAAAGTTCAATCCAAACCTCAATAACTCAATAACAAATAGGTCTATAAGTAATGTCATCCTGAACCTAATTAAACTTGGTAAACAAAATGTGTTTTGTGTCATGCGGTAGAAGTAGATGCAGTTGCAAAAATATGTAGCACACAATCCAGGAATGTGGGACAAAAACAGTGGTCAAATGTCTGAACAGGCAATCAGTAAACAGAACAGACTAGGAAAACCAAAATCTCAAAACCGAAGGACAATAGCAAAGTAAGAATAACCAGGATATCAAAACACTGTGACAAAGGAATGGCACATCAGGAACAAGAACTATGAACATCAGAGTCCACCAAACACACACATATACATCTCCACTCCTTGTTATCGGGGCCACACACATTAGTCATCAGCCCCCTGTCACTGAGTGCGTGTGTGTGCTGGGAACTGAAGTTCATGTTGGCCATGTTTGTAGTTTGGGTGGAGTCTGGGAATTGGAGTTCCTTGCTGATTATGATGTAGACATGACAGACCCCCCCCCTTTCGAACAGCTCACTCCAGAAGAAGATTGTCTCTTGGGCCTAGCTCAAGAAGCTTAATGTTCAGAGTGATGGATATAGAATTTGTTGCAAAGGAGGGGGTCTAGAACATTTTGGACTGGTACCCAGCATCGTTCATTTGGACCTTAACTCTCCCAGTCAATAGTGGAGATTGCCCCACTTATGACATTAGTTAAGGATCTCCTGGACAACATAAGCTCGTTGCCACTCAATGTCAAGGGGTGCTGGATTTGCTGTAAGTGAAACATTGGCCGCTAGTGGGTCTGGGATGTCAGCTTTCAATTGGGACACATGGAATGATGGAGCTAGGAAAAAGTGTTGTTACAATTCCAGCTTGTTAGGTCACTTTGTTAATTAGTTGTATGATCTTGTAAAGGCTTATGTAGCGGTTTTCTGCAGCCTTGGTTGACGCAGAGGTCTTGGGTTGCCTGGTTCATAGCTTGGGGTCTCTCTTCTGCATCTGTCAGGAAACTCCTTATATGTTTGTGCTGCTTGTTCGAGTCTCTGGTAAGTGTTCTTCCAGACCTGTTCACTTCATTGGAACCTTTCATCCGGTGGTGAGTCCAGTCTGGTTGCATTCCAGGGGAACAGGGGCGGTTGATAACCAAGTGCACACGAGAATGGGTTCAGCTGTGTGGGAGAGTGTTAGTGGCGCAAAAAATCCTTAGAAATCTGCCAGTCTCTTGGTAGGTCCGTTCCACTTGACCATTGGACTTGGGACATGAATTGTATGCCTGTCTGTGGGCCACTCTCTGTTGGCATCTACCTTGTTTGTCTAAATTAGGATCATCTCAGGGCTGATAGCCTAACCAAGGAATGAGATTTTAGACTGGTTATACTCACATTTTTCGTCTTTAATGTACTACTGGCTCTGTAGCAGTCTTTTTAACTACTTGTCTGCCATGGTCTATATGAGTCTCTAAAGATGTGGAATATATTCTTGTATCATCTATGTAGATGATCACAAACTTGCCTAGCATGACTTGAAGGATGTCTTTAATGAGACACTGAACACTGAACACTGAGACCCTGCTGCCTCCTTCACTGGAGCCCTGCAATTCGCTTACCGCCCCAACCGCTCAACAGATGACGCCATCACCACCACCCTCCATCTGCCCACCCACCTGGACAATAAAGACACTTAAGTTAGAATGCTGTTCATAGACTTCAGTTCAGCATTCAATACAATCATTCCTCAGCACCTGATTGGAAAGCTGAACCT
>CM074968.1:4546013-4557498 GCA_037577455.1 Pangasius macronema | reverse complement strand
CCTGGTCTTAAGATTTTGTTCAGGAGTGTGTGTGTGTGTGTGTGTGTGTGTGTGTGTGTGTGTGTGTGTGTGTGTGTGTATACATATATATACATACACACATTTTTTTTAAACTGTAAATTGCACATGCATACACAGACACACACGCAGACTTCAGGAAAACAAATGGTCAAAAGCAATTTTAATAATAATAATTTAACATGATAATTTTACACTGAAATTTATTTGAGGATTTGTTTTTCTGAGTGGGTCATTTTTACCCATGCCAATAATTTTGGAGTTGATTGTATGTCCTCTGCCTTACACAAATGAAATGTTAATAGATTTTATTATAACTAAATTCCATTGCTAGGTGTTTGTTTTTAAGTGGCTACTATATGTTCTTATTCTGTATATTTAGATCCTGACCTTCGAAACCAAGAATCCTGTGGAGTTAGCTGAACGCTTGCGTTCTGTCTGTGGTAACCAGAGCAATGCTTACGCACGTCTCCTGGAGTACCGGCTCAATGCCCTGCGAGGCCTGTGGGGGGCTCAGCGACAAGTGGCCCTGGATGAGCAGCAAGAGCGAGATGGTGTAACAGCAGGAGCTGGCACTGGAGCAGGCACTGATGAAGAGACGCTGACCCTACTGAAACGTCAGGGCCTCCTGCAGCAGCAGTACCAGCAATCCCATCACCACCCCTCACTGCCCTCCAATTCAGATCAAGCTCCCTTCACATCACGTGTGGGTTTACTGCTCATTTTCCCTCTGCTGCAGTCACAAACCCATCATGACCCGGCGCTTGCTGGTGTTACTGCTGAGGTACTGCTGGCCTGTCTGCGTGACTGCCAGCCACTTAGCCTGGGCAAGGAGCCTGCCGACTGCCTCAGTGGCTTGGAGGGACTTCTGTGCTCATGGTTGGAGCAGGGGGGTGAGCAAGCTTCAGCAACACAGGAAAAGCCGCTTCTGACTAAGAGACAAAGGGAGAACGCAGCTGCTGCGCTTGTGGCGCTAGCATGTGCCAGGTGCTTGCAATTTAATTTTTAACAACAGTATAGATACTAACTGCAAGTGCTGCAAGTTATGTCATACCAGATTCCATTCAGTTTTCTATATTAGTATTGTTTACGTTAACCCTATAACATTATTTAACCCTATGATATATGTTGTTTATATCTTTAATATAGAGTACAAGGTTGTTAGACAAGAGCACAGAATAAATATTCCTGATTGTGGACCCTCATCAGGGTCTTCTCTTTGTTACCAAATCAGGCTGACTTTTTAGATTTGGGACAGGGATAAGAGTGATGTCCCTACTTCTATGATTGCTTATTCTCAACCAACCATTTTTTTTGTTCTGCCAACACAGAACTCATTCACAGACAAATTCCCAGAGTGGGGCAGATGAAAGGAGTCACAGTAATTTTAATGTTATCTACAACTATAGCTGATCATCTCTTATCTACAATATCTAGCTGAACTATGTATGTAGCTATTGTATGTAGGAAAACATGATATGTTTTGTTAGGTAGCTAGTAACAAGGAGGGCCATCATTTTATGTAAATGCCTATATATTTGTTAAGTACAGCATGCTGAATATAGTCTGTGACATGTCACCTATACATATGTGTAGATTTAAATACATAATTGACCTGTACCACTCAAATGCCAATTATCATAGTTTGGTTTGGGTATTTGAAGTGTCTTTCATAGATTTGTTTTTTTAATGTCTGTACAAAGCAAGCACCATGATTAATTGATCTCTCTCAACCTAGGGGCTCTCTGAAGACATTCATTCACACTGTTCACCTGCTACAGAAACAGACTGACTTAGGGCAGCTTCCTGTTGCAGATGTCCTCTATAGGTAAGACTTTGTAACTTCTAATAATAATTGATGAACCCGCCATTTTACTTTTATGAGGTAGCTTGTGTGAAAAATATTACTGCTTTTAAAAATACAATATGATTTATATATCTACTATTATCTTTATAATATATAATGGAAAAGAAAACCATCTATACAGTGTAGCATGAAGATAATTATGATAATGTTATGTCGCTCAGATAGTATGAAAGCAAATGCACAAGCGTAGTGCATTTTAATTTCATGTTTTCCTCTCCTTTGTCTCAGACTCATTCTTCTGGAAGGGGGTCCAGGCTCCCCATCTTGTTTGCTGGGGGGAAAGCACAATGTCTCATGGGGTTTTGAAGACATGCTTCCTACACCAGATTGCAGTGCCACAGGAACAGAGAGTAAAGGTAGGACTGTGTCAAGGATTGCTTCACTGTGTTAGAAGTAAGTCTTGTCAAAGCTGGTGAATTCATGTTTTGTTTGAAGTGTTTAGTGAGGACTGCCAATTTTCAGCATTTTTTTCCCCCAGCAGTCATTACTGAGTCTTTTGATTTCCAATTATTTTTCCTCAGTGATTTCTCAGGGACTCCTTACACAGGGGTTCAGTAATGTCATGGAAACGGAAAAAATGACAGGTCATGGGATATGACTATGATCTACACATTTGTTTGATGAAACTCCTTGAGATTCATTCCGAAGGGTGAAATGAATGAAAAATTTTTTATATATGTGTGGCCTGGGAAATCCTGTCAGATTTCATTGTGGAAAACAGCAAAAATGACTACAGCAGTAAATAAAGGCAGTCTGCCTAAAGATGTCTAAAACTTTGCTAGTTAAGTATGGTTTCATCACACAGTGAATGTCAGACTGAAGATTTTGGATAATTTCAGTCATGGGGGGAAAAAGTACGCCCTCCTTTTATGCCCGCCAATTCTGTGTTTTTATTTATCAGGGCTTAAATAACAATTGCCATCCTCACCAAATTTTGTATACAAACAAATAACCTCAGGTAACAATAAAAAACACAACAGATTTCAATATGTAGTCACCCCCCCCCCAAAAAAAAAATAAAAATAAAATAAAATAAACCAACATTCAGAAACCAGGTGGGGGGAAAAATAAGAGCATGCTATAATTCAGTAACATGTAGAACCACCTATATATGTATAACAGTAACTTGAAGTAAATGTTTTGTGTAGGAGTTTGTCAGTCTCATTATGGAGAGATTTTGGCCAATCCTCTTTACAAAATTGCTTTAGTTCATTGATGTTTGAGGGCATTTGTTTATGCATAGTTATCTTAAAATCCTGCCACAGCGTCTCATTGGGGTTGAGGTCTGGACTTTGACTTGGCCATATCAACACCTTGGTTTTCTTCTTCTTTAGCCATTCAGATGTCAATATGCTTGTGTGCTTGAGCTGATTGTCCTGTTGCATGACCCAGTTTTGAGCAAGCTCAATCTGCTAGACAGATGGCCTCAAATTTGTCTCAAGAATATTTTGGTATAAAGTGAAGTTCATTGTTATCTCAATGACTGTGCCAACTGTGTAGGGCAGTGGTAGCTCAGTGGTTAAGACATTGGACTACTGATCGGAAGGTCATTAGTTAGATCCCCAGCACCGCCAAGCTGCCACTGGTGGACCCTTGAGCAAGGCCCTGAACCCTCAACTGCTCAGTTGTGTAAATAAGATAAATGTAAGTCGCTCTGGATAAGGGCGTCTGCCAAATGCTATAAATGTAAATGTAAAATGTAAATGACTGCAAGTTTCCCAGGTCCTGTGGCTGCAAAACAAGCCCAAAACATCACCCCTCCACCACCATGCTTGACAGTTGGTATAAGGTGCTTGTAGTGATAGGCTGTGTTTGGTTTTCACCAGACATGGCACTGTGCATGATGACCAGACACATCCACCTTGGTCTTATCAGTCCAAAGGATATTGATCCAGAACCTTTGTAGTTTGTTCGATGCAATTTTGCAAACATAATTTGTGCTGCCGTATTCTTTTTTGGAGAGAATGGGCTTTTTCCTAGCCGCTCTTCCATAAATGCCATACTTGTTCAGTCTTTTTCTGATTGTGCTATAATGAACATAAACATTAATGTGCTTACAGAGGCCTGTAGGTCACATGATGTGTTTTTCTGTGTGTGTCTACATAGTATTAAATGGTCTGCCCTTAGACTGTATTTGCTTGTACATTCACTCCTGGGAAGATTGGCAACTGTCTTGAAGACTCTCCATTTGTAAACAATTCTTCTTACTGTAAAATGGTCAGGGGGTACCACATATAAAAGTGCCTTTTATTCGGCTTAATGATACCCGATTGTCATGATTGTCAGATTTTCTTGGGTATATATTCTGTATTCTGCCAAAATTAGGCAGAAGGCACATCCTTAATATGATGTCTACTACTCTAGCTTTTAATGAGTTGGTTCTGGATAAACATCTCCTCTCATTTGTGGGCAGAGGAGATACAAATGGGAAACCGATGAAGAAACAAGATTTTTCAGTATTAAACTGACTTGTATTCTTACACTACAGTGCACTCTTTCACTACCCTTTCCCTTAAAGAAATAAGCCTGTTATACTCTTTGCTTATATGTTTTTTTCTCTTTTTGCAGTTTTTCATAAGTATATTTTTAACCTATCCTATTATTATTTTTGGTATTATAATACCAAAAAGCTTTAATTGAGGTGTGTGTTTTGTCTCTGTCCCAGTGTTATTGTGGATAGGTGTAAATTATTTGCCCAACAGGGGGCTCACACCTTCCCCACTTTTCTCATTGCCCTGCTCACCAGCAGCTAAACACAGAGTCGTGATACTCTACACACAGAAACCTAACCGTGTCCTGACTAATCCTAATCTTAATGACTAAACAGACTCTTGGCGGTAAAATAATTAATGTGTTTATACGCTTTGAAAATGTCTGGTAAATCTATTTCCGCTCAGCCTGCAGAATGGAACCCCAGTGTACTGTGATACAGTACAGAAGGTTAATTTTTTTGCAGTACACTGGGGTTCCACTTCAGATGTTTAGTTTGATGCTACTTTTTTATTCTCTCTCTCTCTTAGACACAGACCTAGGCCGCTGCTTGGCTACTGATGGCTTATATCTGTATACCACTAACTCATTTGGTAGAGGTTTGAGCAAACTGGGCTCAGGCCTTCATGGAACACTGAGGTAAGAGCCATGTGCAGCAATAGACTCCATGGTCACAAACTCTGAGTTGCTTTCAACAGCTTGTGTGTAAATGTTTGTGTAACAGCTAGCCATACAGTTGTGTGTAAATGTCTACCACTCAGGGGCTACGTGCTGCAAGTGCCTGCAAACTCGTTGCCAAAATAACTGGCTGCAACAGTTTTTATATTCTCTGAACAGTGTTTGGAACATCTTTATCTTCTTTTCTTCCATCAGTCACCCTCACTATTGACTTGCTACTTACTCAACCCCACACAGTATGGAATGTCCTATAATAATACATTGATGTTTACTCTTATTTGTACTATTTCTCCATGTTGCTTTTATGTGCTCACTCTCTTTCAGAGGTTTTGTTTACTGTAGAAATGAAGAGCTAGAGGCTGGTTGGGTAGTACACAGCAGTAGTTATCTCCTTCATCGTCCTGCCTCCTTTGACACTAAATCCCATCAGCTGTGCCAGGTCATAGACCCCTACTCTTTACAAGTAAGCAATAATGTACATGCACACACACTCTACCTTTTAAACATTTTACCAGGACATTAAAACTCTAATAAGGACAGATCTCTGTGTGCCTGCATGTTTACTTCTGTGCTGCTCTTCTTTTAGTTAAATTATGTAAAGTATATTTCATTGAGATTTTGTTTAGGATGAAGTTAATTATGCCCTCACCATGGTCCAATTCTCTCTAGTTCTCTGTTTAAGTCTATGTCTGTATTAAGGTATGCCAGATTGTGCCAATTCCTCCTCACCACATTGCGGTGGGCAGCAGTTTGACCACGCTGCATATGTGCTCGGATGGTACCTACATCTACTGGGTATGGTCACCTGTCAGTCTCAACGAAAAGACCCAGAAAGGCCACTCTGTCTTCATGGATGTCTTCCAGTTAGCGGTAGGAGCATGTCATAGGAAGCTATGCAAAGTAGATTATATTCAGTTTATGCAAGAAATTATTTAGCATTATGGCTAAGATTTCTAAAACCTTGGTGTGTAGACATTTTCTCTTGTGTCACGCAAAAGAAAAAGGCAGTTTAGAATCAGTTTGTACTGTGTTTTAAAACAAAAAATTTATTAAAAATTATTGTTAGGTGACTGCAAATTATATTATGATTATATTACGAATTATGAAATTCTCTTACATCTGAGTATGGTTATATGGGATTGGCTTTAGATTACATATACTATACACACACATGGGTGACAAAGTAAAATATAACTGCAAGAGGTGATGACGGGCCCAAGCACTACTGTGCCATTGCCATCCAGTGGGTGTATGAAAACAATGCATAGTGAAACGAGAGCTGTAGAGTAAGTTATTTTGTGCTGATTTATTAGGTTAAGCCCAGGTCTAAGGCTTTACAACAGCTTCCATGTCCAAATATACAGCTAATGTTAGGTGAGATAATGCATGAAGAAGATAAGAGATATATGTTGTTCTCCGACACTCTGTGTGTGCTGACATGCGTGAAATTTTACGCTTGCTAAGAACCTCAAAAACACCCGAAAAGATAACTAATGGTTGATGCATTACCATGGCAATACTATTTATGATTTTCAAAAATACTTTCACAGTTTTACATCACCTATATCTAGTTATTATGCTGACCAAGTTTGAGGGGATTCGGGTAAATATAAGAGGATTATTGCAATGTCTGTTGTAAGTCACACACTCCCTGCTGACGGTTGGTGGTGCTATGACTGTGACTCACAATAGCCACATCCTTGTGATTAGCCCCCAGTACCAAACATGTAGCTCAGGTTTTTTCACCATAAATTTATTGCCTCTCCAAGGAAGTTACAAAAGTTCTTCTGACTGACAATCTTTATCCTGTGATTAAAATATGTCTATCTTGATGTGGGTGGTCTCTTTCAAGATGGCAAGGCCACTATCTACAGGAAACAAGTACTCACCGAATGGTTTGATGAGTATGAAAATAATGCACATCAAATGCTATGGCATTCATAGTCGTCAGATGAAAAACTGTGGGGGATTTTGGAGGAACATGTTGGACAGCGTTCATCACCACCATCAGGAATGCTGTTCATCCCTCCAGTACAGTTCCAGAGATTTATCAAATCTGTACTGTGAAACTGTTTTGGTGGCTTGTGGTGATCCAACACATTATTAATGCACTTTATGCTGTTTTCCTTTCATTTGTCACCCATCTGTGTGTGTAGGAGAATCTAATTTATGTTCAGAGATGTTCAGAGTTAGTAATGGGCAAATCAGAATATTCCTATACAGTGAAATAATATTCAATATTAGTCCCACATGCTTATGGGCATGAATGGCATTTATAATAATTCACGTTTATCTTTCTCCAAGACTGAGTCCGGGCTGTGCAAAGCCAGTGCTGTCCGTGAACGAGTGATCTTGTCACGGAAAGAAGGGGAGTCATCAAAATGTCTGAATGAGCTGCTGATGAGCCGCATGTCTCGTTTCCGCACCTCTCACTCGGCCACGCTAGCTGCCCTCACTGGCTCCACCATCACAAACCCTGTCAAAGAGGAGCAAACTGGTAAATTCACACATGATAATGTGTCCATAAGTCCAATGGATGGCAGTTTTGTAAAAACTTTGTCAGTTATTTTTTTTTTGGGGGGGTGGGGTCCACGAAGTCTCCCCAGTAACATAAACAACCTGAGGAAAGTGGTGGAAAAGAGGACTGGAATGACAAAATTGAAAGTTTCTTTGCATTTTTGTTTTTATACAATCCACAATTCGAAAACACTGTACAGGTATCTTTTGTATATTCAGTGTGTTTGGAAAGTGTTCAGACTGCTTCAGTTTTTGTATGTTTTGTTGTGTTATTAGACGTAATTTAAAATGGATTAAATTGATTTAAAAAAAAAAAAAGCTTTGCCATCTACATACAATAACCCATAATTCCAATGTATTTTTTTAGAAACGTTTGCAAATTTATTAAAAATCAAAAACTAAAATCTCTCTTTTAGGTAAGAATTCAGACCCTTTGCTAAAGGCATGCCAAATTGAGCTTAGGTACATGATGATTGCTTTCATTATGTTGGGATGTCTCTAGAACTTGACTGAAATTCACCTAGCAAATTCATTAGACATGATTTAGAAAGGCACACACCTGTGTATAGGGTCCCACAGTTCACAGTGCATGCCAGACCAAAAGCCAAGACATGAAGTCCAACGAACTCTCTGTAGACCTACCAGTGGCCAGGTAGACTAATCAGAACTGAAGTATGGACAAATGCAGGTAAATACAGAGAAGTAAACCTGCTTTAGAGAGCATACAACCACAGACTGAGGCAATGTTTCACTTTTCAGCACAACAACCTGAAGCCAAGACCGCACTGAAGTGGCTTTGGCACAAGTCTCAGTGTCCTTGAGTGGCTCTAAAGCCTAGACATGAGCCTTGTAGTATATCTATGGAGAGCTCTGAAGATGACCGTTCACAGACACCAGAAAACCAGGTGTGCAAATCTTGTAGAAACTTACCCAAGAAGACTTGAAACTGTAATTACTGCCAAAGGTGGTTCTACAAAATACTGAAAAAAGGGTTCTGGTACTTTTCTAATTTAAGTTTTTGTGAATTAGAAATTTAAGTTTTAAAAATTTGCACAAATTTCTACCCACTTGTTTTTGCTTTGTCACTAAGGGTTACTGAATATAGACTAATGGCAAAAGAGTAAAATTAACCAATTTTAAATTAAATCTATAACAAGTAAATGTGCAAAACCTGAGGGGGTCTGAATACTTTCTGAGCCCACTCATTTCAAGGGGTATGGAGTGAGTTGCAAAATAAGCTGAGAACACTTGAAGCTATGCCATGTATAGCTAATATAAAAAGCTACATAATATAATTGTTTTGCAACAAGTGCAGAAGTGACGTGGTTACTGTGTCTGGTATTAAAGTGATATCTAGGGTGACGGATTATTTTTTCTGAACACTCTGTGTTTTTTGGTTGATTTTGAAAAGGTTAGGGTTTTTTTTTTTTTTGCGCATTTCAACTTCCTCCCAACAACTGTGATTGCTATTCTATCTCCTAAGGAATCTTCTCTATACTGAACTACATAAGAAGTAGGTAATATTAGTTATACACTCACCGACCACTTTCATAGGAACACATGTACAACTGCTCATTCATGCTATTACAGTCCTGCTTGCTGGACATCAGTTTCCAACTGTTTGTGCTCTTGTGGCTAAATGGGCAAATCACCCAAGTCATGGTCCAAAATCTAGTGGAAAGTCTTCCTAGAAGAAAGGAGGCTATTATAGAAGCAAAAGGGAATAATTCAGTTTTAATGCCCATGGTTTTGGAATGGGATGCCCAATATTCAGGTGTCCACATAATTATTATAGGATCAGTGAACATTTATCAGTGAAATTCCTGCCATGTCTTTGGCCAGCATCATGCTGTAATTGGAGTGATTGTTCTGACATTCTGTGGTTGGTTTCTCTTACTGAGTTTGTGTATAGATATTAAATATTAAAGATTAAAAAATTAAATAGGATTAAAGATGTGGTGACAGTGATTAGTTAAAAGAGCATTTTGCACCAATCTATTGTTCCCTTTCTTTCTAGTAGTAAATGCTAGCTGCGGTCTTCCTCTTAAGACTTTGAGGAAAACACCCATGTATGTCTGTGGGACCTACCTGGTAATGCTGGCTTCCCCTCCTGGTGTAGCTGGAAGTTCTGCGACTCGCTCACTTTTTGGTGGATCCAGTGGCCTTTCTTCCCTTAAGAGTAAGAGACTTCAGATCTGATCGAATTTTAAGCCCACAGGCCAATAATGCTAAAATATTGTAATTATTAGCACTGTGGTGGAATGTTGTATGCTATCCAGTGTCAATAGTTTTAATGTTTCTTTCCTTTTTGCTTGCAATGTTTTCTTTATTTGCACACACTCACTCACTCTCTCTCTCTCTCTCTCTCTCTCTCGATTCTGAAGTTCTGACCTCTAATCTGGTGTTTAACTTGAATGATGGTCAGTTCGTCAGTCGTGCAGACCTGATTGATGCACCTGGCAGCTCTCTAGGTCGTGGTGCTCAAGTAGCAGGGCTAGGTATGTAAACATTGTACTTAATTATCATGTATCTGCTTTGTCAGTGTTTTGACAAAACAATATTACCACAATATGATTTTTTTACTGTGTTGCTCAATGTGCCAAGTTTTAGTCTTCAAGCTTTCAAGCAAATAGATCGCATTTTTATTCGATTGTGGGCAGATTTCATGAATCATAAGTACGGAGTTATCTGCATTCTTGTTAGTCTAAGTGTATTGTCTTGATTTCCAGAATGTTACACTGTGACACCTACAGAGAGCTCAATAATTCATTTAATTGTTTCTGGTTTTGCTCATAATGCACCAGGGGCCTGCTACGATGCTCTTAACAACTTGATCTGGACATGCTCTTGTGACTACATGGATCAGTGGTCAAACCCAGGCAACCAAGCTTTTCATCATGTGTGCGATCGGCTTGGCTTCAGCCATGTCATCAGAAAGCCTAAAGGTAAAACAAAATAGATTGAGAGCAATGCTTTGCAGCATAGGATTAGTTGTTCTGTGTGACTAAATTACAGATCACAGTTCAAAGCCTTTTGCAACATTTCAGTCCACCTTTAATTTCATTACACATCATCATCTACATCTTATGAACTGAGGCTTTATGCACTTTGCTTATGTCGCCGAGAACATCTGCCTGAAATGTTTTGTTATAAAACTTTGTGTGCTTTTTTTAAGTACCACCTCATAGTCATTAATACTCCAAGTTTTACGACTAGGGTATCTGAAAATGAGAATTTCAGGTAGTGTGTGTGCATGTATGTGTTGCTTTAGATCAGTGCAACTTTCTCACGGTTAACAAGAGGACTCCAAAGGGGACCCATCCTCTTCTGGGTGATGGTGGGATCATTGCAGTATATAGTTGTAGAAGAGTAAATGGAAACAGTACAAGGTTTATGTAGAGAAAGTGTTCAGTATGAGCATATTGCGAATAAGAGTTCAGGGGTGACCACATGACAGAAACTCTTAGAAGGTACAAATCTGCAATATCCATGTGAGATACAGATCAGCCATAACATTAAATCCACTGACAGGTTAAGTGAATAACAACGATTATCTCATTCCAGTGGCACCTATCCCTGGCACCGGTGGGATATATTAGGCAGCAAGTGAGCAGTCAGTTCTCGAAGTTGATGTGTTGGAAGCAGGAAAAATGGGCAAGCATAAGGATCTGTCTAACTATGACAAGGGCCAAATTGTTATGGCTAGATGACAGGGTCAGAGCATCTCCAAAATGGCAGGTCTTATGGGGTGTACCTGGTATGCAGAGGACAGTGTCATGGGTGCCCAAGGCTCATTGAGGTGTGTGGGGAGTGAAGGCTAGCCCATCTAGTCCGATCCTACAGAAGCACTACTGTAGCACAAATTGCTAAAAATGTTAATGCCAGCTATAATCGAATGGTGTCAGAACACACAGT
>CM074968.1:4527255-4541451 GCA_037577455.1 Pangasius macronema | reverse complement strand
GAATTAGTGAAATAAATCAACTTTTTGATGATATTCTAATTATATGACCAGCACCTGTATATAAAAAGTCTACACACCCCTTTTAAAACCCCTGTTAGGTTTCTGTGTAAAAAAAAAAAGAAAAAGAAAAAGAAAAATGAAACCAAGATAAATGATATCAGATCGACTAGAAATATTTTAAGGAAAAAATCTAGGTGGGTAAAGTTTGTCATCAAACTTTTATGTTGACTTGACCAGTCTGAAAGTTTGAAATGAAAGTTTTTATGAAAGTTTTCATAAGCTTGAAGATAGCTGGAATTTGTAGGTCGACAAGAAAGACAGACATAAAGACAGACAGATGGTTACTGGTAGAAAGAGACAGAGTGATACAAGTAGAAAATCAGATGGAGTGAGAGTGTGACGAGTAGATAGATTGAGAGAATTTAATTTAATTGGAAGACAATAGGAGTGAAAATGTTATACAGGCAGACTGATAGAAATATGGAGTGTGTGTGTGTGTGTGTGTGTGTGTGTGTGTGTGTGTGTGGTGGGGGGGGCTACTGGTAGATTTATAGTTGGATGAAGTGAGAGTCTCTGTTACAGGTACAGAGTGAGAACTTATATTCTGTCAATGTAAGTCTATAGGAATTTTTAGGATATTTGATATTTGTCTGCTACAGGAAAACTGTAAGTCCAATCAGTTACCAAACATTATCAGGCTGAATGGCTTGAAGGACTGTCCTGAGTTTAGTGGAAGTCGCTTGAAATATGAAGGAGTTACAACAGTCAGAAATTTTCAGTGGAAGCCAATGGGAATTTTGGCCACTTTGAGCTTCCGTAACGGGAAAATCGTAATTCTGATGAGTTAGAAGTTTGATATATGTAGCTTGAAAGCTCTAGGAGGAGTAGCACTTAGAAATTTTGGTCTCAGAAGAATAATAAAAACTAGAATTTACATTTTCTGAAGAAAATATGAGTGGTGTTTGCCCATGCAAAATTCGACAGTGACATGCACCTGCACATGCCAGTCAGTAGGGGGACCTACATTTCTGTACACGTTTGTGGCATGTGATGTACCAGTATTTTTGTTATTACACTCAGTTTCAGGATCTTAAGGCTCTATGTTTGTGTAAAAAAATTTTGACAGTTGGGGTTTGAATTCATGATCATTCCATTGGTGTAAGTCTATGGGATTTTTTTTTGCCAGATTTATTTGTCCGCTGTTTGAACATTGTAAGTCTGATCACTTATAAAATCATGGCACACCTCTCCTCAGGAAGCCGGTCGCTTTGAGCCCTGATTCATATCTGTAGCACAAACAGTGTGGGACAAATTACGCACCAAATTTTTGTTCAGAAGAATAATACTAAGTAGAATTTACATTTTCTGAATAAAATGTGAATGATGCTTACTCGTGCAAAATTCGACACCTAATTTTTCGCTGCACATGCTGGTCAGTAGGGGGAACTAGATGTGTGTACGTCTTTGTTAAAGCATAACTAATAAGCCAGTAGCCAGGTTTGTGGACCAAGTGCATGTGACGCATGTGACGTCAAGAATGCCCATAATGCGATTCTCCTCAGTGGGCAAAGAGTTTTGATGTCATATGGATATCATTTGATGGACATGATGCACCACTAGTTTTATGATTACACTCAGTTCAGTGGGTGACCTGCACGTTACGTTATTAGAATACCCATAATGCATTTCTCATAACTGCATTCGATGTATCACATGTCTATGTTTCGGTAGTGCTGCTGACCACTAGAATACCTATATATTTTATTATTCACACACAGCGGTTAGCTCGCCTACTAGCAAACACAGCTAATTTTACAAGAGAGAGTGATACAGGTAGATTGATAGAAAGAAATATGGAGAGAGTGTGTGTGCTACTAGACTGATAGAGAGATGGTTAGAGAAAGTGTGTGGCATTTATAGAGAGATAGATGAAGTGAGAGTCTCTGTTACAGGCACACTGACAGAGCTTCATTTCAGGAGGTCTTGATGTTAAGTTTACATAAAATAATGTTCACCAGTTTAGTTTGTATCTAAGCTGTCGAGCATTAGTTTCTGGCTTCAGCAGTATTCCGATACTCCCGTGGTAATCCAAGCTCCAGCCGAGTCCATCCTAGATTGACTCTGAATTCCTGTTACTTACAGCAGTTCAATTTATCCAAAAAAATCTTCACATGCTCCATTTTTTGAGGGATTACTATTAGTTATAGAATTAACTGTATTTGTTTAATTAAATTTTTATCTCTTAAAGGTGAGAGAAATAGTGGTCTGTCCCAGTTGCGTGATATTATTCTTAACAACCTTGCCGACCAGCTCCAGAAGAACCGCTTTGGAAGTGAGGATGATGACCACTACAGGTAAACGCTGCATGTTTTCTCTGAAAATAACTTCTTTCTGTTACTTTCATGCCATGGAAATGGTGTACTTAGTCCATGACTAGCTAATCTTGCTTGCTTTCCTGTAGGCTGAATGATGAACTGCTGCATTGCATTCTGAAGACTGTAGTGCGTGAATCTTGCCTTCTCATCACTAAATGCCAAACACTTGACAAAGAAGAGTTCCAGAAGCTTCTATCCACTGTGCCTGTATGTCACAGTCTCGGCTACTCAAAAGTTTTACATTTATTTTTATGGCACCTTTAGGGCTGTATGCACTCTGTTTTATTTTGCTGATTAATTTTTCCTGTTGAAGATTTATTTTATACAATTAAGATTTTTAAGCTTTAATCCTATATGACATCAAAAATACAAAACTATTATAATGCTTGAAATAATTAACTGAAATTGTAAATTTTTTTATTGAATGACATTCACTTCCCTCCTTTTGCCCGAGGGTGTGTGTGTGTGTGTGTGTGTGTGTGTGTGTGTGTGTGTGTGTGTGTGAGCGAGCATGCATGCCTCTTCCCTTGTGGCTACACTGATTTACAGGCCACAATACCTGACTGTGTGATTAGAATGATTAAGTTCCTGCTTTTCTTATTAAAGCAGTCCAAGTTTTCTTATAGCTTTGATTCTTTAGTTTTATTGCAACATGTCATTGACTTTTAACATACAGAAATGAAATTGCTTCATCTGAGTGTGACCTTAACTGCACTGATTGTGTAATTTAGCACTGCTTTTATTTATAGCATCAGCTACTTGGACAGCCAGTCAATTTAATGAAAGTTGCTGGAAAAAGTTTCCATTGGACCTTGCTAAATCATGTGATAAATGAGCTGCATGTGCTGAATGCTCTGATTAAAATGTACAAAGGCACAGAAGTGCAGCAGGATATCTGCAAAGTATAGCATTCACTTAAATATAAGGAAATGTCCATGCATGTGTCCAAAATCCATTTTTTAAATCTCAAATCAGTGATTCCGTGTGTTGCCGTACATATTCTGTATGGTCCTACAGTTAGCTTCAGAATTATTGGCACCCTTGTTAATGATGGATAAAAATATCTGTTGTTCATTAGCTAAATACAGTGCTATTAAAATCTAACCTTTAAGTCACATAAATTTATATAGCTGGTTTCTTAAATTTGCCAGAGAAAAGAAACGAAAACAATCTTTGAAAAGATTGAAAAACTTTTAGTATACTACACCAGCCTACCACTGAAGATTTTTGGGCTTCTAGAGTGACTCTAAAGTGACTAGACTAAAGTGACTCCATTCAGAGACATGAATAAAGACTGATGTGACTGATCAGTTGCTGGTCTGCACTTGCATGTCCCAGCTCAGCTCACTTGGCCGAAAAGGGTAAATTCAGCCTGGATACTTAAGTTTGGCACAACTGGCTTGGTGGTGCAAATATCAACAGCGTTAGGAAGCTGTGCACTGTCCCGTGGAAAAGCGCTAACAGAAACCACCTCTACGCTAATAAACTATTTGAAAGGCATGTCAGAAGGGACCCCTTTATTTTATCTAAATGCAAACAAATGTTAGCATCTGCAGTTCTCTAGAGGCTACTATAACTTTGACTGGAACCAACACCTTTGGACAGATGAGACAAAAAACAAACACTCAAAGTGGGTTTGGCATAAGAAGGATGCTTATACAGAAAAGAACCTAATTCCCACTGTGAAGTATGGTGGACAATATGTGCTGATGTTAGAGCTGGGATGCATAGCATTAAGGATTCCATTGAGTATAAGGGGATTTTAAATGGAAATCTGGCATTTGGCAGGCAACCTTATCCAGATTCACTTAGATTTATCTCATTTATACAACTGAGCAGCTGAGAGTTAAGGGCTGCGGCAGCTTGGCGGTGATGGGATTTGAACTCATGGCCTTCCAGTCAGAAGTCCAATGTCTTAACCACAGGAAATGCTTTTAGTATGTGTGNTGTGTGGGATACTGTTGAGAGTGCTCACGTGCTGCAGCTTTGATGGTGTGATATCCAGAACAGTCTGTTAGGGAGTAATGAGAGAGAGAGAGAGATGTTAGCTGTTATTTTTAAATTCTTTAACTTTCTCCCTTACAATGTCTGACTTTTCTGTGTGTTGCTGGCTTTTTTTTATTTCTGAGCATCCAGGCTTGTTGCAATCATTACCCTACAGCTTGTGTGCAGTTTCTTCTTACTTTGCCTCACTTGCACTTACACTTGCATTCTTTTATGTCAAAACTTAGGATATGCTTAAAAGCATAATTATCTTTTGCACCTCAGGTGGCCTCACCAAGCTTGCACTACATTATGGCTGTTCAGAACCATTTGCTAAGCAATACTGTCCTGATCCGCCCTGATGACAGCGATGACAGCGACAGCTCCCTTCAAGGGGAAACAATGAAGGTACAGGTAAACATCTCCTTTAAATGCCCCTTACTGTTTGTATATCTCTGCATGCCTGTGGAATTGCATGTAGATTATTGTGTACATGATAGATATACAGTGCCATCCAGAATCATTGGCACCTTCAAATTGTTTAAAAAAACATTACACACAAAATTGTCACTCAAGCAGTAGGAGAAACAATTTATCTTTCTAATTAGAATCTTTTTTAATAAAAAATAATATTCGCCTGCAGAAACCACCCCAGGCCCCGAGACCGCTACTGCATGAGTGTTTGTCCTGGTAACCCTTATCTGCGCAGGGTGCATGTTTTAATTAATTATATAATTCGTTTGTGTGGGTGTGTATTTATGATAGGGTCCTTAGGATCTCTCTTTGTGTGACCTCGCCCCTCAGATCTGTTTGCCATGGGTGGTAAAGCCCTGAAGTTCACTGAAGTACACAAATACCCTGCACTACACCAAGATCTCAATCCATGTAGGGGTTTTTGCAAAATCAGCATATTTATTTAAAAATATAAATAATACAAAGCATTCTCTAATTAAAAACACTAGTCTTTATTATTGAAATATTGAAAAACACCTATTACGTGTGTACACAGATATTTGAATACTTGGTTAACCATATGAGGTATGGATATTTGAATATTGAAATGACTGTTTGGGTATTTAGGTCATGCTCCAAGTCCATAGGTTGCAGTGAGAAAATATGAAAAGGAACCACATCTAGACTATTTCTGATGCAGTGAGCCAGCACTGTCATGGTGTTGGAGGTATTTATTTAAAAATAAAGGAGTTAAAATCCATAGCTGTTTTGTTTTGGACACCTCAACACTCCACTTGCGTTGTGTTTGTTTAAACTTAATTTGATTTACTTTGCTTTAGTAAAATGTAAGAATTGCTGCATTATTTATTATATAAAAGTCATTACAAGCAAAATCTGCTAATTCACAACACTCTGAGATAAATAAAGTAAAATAAAATGGTGATCTTTAATGTGTAGTGTGTTTACCACACTCATTCATTCTTAGTAATTGCTTTATCCCAGTTAACATTGCTATGCATAAATTGATCATTTATTTGTATTTTGGGTTATTAGAAAATGTTACAAACAAAAATAGTAACTGCCGGGAGGTACGGGTGGGATTGGTCAGGATTCCTTTCGGAGTTCTGCGCACATTTTTACTCGGACATCCACACATACATGTAGGACCATGGTGTGTAAGGTTGTGGAGGCAGACTCGGGGAAACGGGTGGAAATTTAGCACAGCTCCTGGCTGGTGTTCATTTTCACGGCGCTTTTCAGCACACCTTCAACAATTCAATAGTAAAAACAAAAACAAAAAAACAACCAGCTGAAAAAGGGGCCATCACTAGCTTTTGCCCTGTTCCAGTTCACAGTTCAAGTTCATGCTATAAGGCATGTGTAACACTACCGAATTATTGTGGGTTTTTCTCTTATGTTTTAAAATAAAAAGTAAAATCCCTTTATTTTCTCAGACTGTAAGCATGGCATGAATGCATTGCATTTGCAGAGCTATCGTTAGCTCGCTGGCATCAAACTGTGCTGTACTGGCAGTGGAGGAAAACCCTGAAAACCCTGCTGTCCTAGGTAAATGAATTTTGTTCTTAATACAGAAGTATGTTTCTGTGTGAATTTATTTGTTTTAGGAACTGCAGACCAGCATCCTGTCCCTGGCCTGCAAGATCCTGATTGGCTGTGATGAAGTTCTGGAGACTCTTCATCAAGTCACCACTGCCCTCATCAATAGTGACATTACTGATCTTGAAAGCAGGTGAGCCTGAACAGTTAGTTCCAGTTCAGAGCAATTCCATGCAAATGTCAACCTTACCCTTAAAAATACATTTCTTACCAACAGAAAAAAAAACCCTTTTTAAGTTGTCCATTTAGGTCTGTATTAATGCATGTATTAATGTAGTGCGTTAATGTGCTATAATAGAAATTTTAAGGAAATTACCATATTTATCCACCACAAATGAGGTATGCACCAATACTAAAATCACGTTTTCAACCAGCCATATTTCATGTTTTCAAAAGAAGGATAATTTTGCAGAAAGATGGAGAAATGTCTGAGAAATAAATACACTCACTTTGTCATAATAGGGCTGCCTTTTGAGGGCTATGTTTAAGAAGTCACAAAGCTTCAGTGCTGTATGACGTCCGTAATGTTTTAAAGACTAAGTTTATTTAGTTACGTGCTCTCAAGACAGCTGCTACAAATTTTTTTCAATCACTGTTTTGTGAAGAGACAACAAAGTGCAAACAGAGACAGACAAGGAAATTATGGTGCTGCAGGTAGATTTTGCTGCGATCAGAACCAGTCAGCACACTGACATTAGAAACGGGTCACAGTGTTTTCTGTTCTGTGGTCAGAGTCACATGCCATTGTGAGTGACAGCTTGGAACATGACGAGAGGTCTGTGGCAACGTTCCTCACCAAGATTGTGGAACACAGTAGAGAAGCATCCTGAGATGAGAGAGGGTAACATATTCATGGTGCTGCTTTTCAATTTAAAAGCAAGTTCATCTGGTGTTTCATGTCAACCCCATTTAAGGAGCTGTTCCCAAATCTAAGGGTGCATTGGCAAGCCTTGCCACAAGCCATAGCAAAGGTGCCATGGATGGTGTGGAAGAAACAGTGAAGCATGCTGCTAATACTGATGTCCTCAACAGATGCTGCCTCATTTGTAGATTCTGCAAGGAAGAGTTGCCCAAACCACTGAAATCACAGATTTTTACAGAGTACTACAAGCTGGATGATAGGTAGGCCATTACCACAGCTGTTCTGGGCACTCAGTCCATCCATCATATTAAGCCAGTCTCCTGGGGAATCTGCACTGGGGCATAGCAGTCAGGTGTCCACACATTTCTGCTCTCAGAAACCACATCTACTGAAGCTCCTGAACACCAGTCATCTGAGTCCCAGTTAACTGCTGCAAAGAACATTAAAACTGGAGATTGTGTGTTGATCCAATCCAAGGCAAACAAATCATTTAGACAGTTTGTTGGACTTGTGAATAACTAACACCAGGAGGCACTTGAAATGCTGTTCTTGAGAAGGAATGACAAAGCTGAAGTGTGCACATCTTACCCATGTTGGAAGATAAAGCTTGAGTGACGTGACCAAGTGGTTCAGAATTTCACAAGTAGGCAACAGGGGGAGGAATCATTTTGTGGAGACAGTCTTTGCAGAATAGAGAAAGGAAAAATAATTTTGATGACATCTAATTAATCATATTTGTTCATGTTTATTCACCTTGTTTGTTCTTGTTTTAATTGCTTAGTAATACATATTATTTTAAAGTTTTTACAATATTCAATTATACTTTCAGTTACAAATGTAAAATTTTGTCAACAATTAGTTTAAATATTTATTTTTAAAATTGTTTCTTAGATGTGTTCATAATAAACAATAAATGATAATACTGTGGGTACTGTATGCTCACCTTTTCTGGACATCTGTTTCGCACAGATCGTGTTGCTGCTTCTTTTTTCCTTCTCTTAATAGGTAGGATTCAAATGCCAGCCAGACTTGGTAAAAACATACTGAAGTTGTTAGTGATAGCGATCATTTTGACACAAAACAGTGCATTCATTTTGACTCACATTTGCGTATTGAACGGTCCAAACTCGCTGAAAACAGTGTAATCATTTTGACACAAAACATAATATTGCGATCATTTTGACAAGATTGCAATTGGAACCCCATCCAACCATCCATTCTGTAGGGTCGCGGTAATGCTGGAGCCTATCGCAGTGTCTCGGGTCGTAGGCAGGGAAAGACCCTGGACAGATGGCCAGTCCGTCACAGGGATCATACACACATTCACACTCGAACTCACACCTACGGGCAATTTAATGTCTCAAATTCACCTAATCTGCATGTCTTTGGATTGTGGGGGAAACTGCCGATTTGAACTCTGATATGATAAACACTTAAAATACCTGAGGTATATAGCTGAAGTATCTAAGCAAGCAGTTCCGTACCTTTGGGGGTCTTAAGCACACACCACATTGATAAACTGAGTCTTGAACAGTGCCACACTGATTACACCTTAACAGAAAGATGCTGTGAACCCAGGCTATAGTTTTAAATAATTAATGACCATACTGTGACTTCGGTACTGCGATTAAAGTTGATTAATTGTGCAGCCTGAGCATACTGATGTCTCAGAGATCAAAGTTTGGTGGTTTAAATACCCACTAGAGGTCTCTGTTAAAGTTTTTAAAGCATTTTATATGCTTTTTCATAGTCAGGTAAGTGCTGCTTTCAGGACTGCCACGTCTATAATGGAAAGATCTCATGTCTGTAACAATGGTTTTTCCTCATAAGAGCAAAAACGAAAATTAAAATAATTATTTTATTTTTTTGTTCTATGGAGAGCCAACCCTTCTCCATTCGGTTTGTATTATTGCTTCTGGTTTGTGCATTATAATTCACAGAATTCCTACAAAGTGTGATGTCTCCCAAGAAATATTTTGTCAAGTCTGTAACGCAAGTGTATTTCCTTCATCTAAAATGGAAAACGCGTAGACTGATATTTTTCTTATGGACTTTGTCGTCAGGAGTTTAGGAAAATATAAACAGACGGTTCAATATACTGATGATAAATACATTCTCTGAGAATTTATATTTCAAGTTTTGACTGCAAATGTCATGTCCAGCAAGGCTGGAATTGCTCTCGACTAATTTGGCCATACTGTTCCATACTGTGCTCAATGTTAATTTATTGTTTATATTGCACTCACAATCATGCAGTTATACTGAATATTCAATGTAACTGCATTCTTGCTTGTGCAGCATTTAAGTATAACTGTTAAACATTTAAGTTATAAGTTATAACTGTTGAAGTATACACTGATGAAACTGACCATGTTGCTTTATTCCCTTCTGTGTTAAACATTAACAAAAGGCTATGCAAAGTAATTGAATTTTGCTAGTTTTAAAAATGTAAAAATATCAATTTACTTGAGGTAAGTTACCTGTGGTAAAATTGTTTAATCTTTGATGCCTATTGTATAACTCCCCATTCTTGCATTTACATGATCCTGTATTAGGCCAGAACTAATTTGAAGGTATATTCTGACAACAGGAAAATCGCAAATGCTAATTTGATTTTGCTGAGTGAGACATGCAAGGTAGCCCATTCAAGTGACATGTGCATAGTCAGATAAAGAGAAAAAAATAGTTTGTTCATGCCTCCTCTAAACACTTTACCATTACATTTATGAGAATTCCATTTCAGTTATATTTAAGATGCATTTGGCAGATGCCCTTATCCAGAGTGAAAGAAGTGCTTTAACGTCTCTATCAAGCGAGACATCCTCATACTGGGTCAGTTGGTCAGGGAGTAAGAGTACTATCAGTCTAAAAATACTGTTTAGGAAGGTTAGCACAGTATGAAAAAGAACACACGACAACAATTTTATAAAGTGCTTATTTAAGTACTTCATGAAGAGGTGGGTCTTCAGTCGTCATTTGAAGACAGCCAGTGACTCAGCTGTTCAGACACGTAAGGGCTGTTCATTCCACCAAGCAGGTGCCAGAACAAGGCATTGATGCCTACTGTACACTGAGAGATGGTGGGTCCAACCGAGCAGAGCCAAGGGATCAGAGGGAACGTGGTGCAGAGGCGTGTGTGATAGATGCAGCTACAAACAGCCAGTGGTGGGAGCATAGGATTGCGGTGGTGTGGGAGCACTTTTTGAAAACATGTGCAGCTGCATTCCGGATTTGTTGCAGGGGTTAGATGACGTGCAGAAACAGACCTGCAAGGAGTGAATTGCAGTAGTCCAGTCTCAGAATGACAAAGGACTGAAAACGTGCCTGAGGATAGAAAAGGACGAATCCTCCTGTTGGAGTAACCTACATGAGCATGTCAGTTTAGCATTGTGAGGCAAGAGCAACAGTAGGTTGTCCATGGGTACCCCAAGGTTGCGTGCAGTGACAGATGTGAGAATTGTCTAGGGAGATCACAAGATCTTGACATAGGGATGCATCTCCAGGGATGTAGATGGCCTCGCTCGACATCAGTGCATGACCTCACTAATGTTCTTGTGGCTGAATGGGCACAAATCCCCACAGACACACTCCAAAATCTAGTGGAAATCCTTCACAGAAGAGTGGAGGCTGTTGTAACAGAAAAAGGAGGGAGAGTAACTCTATATTAAAGCCATGCCTTCAGAATAGGATGTTCACCTATGGTTGTCATGGTCAGGTGTCCACATACTTTGGGCCATATAGAATATTCGTAAGTGCCTTCCCCCCTTTGAGCAGTTGAGCAGTGGTTTTGGTAATATAATCTTCTTTTGACACCAATCACAAAATATTATAAATGCAGTAAAATATTTTGATGTGTTGTATTTGGCTACAGATCCATTACAAGGTTAAAAAAAAATTAAAATAAATAATTTGAAGGTTCCTTGCTTTAAATTTGCTTCTATCTGTTCTTTTATTTCTTCTGGTTTATATACTGGCTGTATTGTTGTACATGTGCGTTTTAATTTTACATACATACATACTTATATGTTATTATAATAATTATAACCTGTAGCTACTCCTTCTCCAAACTTTGTCCAGTTTTCACCAAATTTAGCTCCCATCATAATGAGACCTTTCTAAACTTGCACAAAGTGGGGGAAAAGGCCCAGACTGATGAGAAAAAAAAAATAGCTTAGATGTTTTTAAATTGCAAGAAGAAAAAAAAAATAAGTCAGACCAGTAGCAATCACAACCAAAGGTCAAAGTAGCAACAGACAACTCCACTGATCACAGCAGTAGCGGCAGCAATGCCACTCTGCTGCCCATTTGTTCATCTAGACCTTTCCACCACTGTCCATGGTCAAAACATACACATACATGAGTGAAACTACAAATCACTCTTGAATCCCTTTGCCTAAAGTTATGGCTCGGCTTTTCTGTGATTGCTTACAGTAGGCAACAATTGTAGCGCATCTGTTAATGTGCGAATCACAGATTCTGGTTGCTGCTTTCAGCTTTGATTGTTGTTGTTGTTGTTGTTGTTGTTATTGTTATTATTATTATTATTATTATTATTATTATTATGTACAATTACATATTGCTCATACACAAAACTTTTACTTTCCAGACTAAAAGGACTGGAGCAGGTCACTAAAGCTACGATGCTAGGCCATTTGTTGCCAGTTCTCTTGACCTCTCTGATGCACCCCAACCTGCAAACTTTGTCACTTGCTGATGCTCTTATGCCACAACTTGTCCAGCTCGTCCTCTACACCAGTCAGGTTAGTGTGTGTGCTCTTGTGTTTTGTGGTGGTATATGAACAAGAACTTTCAACTGAATCAGTGAGGGATCTTCTTTGTCCTGAATTATGTCTTAATAAGTACTTATAAGTACTTCAATCTTTGTCTTAATTTCTGTTTTTTAATTAGACTGCATTGCTTTTGAAGACCCAGTCCCCACTATTTGGTGAAGGCTCTCCACTGAGGGGTGGCCCATTAAACCACAGTGCTAACATGGCTTATAATAATGATAAGTAAGTGTATACAATGTTTACACCTTTATTTTATTATATCTTATTCTTTTATTTTTATTATTTTTAACCAGTGAAATAAATCTACATTATAGTCATCGAAATCAATGTTTAAATACCGATAAAATACTATAAAATAGTTTTGATTAAAAAGTAAAATGGAAAACAGTGTAAAGCACATCATCTTATTTAGACCTGTCTTGCAGTTTCCAGATTCTTGATGAAAGGGAAGAGCCGGGCTTTCTGACAGGACTTAAGATCCCTGCCCCATGGGCTGCTGGGAAAACAGTGGAAACTATCCATCCAGTTCGTGACAACTACAAATTTAAAGAGACTGTACATATCCCTGGTGCTCGTTGTCTTTATCTACGCTTTGACCCTCGTTGCTCTTCACAGTACGACTATGATAAGGTGTCTATTTCATTATGACCTATGTTTTCCTTCAGGTTTACTCATGGTTTCACCATTCATTAGTTTTAACCATCCATTATACATTCATTTGCTGTAATTTGCAAAACTACACTATGTCAATTGACCAGTTATAAAGAAATATGTGAAGGCTGAGTGCATGATATTATGTTGTGCAAAATTCCAACATCTGCATGTTTCCTAGATATCTAAAACACCATTTTTGTGAGTCTCAGTTAAAATGTTGCACTGTTTTATATTTCAAGCTTGTTATCTACGCTGGTCCTAACACAAATAGTCGCAAAGTGACCGAGTATGGTGGCAATACCCTGGGTTATGGCAGCCGCAGTGTTCTGGGTACTGGTTGGCCAAAAGATCTTGTGAAGGTGAGAAAAATAAGCACACACAGACTGGTATGCTGGTATGTATTTTTAATTACATAATTTTTTCAGTATTTCTCTGTTGAAGTGGAACAAAGGCAAACACTTCATGCTGAAATTATGACAGTGTTCACTGAATATAATTTATTCATACACTTTCATAAAATATTAAAGCAATAGAACTATAGGAACCAAATCAAATGATTCCAAAATTAAGATGTTTTCAACACTGAAGTGGCTATGGACTGAACTCATAATGAGTACAAAATTTTAGCACAAACTAAGTACAGGTGTGAATGGGGTTATAAAGTTACATTCAAACATTTGGGCGCCCCTGGCCAAATCACTTATCTTGTTGATTTTTGAAGGAGTCCCTACAAACTCTGCAACAAAGTATTTTTAAAAATATTTTCTGAAAATGGTAATGCACAATTACTTTACGTTTGATTCATATTGATGGAAACATAGGAAAAAAAAAGTAATTTGTCATTTGGAAAGGTTTGGACACCCTTCTAGTTATTTTTAATTTTAATTTATTTATAGAAATTAACTTAAGGCCTTAATTGACGTTTTAGAACTCAATACTTTGCCAAGAATTGTCATTAGGAAAGGTCAGCTGATGACAGTTCCAAAGTATAATAAAGTCTTTGTCTGTTCATACTTTGTGCTAACACTCAACAGGCATGGGCTCCTTTTAGCAGCTGACTGAGTATCTGAAAATAAATCTAATTGATGCTTATAAAGCAGAGAAAGGCTATAAAAATGTACACTCCTGAACAAAATTTTAAGATCGGGGAAACATTCCAAGTATTCGGATTTTGCGCTGCTGGATCATAACCAGGTTGTAAGAACTGCTTCAAAATGTCAAAAGAAGAAAAAGGAGCAAGAGACAAAAAACAGAGATTTATTGAATTAAATTTATTCAATTTATTGAAAACTGCATTTAAACTGGTCAGTTTCGTAACAAAGGGGAGTTTCTCCTGGGTGGGTTGGATAGCCGGTTGGTGGGGCTGCCACCTCACAGCGTACCGTCACGCTGGGGTCTTTGTTTGTCTGGAACCTACCCTGGAGACCGGCCCGCCAAGGGTGACCCTACCAGGAGTAAGCTC
>CM074968.1:4509799-4523021 GCA_037577455.1 Pangasius macronema | reverse complement strand
TGCGAGGAAACACAATCCTACTCTGGGGAAACTGCGTTTGAACTTCCTTATATATATATATATATATATATATATATATATATATATATATATATCTCAGGTCATTAAGATGAAATGACAAAATTATCATTAAATGTGTGTGCAATTTAGAAACAATTAACAGAGTAATCCATATATTGTAGCCTATTGGTTCACATTAATGAATCTCCTGACATGTAAATTTACACAAACTCTCATACGATATGAACTGAATTTTCATGAATACCATATGTCTTGTGTAAATGCTCCTGTCCAGTTTGAGCAAAAAGACCCAAATTTGGCATCTCTGAAAGAAATAAGGCTCTTCAGCCTCCTAAAACCTAACCCCTGATCACATTAATGAGCAGCACAGAGAGACTGCAAAGACTTATTCAAGGAAACGTTAAAAATTTACATTTGCTTATGAAACATGACTCATCTAGATTCAACTCTGAATGTCTTGATGGCTCTCGTGTACATGAACTCTTGTTTGCACGATGTTAGGACACATGGCTGATCAAGAAACAACTTCATTTACTACTGGTCCATAAATTATATGGATCAGTTATAAAAATTGGCTGTAATTGGTATATGGATCATAGATTAACCCCTGAGAATGAACACTGCAATCACATTAAAGCCTATAATCTGCATTTTTACCTTGAACGCTATGCATTTTGAATGCACTGTCGTAGTAAACTTGGATGTTATCATTTTTAAAGGCATTTCTCTACTAATTCATCATCAGAGGTGACCTTACTGGAGCTTGAGCCCTAAAGCAGGTGGCAAGCAGCGCAGAAACATGATCCAGCTCATACAGCTCTGAGTGCCACTCTTCTCAGAGTCCAGTGTGTGCTCCTGTTAGGACACAATAACGTTCAGCAACTGGACAGTTGGTCTCTCCAAGTACACTGCGGCAGGGCAGTGCTTTACGCTTCCCACTTTCAGCTCTTCCTTTTGCCAAACTGCAGCACTGTGCAGAGGCTGTGTATGGACCTCTTCGGATTATATTTGCCCCAAACATGCGCAACAAGCAATCTAAATCTAGGATAACCTTCAGAGAATCAGCACTGCGATGCCTTCATTCTCACCAGGGTGCAAGATTACTATTATTATTATTATTATAAGGTTTTTTATTTCATTTTTGGCATTTTTTAAAATTCATTACAGGCTCAAGGTGTGCTGGCAGTGAATGGCGACAAGTATTGCAAGGCAGGACGCCCACTCCCACAAAAACACACATTTATTTACCATAAATAATGGCACAGCAGGTTGAAATCTTTGTGATTTAAAGGCCTTGTTTTGTGCATGCGCCACATTAAAGCGTTATAGCTGGGATTAAACTGCGTCGCCTACACAGTCTGTGCTAAGCAAACGGGAGCTCCACTGGCACTAATTCAACACTGCAGAAGAGATGCACAATCTCCCAGCAGCAGCACAACGCCTTTTCAGATTTCTCCATCTTAACGAGCTCTCCTTCAGTTCCAATGCCCCAGGTCTGAGCTCGTGCCTTGCAACATCAACCCTTACACTGCAGCGTGCAATCAATCACAAGCGCGCGCATGACTCCACCTGGCGAAATGAACTGATTGTTTTGAACCTACCTAGCGAAGAACTGCTCCCAAACTTCACCGCAGATACAGAGAGCTGCTGGACGAGGAAGGCGGAATGAGCGCTGTGGCCACAACCTACCGTCCCTGTAGCAGCAGCAGCATCACCATCCACAGAGAGAGAGAGAGAGCGAGAAAGAGAGAGAGAGAGAGAGCAATACTGCAGGCGGCTTTAGGAAATGGGCGGGGCTTCAGCACACGCAATTCTCACTGCAGGATCCTTTAGGTAATGGGCGGGGCTTCAGTACACGCAATTCTCACTGCAGGGTCCTTTAGGTAATGGGCGGGGCTTCAGTACACGCAATTCTCACTGCAGGGTCCTGTAGGAAATGGGCGGGGTTTCAGTGCACGCCCACTGCAGGCTCCTTTAAGAAATGGGCGGGGCTTCAGTCCACGCTATTCTCACTGCTGGCCCCTTTAGGAAATAGGCGGGGCTTCATTGCACGCTCACTGCAAGCTTCTTTCGGAAATGGGCGGGGCTTCAGTGCACGCCCACTGCAGGCTTCTTTCGGAAATGGGCGGGGCTTCAGTGCACGCCCACTGCAGGCTTCTTTAGGAAATGGGCGGGGCTTCAGTGCACGCCCACTGCAGGCTTCTTTAGGAAATGGGCGGGGCCTCAGTGCACGCAATTCTTACTGCGGGCTTATTTACGAAATGGGAGGGGCTTCGGTGCACACCTTCACACTAGCGCAATTTATCGACTTCACCCCGAGCGCGTGAGGATTCAGCGCATTCCCTACAGCAAGGTGCATTATGGGTATTGTGTACCCTAGGGTACAAGGATAAGGGTTCTCAAACTTTTTGCACACCCCTTTCACTGTAAAATAATTTCTTGTTAGTACAAAAATATTGAACATTACTGCAATGTGTACAATAATATTTTCACTATTTATTGGAGCCGTAGCTTTACGTTCCTGATCCTTCCACCAACAGAACACATTTTTATTCAAATTTGATTGTTATTAGATTCAGATATTAGATTAGATTTATAGACCTGCTTCTTTTTTGTTGTTAAAGTTCCCCTGAAATCAAATCAGGAGCTTTTTCTGGAGCATTCTGTACCTGTCACTTAGTGTTATGGCCACGAAACAATAGTAAAACAATCTATTTAACAATCTATTTTTAAAAAATAATTTGAATAGAGATATTCTTGTTTGTCAGGAAAACAGTTGAAACATCCTGTAGTAGTCTAGTCCAATGAAATGCTCTCTAGACCATTTATGTCCTGCCCAGTTATCGCTTTACAGCAGCAGCTCATTAGCTGATCAAACCCAAGGAACCGATCATACAGACTAATTATATGAACTCAAATATAAAATAATAAATATAACAAATTAGATAATGGTAGGTTGTGATTTCCACAACTGTAACTAAATTTAATAGACTACTGTAATGAAATATATCCCCTGGACTCCTAGTGGTCCCCAGACACCACTTTAAGAAACACTGCCCTGTAGTGTACATAATTTGGACACTAACCTCTTTGCCATGCATTGTGGGATATCATAAACACGCATGATATTCTCTTCAGACCAGTGATGCATTATTAGGCATGGGATCCACTCATGTTGTTTTATATTAGTAATGTGATAAGTTTACAAAACATTGCTAAATACTTACTTCCATTGTAAATGGTGCAGGATTCCATTTAGTTGAAACTTGTGTGGTCAATCATGCACAGAAAATTAATTAAAACTTAGTTTTAATATCTGGAATCATGGTTATTCTTTGAATTTGGGTTATTTTTGATGTGGTTTAAGAGTTTATAAGGAACTGATGGTATGTGTCTGGGCCCAGTTTGGTGGGTAGGCATATACATAGGCATAAAGTGGCCATACATTAAGCCTCAACTTGGGTATCCATCNCACTTATCTTACACAGGGTTCCAGGAAAGCCTGGAGCCTATCCCAGGGGACTCGGAGCACAAGGCAGGGGACACTCTGGACAGGGCGCCAACCCACACTACAGACAAGTCAGTCAGCCTACAACACATGTCTTTGGATTGGGGAAGAAACTGGAGTACCCAGAGGAAACCCCAAAGCATTGGAGACCACACAAACAGGTCAGAGGAGGGATTCAAACCCACAACCCCGGAGGTGCAATCCACCGTGCCCCCCAAACTTGGGTCTTCTTCTTCTTNCTCTGAACATGTCCAAACCATCTTAATCTGGCCTCCCTAACTTTGTCCCCCAAACGTCCAACATGAGCTGTCCCTCCCCCCAAACTTGGGTATAAATCTTTAATTATTTTTGAACAAGTCTTCAAATTTAGCCATCAGGCTTTGTTGAACTGTGAATGCTGCAGTTACAGTTTAGCTGCTCTGATTAAACTCCACTGCGATTTGAAGCTTTATTGTCCCTACATACTCGCATTTGTTTCTGCCCTACTTGTCAGTGTTGGATGACAACCTTCAGGAAATATATAAATGATTGTCTGAGCAGAAGGTACCAATAAATCTGTCAATTTGCTAAAACTCAATTATACTGCAAGGCATAGTGGTTCTAATTAAGGACCTTGTTTTATGCGCAAGCTTTTCATTTTGACAGAGGCTAATCACAACATTTTACTATGCTTCGTGTGAAACAATTCACATTTCAGTCATTAAGGTAGGAGCCAAGTTGTCATGGATGTCTTATAGTTGCTTAGCAACTCATGCCTCTCCAGAAACACTCAACAGGTATATGTGGATGCACCCTGTAGAGTTTCACACTGTTGGTAACAGAAATATCAGCCACTATAATAATACACCGTACCATTCTTAAATGAAGCTTTTTTTTAAACTCTTATTTCAGTAATATATTTGTAAATGAGCTAGATGCTGCAACATTTCATATCACAATGGAAAGCCATATCCAAACAACATAACAACACCACATTATTCCAGGATATGATATTATATCATGCTATACAGAAGCTCTGCACTCAACACCACAACACGCTTCACAAGTCGGAAGGCCAGCAAGGCAGAGTAATATCATCATTTTTTCACATGAACAACATAACAGAATATTATTGCAGTTTTATTGCTGCTGTCCTCATGGCACTTAGGGGCTTGTAATGACAAAACAGGATATTGATATCACAATATATTCACATCATGGTACACTTTTTGGATTATTGATGGTATCACCAGGTCTCACTGTTTTTACTCACTGTAACGAATAACTATTTTGGTACCAGTCTTTTTAATTCCTCATTAAATATGTGAATGTTTTGTAGATGTTGAATACTCAACTTCTCTGCATTTACAGTTTTATGATATGGCTCTACTATTTGCTAGCAAAACTACATATGGTGACAAATGTTGTGTATCATGATCATATTTTTCTCATATTGTCCACCTCTACCCTTGTTCATTCATTTGTCCAAAGCAGGTTAAAGAGACTGAACCCCCCCACCTTGTTTTTCCCCCTTGTTTAAAAAAGAACTGAATTGTTATAATTCAGTGAAGTCTTGTCTAACATACTAGAGAATACTAACTAGACATGAGCTCTGGTTTAGCTTACAGTTCATTAATTAACAGGTTATTTATACCATGCTGTGTGTTCAACTGGGATTTGAAGAGTAGAAAGCCTGAGGCCAGCCTAGAAAAAAAATCAACCTGACAAAATCAACCTCACACATAATTCACTGAAATTCTAACGTTTTAAGTAATGTAAATGAACTTGTATGCAAACTACAGCCACTAACCCTACCCTAACCTTAATCATCATTTTTCATAAAAATTGATTCATGGAAATTCTTCCAAATTTTCAATCGTGCAACCATGTTGAGTAGGAGGGGTGTGTGTGCGCTGAGTTTCATTTCTCCTGTGTAGGGCTGCTTTGTGCAAAGCAGTTGCTATGGCCACGACACAGAGTCTCCTGGGCTCCTGTCAGTGGAGAAAGGGCTATGATGAAGAGGAGGACCAACAATGGGAAAAAAAAAGAAAAAAAAAAGCCTGATTTCAGGCAAGAGAAAGTGAGCGGGTGGGTGGATGTTTACTCACTCTTGCACTCACTCACAAATTTATCTTTCTGCCCACGTTTGGCATCCACGGGCATCTACTAGTATGTGAGTGTAATCAGTTGCTGTGTTCAGAACAGTTTTAGAGAACTGTACTCCATGTAGGAAAAAGTGCAGATGTCACTGTACAACACAAGACTGTAGAAAGTCATACAAAAATTCTTAATCTGTGAGCAGTATTTCTTGAAATTGGGTACCTGAACATGGGTGGGAACTGAAGATAAGAAAAAAAAAAGAGATCTTTGGGTCAGAAACAGTGTATATTGGGTATATGAATATGGCATATACCAAACAAAAACTGCAGAACTGTTAAGAGCAACCGTTCATCTTACAAGCAGCACTTTTTCCTTTATAAACATTCTTTTATAAACAGTACAAACCCCACTAACTAGAGTGGAAGCCAGTGTGAAGTACATCAGCTAATATTACTACAATCATCATCTTACTGCAGCCAGCAAGCAGATTTACCTAGCAATGTTACAAGTAGTTTGCATTTTACAAACTGCCAATTGCACTCATAAACACTCATGTTTATATTATGTGCTCATGCATAAACTCAAACATCAGATGTTACATATCTCTCAACAAGAAGTTAAAGTCTAGAAGCATAGCATCTTATAAGACCTGTGGGCCTCATTTATCAAGCTGGATACACATAAAAGCAATTTCAGAAGAAATCTGGTATTCATGAAAATCCGGTAATTTCAGGGAAAAAAAAATGATATTATACTCATGCTCCTGAGTGTGTGAAAATGTACGCATAAGAAGCCTGACTAATGTAAATCCTATAAATCAGGAGGGCTGCACTTTTATATATGGATTACTCTGCTAACCTTAAATAGCTTATGTATTTCAACTACACACAAATATTTCAATGAATATTTTTTAAAGCCCAGTCATTTTATATGAAAGCATTAACGAAAGAAATATTAAGCATGAAAACAATTTTAATTAAATTAAGACGAGTTTGTTAAGACGAGTTATTCCATTAAGAATGTCGCTGTAGAAGGAGGATGGCATCAGGTGTTGTATAAGTCAGTTCCATTTTCCACAGCATCTTCTTTTTATGCTGTGCCACGCTTTATTAGAGCACTAAGTGACCGATAAGTGACTAATCTGGTATGTCTCAAGCTGCAATGCGCCACATAACCCCCAGTGTGCTGCATGCCAAATTCGACTTCCTACCCACTTGCTTTTCCAACATGGCATCTGGGAGATCGCATTGGTATGCGAGAAATATTCTGGCCCTGAAAGTTTCTAAGACATGCATGATTTGCTTGCATGACCTGGGTACAATATATATTTTTTTCTCCAGTTTCATGCCAAACCATTTTCTTGTCACCTCACTTAGTTCATATATAATTAACTTCTGTAATTCAGCTCCAGATTTTGTAATTTTCAAGGGCTGTTACGGTTTTAAATAGTATATATTTTTATTGGCGTAGACATGAGAGGCAAAATAACTTCCACTTCTACCTCTGAGAAAGTCTTGTTTGTGCTGTTTAGTGGTCATTTTAGCACTGTGAGCTTTGCCTTTTTTGGAGTTTTGTGAGCATCGTCAAATACAAATCAGCTGTGCCGAACGTGCACCTGGTAATTTACAGGTGATAAGTATATATCAGCGTATACATGAGATTACAAATAAAATCGGCGTTTCCAAAATGTTCTTAAATCCGGCAGAAATTTTTAGTACAGTTTGGCTTACACAAACATTTAGACACAACTTTGCCCCCAATGTGCGATAGAGAAGTCTGTAGACAATGTCCACAATGATGGAAAAATGGACACAGAGTAATTTGCAAAGTACCTCCCTTTTTACTACACTTTTTCTCTCTGGCAGCCTCTATCACACTGTGTTCTGAGAGTAGACCTATAGAAGAATAGACAGTATTATGGTGTGTAACAGTGTGCATGCTGTAGACTCCACTGCCTCAAGGCCACTTTGTTATATGTTAACCGGGTCTGTGGGATCAACCCCCTCTCAGCGTCCCCATGAACTTGACCGGACAATCACTGTCTCTCACCAGTGCGTGAGAGTGTGTGCTCTTTGCTTGCTCGTGTCAGTTATATTTTGAAACCATACAGCTTGAAGTCCCCCCTCCCTCCCCCTCTCCTTTTTACAGCAGCATCTTGCCCCTTCCATTTAAATATCCCTCCAGTTGCTACAGTACAATACTACAGCACCATGGTTTTCAGTACAGTAAAATAAAGTATGGCTATATTACATAAGCCCTTGAATCAAGGACCCATCCAGTCATCTCCATGGAAACGCAGGCACTCAGATGAATACCATGACACACAGACAAAAGCTGGAGGGTGCAATCAATGGTGGATTGTGGTTACGTAACTGGGACAGATTGGCACTCACAGATCTCTATAGCCTTTTCACTAGGCATATAAATCCTGTGGTTTTTGGCTTGCTCCAATCAGATCTCTTATTTGTGGAAACCAGTAGGATAGTAGGCATAAGAGGCTCCCTATTGTGTGGGAAAACATGAAAATATGGTCATAGGAGGTCTGAGGTTTTAGTTCGAACATTAATCAAAGTGCTAAAGATATCCATGGGGCAGATTTTGCCTTGCACTGACATGGCATTGGAAGATGCGTGGATGAAATAGTTGATTTAGGAGATCTATATTTCAAATGTAAGCACTTAATGAGATCTTTTTGTCACCTAAACTCAAACTGATCCATAACATTTAACAGTACCAAAGTAGAATAAACAGTTGCTTTGGCGTTTCTGTATTTCATTAATCACAATCCTGGTCAACTGTGGGAGTCCAAGAGAGAGCAAAATTGGCCGTGCTCTTTGGGTGGGAGGGGTAGACTACTCTCTTGCCCCTATCAGTCACAGTGACCCTAGCCATGTCATGGGGCGTCTGTGAGCTCATGTATGTGGAAGTGAGCAGATAGTGCTTTCCTCTGAGTGTGTTACACTGCCCATTCTAATTCTGTGTCCGTTTTCTATGTGTACTCATTTTAAGTTTTTTTTAGTTTTAACACAGATTTGTGTTAACTTCAATTGCTACTCATACTGATTTCCTTGAATTTAGGATACTAGTTAATTACAGAAGCTACTAAATAGTTAATTAGATGCAGTTGTCTAATCAACCAATCATGTGGCAGCAGCACAATGCAAAAAATCATGCAGATACAGGTCAAGAGTTTCAGTTAATGTTCACATTAGGCAGTCGTGGCCTAATGGTTGGAGAATCGGACTTGTAACCCGAAGGTGAACCTGAAGGTCATGGGTTAGAGTCTCAGGTCTATGATCATGGTACAGATGTTGGTACCAGATGGGCTGGTTTGGGTGTTTCAGAAACTACTGATCTCCTGGGATTTTCACACACAGCAATGTCTAGATGGTGAGCAGAAAAGTATGTCAGAATTCACAACGCATCAAACGTTGAGGTGGATGAGCTACAACAGCAGAAGACAACATCAGACTCACTGAAACTGGACAGTTGAAGAATGGAAAAAGACCAACTGTCTAGTTTTGATGACCACCATAGCCTCAGATACCTGTTCTTGGCTGACAGGAGTGAAACCCCATGTGGTCTTCTGCTGTTGTAGCCCATCCACTTCAAGGTTCGAAATTTCGTGCATGCTGAGATACTTTTCTGCTCACCATGGTTGTAAAAAGTGATTATTTGACTTACTATATCCTTCCTGGCAGCTTGAACCAATTTGGCCTGTTTTCTCTGAACTCTCTTATCACCAAGGGATTTCCACCCACAGAACTGTCGCTCACTCAATGTTTTTCATTTTCCTCACAATTCTGTGTAAACTCTAGAGACTGATGTGTGTGAAATTCCCAGGAGATCAGCAGTATATGAAATACTGAAACCAGCCCTTCTGGTATCAACATCTATCAAGTAGCAAAGCTCACACTTTTTTCTTCATTTTGATGTTTGATGTGAGCATTAACTGAAGCTCTTGACCTGTATCTGTATGATTTTTGCATTGCGCTGCTGCCACATGACTGGCTGATTAGATAACTGCAAGAATGTGCACTTCCCATTAAAGTGTGCGGTGAGTGTTTGTATAGTAGAGTGTTTTTTAAGTGCGAAAATAAAGTTATAACTAAGTTTTGTTATAACTTTAGTACTTCATCAGATAAACCAGTATTTACATCCATACCAGTTTTTAAACAATTCCAGCAATCCCTAATGACTTTGAACATTTTGTTGATATGGCTAGTCTATGTATACTGAGAGCCCTTTAGAAGGAAAAAGAAATGGGAAAAAAAACCATAGAAAGCCATACCACAGGCTACTTAAATTGTCTGGAACAGCCAGTATAGACCTTCACCTCCTCCCCCCTCCTCTCTGTGTGTACTGCCTTCATATGTAGTATCTCTGTGCTCATGCAGTCTGTCCTCATGCAATGCTAAAAGCAATATTTGTCATTTTGTCCACATATCCACATATAGTCTAATTGGATACTGGCTGGAAGGCAAATGTCAGGATGGTAATAAAGCAGCACAAGTATTTTAGGGTGACTCTAATCAGTGTGGACAGTACAGATGCCGTCTTCAAGACACTTATCAGAATACATGCTCTTGCTCTTATACTGAGTACCTGTGAATTTGACCAGTTCCTGGCCAAAACAACACAACACAACACAACACAACACAACACAACACAACACAACACAACACAACACAACACTGCTAGTTAAAATGAATGCAAATAATTTAAGTAATAATAATGCTAGCTACTATAGAGCAGGTTGAATGAGTGACAATTGTGTGATAGACTGTAACAGTGTGCAGCAACTACACATGGACATCAGGTATACGCTTGGATCGTTTCATAAAGTCGTCTGACTTGTCCCATGTTTTTTAATGACATCGTCAGCCAATGAAAAAAACTATCTGTAGTTTAGAGACTCTAATTTTCTAAATATGATCCAGTGTGGCATCTGCAGCAGATCCTCTGTTGTGGCTTCATATCCAATCATACACTGTAATAAATCATTGTACATCCAATCATACACTGTAATAAACTGCTGCACAGAGGACACAGGCTTTCATTTACCCTCTCTTGTCTGATTAGGAAGAGTTGCAAGAGTTTTATTGTAGAAGAGACATTTTTAACACACCAAACTAACAACACGAATAGTTATATTTGTAATAAAGGAGTTTACGAATTTTTTTCAATGCCTGTGACTTAAAGTTCTTTTCTTGTGCTGGGTTTGTAAGGATTTAGATTTAGAAACTACATGCAATGTTAAGAGACCATGTTTCCAATCCCATATATAGTTTTCTGGTGCTGGAGTGCAACCATCTGGAGTACAACCACACACACACAGCCACACACACACATTAATATAATACATTATGCACAGAAAGTCATGAAATTTGTTATGATTGTTTAAAAAAAATACAATCTATTTTTAGTACAAATTGTTTAGAGCACAAGAGGAATTAAAAAATGTGTCCTCTTTATAGATTCATTTGTTATAAACGATGATATAGTGGCTGATCTTTGGTGTGGGATTCGAAGTGGCTTGTTGGGCTGTACGTCAGTATCGGGTGGTGAAGCCAGAGAGCTCCAGTTGAGGGATGGACCTCTCGTTTTGGAAAACAGCCCGAGTGATGCGGCTGCCTGGGCTTCCCTCCTTACTCAGCCATTAGAAGGACACCTCTTCTCGTTTTTCTCCCAAGTCTACTTTTTGTACATTGAACGATTTATACATTACCATCGGATCAGTTTAATGACAGGGAAGTTTTGTGTTTAAATCCCAGAAATGACAGACTGGCACTGGTAGCCTCTACAGCAATACCCTAATCTTTCAACTCCTCTAAGTATGTTGAAGAATATCAGTTTCCCCAACTGATTTCCAAGTTGTTCCCAGAAGACACAATGCAAGTGCTGGTATATTTCATTTGACGTTGTTGCACAAATACACAGAGTTGCCAGTGTATTGTACCCTTTTCTAGCAGCATGCTCTTTGAACATCAGTTTTAAATTAGGATGTGATTTCCCCGGTCATTGTAAGTTAGTTTGCTTGCATGATTCATGACATTCTCCTTTGACCCATCTGATCCACAAGACATGTTGATAGCCGCTCACTGGTGGGCATGATTTTTGTGTATTTTTTTTAGTATAAAAGGATTTTCTTTCAGATGTTTGGGAGACATAAGAAAAGGAAGGATTAAAACATTATAACATGTGCATGCACTTGAGGTCTTAGTCATATTGGCATTAATATACAAGAGATTAGAAGAGATCACTGAGCAAGTTACAGGCCGTCTTTTCTCAAAGATAGCTCATTATTAACAATGTTCCCTTCTATCTAAACTTGCATACACTATAGATTGATCAAATATGAATACTAGTTGGAACCCAAGCCAACCTAACCCCTTTCCTGGGGTTAGACTGAGAGCAAGTGGAAAGTGATACAGGGAAGATGCAATTTGCAGCACTCACAAATACACTCTCCTCTTTTCTCCATGTGCCACCTAGAGTCCAAATAAAACATCACATTATACACACTGACCAAGAGGGCACTTGGACAGTCAGTTCAGGGCAAAAGGGCAGGAGTTAAATCTGTCAATCTGTGCCCATGCCTTTTAATTGGTTAGCGATCTGGTGACAAACCATCCTGCATACTCTGACCATCAATAACCATCTGTTGGTAAATAGATTTAACTGTAAAAAAAATACTTTGAAACAATACAATACTTTCAATACTTTGTTCCATGCATATGGCTTGTAGTGTTGCACGACATATCTTCTCTTAAGATTACTTATTCTCTGCTGTAACACTTGCTTTTTTTTTTTTTGTTGGCATATTTGCTGCCCAATGTGGGTCACAGGGCCTCTGGGAAAATGGCAATGCTAAAGTAGTCCAGTTGAGCAGTGGGCTGCATCCTGAACAGTTCTGTTAGAAACCCCAGGAAAGGCAGAGAAGAAAGAAGCAGCTACAGTGACCTTGCCAATACTGAATAGCAAGGAGTGTCTGTCAGCTGTCTGCCGGTATTTCAAAGAAAGCTGGTCTCAGATTTAAATGATGTATTTTAACTAGTAATTATCAACAGGGGCTTTTTTTTTAAAGGTGGAACACCATCTCATATTTTATTTAGATTTTAATACTGAAAGCACTGAATCACATTTTTGTCAGCATTCTGCAAGAGTTATATTGGTCTTTTATAACATAAATGTCCTGATATGTTGAGCACATTGTCCAATATAAATTTGATTTGTTCTGTCTGAATACTAATTTATGAAGCTGTATTGTGGTTAACCACCTTTTTTCAATCCTTTATTTATTGGTTTTCTTAAATTTGAAGCAAAAAGAAAAACAAAAAGATACAACACCCACAATAATAATAAAAAAAACCACACAACCAAATAAAAAATAACAGAATAATGGTCGAATTATAAATTCAATAGTAATTAATAATACAGACGGTTCACAATACAAGTACTATGTAAGTGGGCAGCACAAGAGTGAAATACACTACTGAACAAAATCTTGTTCAAAAAAGACCATTCCAAGTATTCGCATTTCATGCTGGTGGATCATAACCAGGTTGTAAGAACTGCTTCAAAATGTCAAAAGAAGAAAAAGGAGCAAGAGAC
>CM074968.1:4480387-4509750 GCA_037577455.1 Pangasius macronema | reverse complement strand
GAAGGGCATCCACAGTCTGGAACTGACGTCCGTTTTTGTAAACTTCACTTGCCATCCATCCCCAAACATTCTCAAGGTGAGAATGCCTGCTGCAACATGTCCACATAGCCAGCCGCCGTTTGACGCCCCTACACAACCTGAACCTGAAGCTCCATTTTCCCATTGAAGGACAAAGCACCCCAGATCGTGATGGAGCCTCCTCCACTGTGCTGCATAGAAAACATCTCCAGTGGGATAAGCCCTTCTCTCACAGATCCGTCTTATGGTTATTGGTCTGCAGTCAGCATCAGTAAGGGCCTTAATTTGGGTCGAGGATCGGCCTGTGTCTTCACGGACAGCCCATCGGATCCTCCGGCTCAGTGAAGGGGAAATTCTTTTGGGTCTACCACTTGATTTTTTTTGTCCCATAACTCTCAGGGTCTTTTAAGAAATTTAAAATGACTGTCTACTGCATCCAACCTCAGCAGCAATGGCACATTGTGAGATCCCTTGCTTGTGCAGCTCAACAATCCTGCCACGTTCAAAAACAGAAAGCCTCTTTGTTTTTGCCATCAGGAGATCATGACAGTGTGATTGCCTGAAGGACAATGACATTAAAGCCATATTTCTGCACAGATTTTAACTTTTAAAGGCTATGTTCTTAAACGTTTTGGGGCAGTCGTGGCCTAATGGTTTGAGAGTCGGACTTGTAACCCAAAGGTGAACCCGAAGGTCGTGGGTTTGAGTCTCGGGTCCGGCAAGGATTGTGTGTGTGTGTATATGTGTATATATATATATTTATATAAATCAGATATATCTTACTTATCTTCAGACACCATTGTGCAGCAAATCTAACAGAGTAAATTTAACAGGACTAATCGACCATGAAATCTCATCACAAGTTGTCACTCATGATTCATTCAAGAGAAGTCACTTATGTACATTTTGTAGTACAGGAGTGGAATTTAAAAAGCTGTTGAAAATCAAGCATTTCAAGAGAGAAAACTATCCAGAGAAATGATAAAGGACAAAGGTCAATATAGACAAAATAAATTTTTAAAAATGTTAGTTATGGTTTGGCATGTGATTTTGAGAGCTGTCATATTAAAACTGAGTTAAGATCATTGTTGTGTTTTTAGACATTATATATGATATACAGTCAGGTCCATAAGTTTTTGGACAGTGACAATTTTCGTAATTTTTTCTCTGTACACCACCACAATGGATTTTAAATAAAGCAGTCAAAATGTGATTGAAGTGTAGTATTTCAGCTTTAATTCAAGGGGTTTAACAAAAATATTGCTTAGGAATTATAGCCTAATATGCAGAGTCTTTTCATTTTCAGGCTCAAAAGTAGTTGGACAAACTAACACCATCATAAATATTAGGATTATTTATTATACTTTGATGCAGATCCTTTGCAGTCAATGACTGTCTGAAGCCTGGAATCCATCACCAAATGCTGAGTTTCCTCCCTTGAGATGCTTTGCCAGGCCATTACTGCAGCTGACCTCAGTTGCTGCTTGTTTTGGGGTCTTTCTACCTTCAGATTTGTCTTCAGTAAGCAAAAAGCATACTCAATTGGGTTGAGGTTATTGGACATTTAAGAACATTTAATATCTTTGACTTAGGAACCTCTTGGGCTGCTTTTGCGGTACTTTTTGTGTTGTCATGCATCTGTAATGTGAAGCACTTTTCTATCAGTTTTGCAGCATTTGACTGAATCTGAGCAGAAAGTATAGCTGCATACAGCTGAAAATTCATCCTGCTACTTCTATTGGCAGTCACATCATTAAATACCAGTGATCCAGTTCCACTGGCAGTCATACATGCCCATGCCATAACACTTCCACATATTTGACAGATCATGTGGTATGCTTTCAATCATGAGCCCCTCCTTTCCTTCTTCATGCTCTTCTCTTCCCATCATTCTGGTACAAGTTATTTTTTTATAGCAAAGTCTAATCTGGCATTTCTGTTCTTGAGTATTACTAGTGGTTTGCATCTTGAGGTAAACCATGCATTTACATTCAGGAAGGTGTCTCTTGATTGTAAATTTTGCCAATGATATGTATACCTCTTCCAGAGTGTTCTTGATTATCTAGATGTTGCGAAGTGGTTTTTCTTCAGCAAGGAAAGAATTCTGCGATCATCCACTTTAATTGTCTTCCGTCATCTTCCAGGCCATTTGGTGTTGCTCAGCTCGTCAGTGAATTCCTTCTTTTTACGAATGTACCAAATTGTTGATTTGGCCACTCCTAAAGTTTCTGCTGTCTAGCTGATAGGTGTGTTGTTTTTTTCAGTTTAATTATGGCCTCCTTCCCTTGCATCAACATCTATGGACCACATATTGAGAGTTTCCATGAACAGCTACCAAATGCAAATGGAACACTTGGAATCAACTCCATGAAATAACAAGGAAACAGGCCACACCCAGCCATGAAACTGCTTATCAGTAAACTGTCCAGTTACTTTTGAGCCTGTGAAAATGTAGGGATTCTGTAAAAAAAAATAGTTGTAATTCATAAACAGTTAATGAAATATTTTTGTTGAAATAAAGCTGAAAATCTACACTTCAATCTCATCTTGAATGTTTCATTTCAAAGCCATTGTGGTGTTGTACAGAGGCAAATTACAAAAATTGTCACCATCCAAATACTTAAGGATCTGACTGTACGATATAACAGCTGTTTTTGAAACACCTGAAAAGGCAGTTGTGCCAATTGTGGTTACAGAGAGATTACTGTATGCTACTTGCTAATATTACACAGCACCTATTAAGTAAGTAACCATTCTGAAATTGTGACATCTTGTGGTTTTTATAAATACAGTGGAGTAATATAAGGTGCTTTTTTTCATCTTTCTGTAATTTAAAGTGTGACAGAATTTGCAAGCAGTTACACTAGTTAGGAAGTCACTTACAAGAACGCTTGCACGCAATTGTTTACTTAGCCAGCATGTACTCATCACATGTTATTTGTTTCTCAGGTGGAGGGCGACACTGTGACATTTTCCTTTGAGATGAGAAGTGGCCGTGAACACAACACACCAGACAAAGCAATGTGGGGTTTCTCCTGCACTGTCCGAGCACAGGCAAGCACATTAATAATAATAATAATAATAATAATAATAATAATAATTATTATTATTATTATTATTATTATTATTATTATTATTATTTATATGTAATTTTCAAGATTCAAATGTCATGGCAAAGCATTTATTGGAAAGACATCATGGTATTTAACCAATCTAGAATCACTACGGATCTAAATATGCCTAATAAAATAAAACAATTTTTCTATTTGTAGTTTTCCTTCTCTCAGATTGCACCTTCAAATACAACGATCAGTCATAACATTAAAAACCACATGCCTAATATTGTGTAGGTCCCCCTTGTGCTGCCAAAACAGCTCTGCCCTGTTATGGTATGAACTCCACAAGACCTCTGAAGGTGTGCTGTGATATCTGGCGCCAAGCCATTAGCAGCAGATGCTTTAAGTCCTGTAAGTTGCGATGTAGAGCCTCCTCCTGGATCAGACTTGTTTGTCAAGCACATACCACAGGTGCTCGATTCGATTGAGATCTTGGATTTCTGGAGGTCAAGTCAACACCCTGAGCTCTTTGTCATGTTCCTCAAACCATACCTGAACAATTTTTGCAGTATGGGAGGGCGCCTTACCCTGCTGAAAGAGGCCACTGCCATTAGGGAATACCATGTACTTGGACTGCAACAATGTTTAGATAGCTGGTATGTGTCAAAGTAACATTGACATGAATGCCAGGGCCCAAGGTTTCCCAGCAGAACATTCCCCAGAGACTGCCTCTGCGTGCTTGTCTTCTTCTCATAGGGCATCCTGGTGCCATCTCTTCCCCAGGTAAGTGCACCAGGCTGTCCGCATGATATAAAAGAAAATATGATTCATCAGACCAGGCCACCTTCTTCCGTTGCTCCATG
This sequence comes from Pangasius macronema, assembly GCA_037577455.1. Taxonomy (NCBI): domain Eukaryota; kingdom Metazoa; phylum Chordata; class Actinopteri; order Siluriformes; family Pangasiidae; genus Pangasius; species Pangasius macronema. Next base: position 4,505,813 of record CM074968.1, on the reverse strand, counting down.
GTCCAGTTCTGATGCTCACATGCCTGTTGTAGGTGCTTTTGGTGGTGGACAGGGATCAGCATGGGCTCAGCTATGCAGCCGTATACGCAGCAAGCTGTGGTGCACTGTGTGTTGTGACACCTTTCTATCATATCCAACATTAACTTTGTCAGGAATTTGTGCTACAGTAGCTCTTCTGTGGGATTGGACCAGACGGGCATCAGTGAGTCTTGGGTGCCTATGACCCTGTTGCTAGTTCACTGGTTGTCCTTCCTTGGATACTAATCAATGCATCCTGGGAACATTCCACAAGGCCTGCTGTTCTGTAGATTTTCTGACTTGGTCATTTAGCCATCACAATTTTGCCCTTGTGAAAGTTGCTCAGATCTTTACGCTTGCCCATTTTTCCTGTTTCCAGCACATCAACTTTGAGAACTGACTGTTCACTTAATATATCCCACCCTTTGACAGGTATCAGTTTAGCGAAATAATCAATGTTATTCATGTCACCTGTCAGTGGTTTCAATGTTATGGCTAATCATTGTATAGTGCAATATGTTTTCTGAATTTGTAGTTGTATAAAAGGAAAATAGTGATTTTAAGAAGTATTCATTTTAATTGTAAGACTACCTTCAAATTCATGCAACACGTGATCTTTTTTCTGTGTAAGAATTATGTATTACTTCACTAGGATAAGTAGCCCATATCTTTGTGATGTGTATCAGTATGGTAGAGACTTTCCAGTGAACAAATCAAAATGAGGTAGAAAATCTTTTGGTCTGATTAGACTATTTTTTCTTATCCTGACACGCAGCACTAGCATAGGAATTCAGCAGCAGAAACAGACAAATCTCCCTATCTACCAAAAGAAAAGAGAAAAAAAAAAAGTTTTCGGTCTCAGATCACACACTTTTTTATTTTTTATTTTTATTGAGTGCAAACAATAATCAGTTTTCACATTACAGTTAAAGTTTTGATTTTAAAAACCTCTCTTGTAGCCTTAAAACCTACCAAAGGGCTTTCTTTAATATCAGTCTTGTGGATTTTCTATACAGATAGCTACTTTTTAAATATTTACTTTGTATTAAATAGCTACTTTTGAATGTAAGTTCAGAGTTTCGAATTGATGCTCATGATCCAGTGGAAAGCAGAAAGGGCAGAGGGCAGAAAGCTGTAAAAAAGAAACAGGGCTAGTGAGCCTGATTAATGTCAGTGTCCATGAAATCTGTAAGCCTTTATGGTTCAACTTTGAAACCTGATGGTCAGAGATGTTTTGGATTTCATATTCAAGCTATAGCGGATGTGGCTTTTTAATCCTCCAGATGTACGCACAGTACACAGGCGGATGTTTAAACAATGCCGTTCGTGTTCCTGCTGCTTATTGCACATGTGCAAAGTCATGCATCAGGTATAAACCAGACTCCTCTCGTGTTTTCCTAATGTATCGTTCAAAGTGGGAAGTGATTGTGGAAAGAGATGTGCACTTTGAAATGCACCCTTCAAATGAGCCCTTTTGAAAAATTGTATCAAGAAATGCTTGCTGACCCTTGGTAAGCCAGTGGACTGGTAAGCCAGTGCAAGGAATATTCCTGTGTTTTTTTTAAGTTATTTGTGGTATGCATATGTTGCTGACATAATAAATTGTTCTAATATTATAGTAGTTCTAAATTGTAAATCTGAAATTTAAAAAAAAATGTAGCGTGGCCAAGGCTTGGAATTTAAAATATGTGTGGTGGTCAAGGCTTAAACATCAATGGCAAGATCTAAAAATTGCCATAGGTTCTGAAGAATCTTCATTTATATTAACAAACTGGTAACAGCCTGACAAATAAGATCATAACCTTGATAGCAGTAATTATTTTGCCAGTGATGATTCTGGACTATACATCAATGTAATCCAATGCTTGTCATTCTTACTTAGAAAAGAAAGGAGCTGTTGGGCCACTACTTAATTCAAAATATTAGAAAATGTGTGTTGGACATTGTACTGCAATTAGTGTAATTGGAGGTTTAAGATGGGATAATAAGTGTGTGGTGTTTTTTTTTTTTTTTAGCTTGGGGGCATGTTACAAGCTGAGTTTGTTTGTTAAGGGCTCCACAATTACCAATAATAATTCCAAAAGTAATTTAGACAGTATTGTGTTGTAGGGACGCATGCGGATGATCAAGAGCAGGGAAGTCAAATTCAATTTATTCCCAGGCCACATCAGCATTTTTGTGATTAATGAATAATATAAAAATGTAAGGCTATTAATTTTTTAACATATTATCTATTCTATTGATTAACACCAGAGTTTTAGCGGGGCAACTTCTGTTTGATGCTGACTGCAATCCTTTATAAAATTTCAAACAAATTAGGTAATTTTATTTCTACCAGGTGGTTCCACTGCTAATGCTTAATAGCATAAGTTTGTCTTTCATCAGGTCAGAAAATAAATGATGCTAAATTTAATTTTCTCAGTTTACCTGATACGCCAATATCCCTGAATTCACCCTACATGTCCTTAGTCTCCCATCATGCTTGTCTTAGGTCTCCATCAACTATTCTTTATTATTTCCATCATATTTATCTCTACACTGGGTCATGCATTTTGGTATTTGGAGTCAGTTTTTTTAGACATGGGTCAGACTTGAATCAAAAGAAGCAGTAAGTGTAATTGTTGATTTTAACATTTCAGCATTTAAGCACTCTGAGATGGAAGCCTGTGTACTCTGTACAGTGGCTTAAGTGGAACGCAGGTTGTTGCTGTGCTACAGATCTGGTGTGAATTCTGTATAGTATGAAAAATGTTAAGTAGTAGGTACAATGAGCTGTTACAGTAATTTTTTTAGTTTGTGGGGGTGGAATGAATTGTGGCAGCAGGCTGTGTTTGGCCCATGAGCCAGACACCTGTGGTCTAGAGGACAGTGTGAAGGTATGGAGCACATTGTACCCAAAAGGACTGAACTCAAGGTGTTCTTGGATTGTGATGCCACCTGGGTTATCATCATTAGTGGATAGATAATAGCTTATTTCTGGAATTTTAACTTTCATGGACTGTTAAATTACTTCGAAGGTCTAAAGGATTTGAGTCATTTGTAGTGTAGTCGTGTTAATTTAGATTTTGTTTTGCTCTCTCTCCTTTTTCCTCCCCCTCTTTCTCCCCTTCCCGTGGCCCTGTCTTCAAACATGTTTCAAAATGTGAAACAGTTTTTTTAATGAGACAAAATATAGTTGGCCATCAATACATCTTGAGAGGGGCAATGTGTAACCTCTTTGTGCGTTTTTACAAGAGCCCATGGACACTATGAAACTATGATTTCAGGTTCTTTGCTCCGGTTACAGCATCCAGGTAATTAACCCTTTCAAGAATGATTGATCATACGTACCCAATAAAAAACATGTTAGCAGTGACAAAATAGAGAATTTTTTTTATCTGGACAGGACTAAAAATGCTGTAGATAGCCTGACATCTAAAAACAAACAAACAAAATAATAGACACACTGCCTGTCCTAGCCCACCAACTAGTGATTTATCCCTGTTTATTAAAAATGGCAAACTAGTGATACAACCCGCGATGTTCCGCGGGCATGGTTTGTGTGTTTTGTGTGTGTCGTGTCTGTGCAGGTTGGGCCATTGCAGCCTCCAGTGAAGGCCTTCCTGCCCTACCTTAGATGCTGCTGTATCAGCCTTGTGTGCCGCTTCCGTCCCAAGGATGGCGACAATATATAGTGGCGACAAAAGCCAGTGCTGACAGCTTCAAATTGTCAATGCTCACTCGATTGCGTTCGTGATTGTGGTTGTTAGTTCATTCCATGATATTGCTGTGATATTCTGTGCTATCCTGACTAAAAGCTTGATCTGTCCTTTGGTTTTTGTCTGCTGCCTAGATTTGTTATACTGCTGTACATTTTTGTAAATGTCCACATATTTTTACATATTCACCGGTAGTATGGGTGTGGCTGCCATTTCTGTTGGGTATGGGTTTTTGTCTCCATTTTTGGTAAGGGAGTTTATAGAAGTCTTTTGTTCTTTGTTTTTCTTTTATATCTTGTTAGTTCCCTAAGCAGTGGTTTTTGTTTATTTTGTCCCTGGTCCACCCTGAAGCTGTCCCGGTTATTGTGCTGTGCAGAAACTCACAAAATGTTTATATTCTATATTACATAGCAATATATCAGCTTTTGAGCTAAGTCCTTGTGTGTATCATTGCTGGCTACTCTTAGGGCACCGTATACTCCTTTCATACACGGTGGGACCTAATCCTAGACTGGGTCGTAACACCAGATGATGACTAAAATTCTTATCACAGCTTTATGGTGGCTTAAAGCTCAAGTTTTTAGTTTAAAATACTTCATGTTTGCATTGTTCTCCTTGTTGGTGATCTTGATTGTTCATTTTTGTCCATTTGGCCTTGTGTTTTAGGAGTCATCAGAGGATGTCTCTGGGGGTCTGCCTTTTCTGGCTGACCTTGCTTTGGGTCTCTCCGTTCTAGCTTGTTCCATGTTACGCATACTCTACAATGGCCCAGAGATCACACGGGAGGAAGAGGCTTGCCATGACCTACTCTGCTCTAAACTTTTACAGAGGTAGCCTGAACAAACATATTGTCAAGTTTTAATCGAATTAATTCTCATACTGTTTAGTGTATATGAAAAATGTTTTTTCCCTTACATTCGTACCTTTTGCTCTTAGATGCCAATGGCAGGTGGAAGCCAATGGTGCCATCTCTCCGGCTCTTACTCCCTCTCCATCTCCGCTCCCACTTACCATTGATGAGGACCAAGAGTTTACCTACCCTACAGATGTCCTGATTCCCCCAGCAGGCTTCATTCCTGGTGTTTGCTGTGATCTACCACGTATCCGCCTGCCCCCAGGAATAATGGGCCGTCTAAGGGAGCTCTCTGGCAAGGCTCGTCCACAGTTCCGACCCAGCATCAAGTAAGCACTGGAGTGAGACTAGGTGTCTCAGATTAGTGTTAATGTTAGCCATCATTCATTTTTATGCAACAAAACGGGTTCTCACTTATACAGCTTTGATTTGATCTATATCATTAATCATAGAATATGTCCAGGTCGGTGTCATTTTGTGTCATGTGTTTGCTAGCCTGGCAATGTGCACTACATACATAGTCTCATAGTACATAATTGTATAGTAACATATGGTATTGGACATCATTAGCAAAGCTTTTTTTTTTTTTTTTTTGTGAGTAAAGGAGAACAGTATGAATGAGTATGAGTATGAATCCCTGTCTGATTCCACCTAAAGTATAACTAGTTTAGTTTATAGTAGTTTATAATAAAATTTTAAAACTTGAGTTTATTTTATGTAAAATATAGTCTAGTGTTTCACAGCTCTCATTAAGTTAAGGAAAAAAAAGGAATGATACATTAAAAATGCACTTGAAGCAACCAGTGAATCTGTATGATTGCTAAGAGTGAATCTGTATGATTGCTAAGAGCTGTTGAAAACAGAAATTACCCATAAATAGGAGGTTTGGCCAAAAATAACAATAAAAATAGTTCACCTGTATATAGTGCTAGTCACTGAATGTAGCAGCTCCTCTGGTCAGAGGTCTTGCCTCAGAGAGGCTTTATATACAAGACAAAAATCCGAGGGGTTAAATGGCATCCTTGCTTTGTTCCACATTTCAAACTGCTAGTGTCTAATAGAGTTAGATTTTTGGTTCTTCAAAATTCTTTAAAAATGTTTGCTGCTTAGAGGCTACTATGTTTTTGCCAGAATTCCTTTACATTCATGAATGGATTTGCCACTGCTGGTTAAATATTTCCTTGTGTATTTGTGTTTGAATGCTTTTTTACCACAGCATGGTTGAATTCTGAACTCAGAAGCTGTGGGTTAATTGTAACAACACAGCTTTGACAGTTGTTGCAGCTCTAACATAAATAGTAGATTTATATTAATGAACTCTCATACATATGGACTTGTGCTACAATGGAAAAAACTTGCCATTGCTCACCCATTTGTTTTGGGTAGTGATGCACATCTGCAGGTCATTGCTTTCCTTTGCAATGTAGATGTAGATCCTTAATGAGCAAGTGGCACTGAAAATCTCAGCCGTTATACAACACTATACAGTTGTAAGTAGAAATGACAAGCAGTACAAAGTATGAAGTGATGTTTGGTATGATCATATTGTTTAATAGGAGTCCTGGGATGAGGATAGGACAGTTTTAATGTCCCCTCTGTATGTCCCCTTGCATCTTTCACTCCGTAAGTCTTTTGGAACACTGTTGGTGGAGTATTTTGAAATTCCCTTTGCACTGTCCCATTTTATGAATAAATAGGGTTAAATAGGATTCCAGTGAGTTCAATATATGAGAGTGCCCCAAAAGATAAAATGTCTCCCACTGGTCAGTAAAGCTCTCCATAGTTCTGAATTTTCAAATCTGGTTGGTAGCTCTGAGTAGCTCTGAGAGCTGTTAAGGAAAATCACAAGATTATATTAATGCGCTCGTTCCAGTCACTTTTGTTTCTAGTGTAACCGGTAATTCACAAGAACTTGTATGATAGACTGTCTGCGTAACCTAAGCCTAATAATAAATGGATTATGGGATATTATAGGATAATTATATCATGTATGGAAGGAGTATCCAGCTTTGTAACAGTCAGGTAAACCTCCTCCTTTAAGTTTCCCACCAGAGGAAAGGACAGAGAATATTGTGCTTTGCTTTAAATGCAGTTAAATGCAGTTGATAAAAAAGATGTTTCATTCTTTTAAAAAAAATTATTGTAATTGTGTTTTATTTCTCAATTGATTGTTGTTGTTGTTGTTTTTTTTAAGTTTAATTACTAATCATCGATCATCTATGTGATAATCTCATGGTAATAGAATCAGTTTCACTTTCCTTCCTTCACTTTTTTCTCCCTGCAGGAAAACTTGCATATTTTTGTATTAAAACATATCTGACTGATGCTTTGTTACTTCTCACTCTTGCAGATGCCTGTACTGGTCCCAATCTTGATCTTGCTTGCATTGAATCTTTTACCCAAATTGCTTTCTTCTGGTTCTCCTTCTAGAGAGGTGATCCGGCCAGATGTAATTGAGGAACTGATTGTGTCCTGTGTAATAAAACACCTGGGTCTGATAGACTCACTGCAATCATTACTGAACCTGCAGTACAGAGAGGAACACAGAGAGGAGTATGAGCTGCTGTGCAAAATCATGGCTGAGACATTCAAGAAGATTAATGCAATGGAGAGACAGCTTCAGGTATGCAGAAATTATTTGCGTATATGGGGCAGCTCATTAGAGTAGGGGTGTTATGGTAATTTGATTGAAAATTGTCGTTTTCACACCTGACGATTGCGTAACTGATACCTTGCACACCAAAGACATGAAAGAAATACCAAACATCTGGTCAGTTTTCCTGTCAGTCTCTATATATCTATGTACTATATCTATATTCTACTACAATCCACTCTAAAATTAGACTAAATATAACATGAAAAATGTCCACAAATTCAGGAATTCAGATGGGGGCAAACACTTTTTCACGGCACTGTATGCGCTTGGGTTAAAAAGATACAATGCTTTCACACTGCTTTGGAAAATTCTGTTAAATCAATAGATTTGTCAGGGCCAAAACTGTGATAAACATGTTTGCGTAGAGGGAGAGGGTGTCAGAGTTTCTGCATGACATTTATTCACACTACACTACTGGCTTGTATTATAGTGTCTACCAAGTACATTTTTTATACCCCTGCTCATTTTGAAAATTAAAAATGTAATGGTTTGATTCTAGTGTTTCTAAATAGGCAGCTGATTTATTGTTCAAAAAAAAAAGTTTATGGGGAAAAATGCCAGTAGATGAGAAGTCAAATTACAAGAATAATTTTAATTTGTGTCTTTCAGAGTGTGGCTGAGCTAGAACAAAAATGGCAGAATGAGGTTGATGAGGCTCAGCAGGGCAAACTAGAAAATAACACACCCTTCTTTCATGACTACCACTTTTTTGAGGTAAGGAAAGGTTAATATCTTGAAACATGTACTAATCACAGTCAAGATTTTTGTGACATTCTGGTGCTTTTTCAAATTATTATTTCCATCGCTAGTCAATTTAATTCAATGTGGAGAATCAGTATCATTAAACATTTCAGAATCAGTAAACATTTTTTAGATAACCCTGGAATTTTCACATATTTGTGTCTGAAACAGTGGTCTCTCATCCATGGGGTCAGGTGGGGCAGAGTACCACTATTTATATCAGCTGTTCAACAGATATTAATCTTCATGAAATTCTCATTCACAACTCCATATATTTACATTCTGTTGCAGTACTAATTACCTATTTTGCATGATCAACAATTTAAAAATGTTGCTATTTGACTAGTATAAGCAAGTGTTCCACTGAATTTCTTGAGTTTGTAGATGACCCATGTAGCATTCATAGTGTTATTATTGCACCTAATGGTCAAAAATGGAAACTGCACCAAACTCTTAACAGTGGTCCATTGGAGCAAGGTATGTGCTGCTGCATGCCCAGGAGAGGAGAAATGGACAGACAGTTAATGACAAGTATGGCAAAATGGGCTAGTTTAAAATACTTTTTAATCAAAATTTTATTGCAGATAATGAGAATGAAATCTAATGCATTTCCAAGAAAAGGCAATGTGTAATTGCAGATTGCAGTTGTGTCTATGTACAGAACCATTTCTGTTAAGATATGTTTCAAAGATTGGGAGAGGGAAGGGGGGTTATTGAGGGGATAATGTCCATACACCAAAAATCCATGTGAAATATTTATTTCCCCAAACAAATCTCATTCAGCCCTGGTTAATGATATTACCTTTAATGACTGTATGTTGTCTAAACTCTAAACTGCCTTACAGGATTACTCTAAAAATTCACTAGATAATAGTCTATAGCATAAGTCAAGTGTGATAGCCTCTCACCTTAATTTTGTTTGGGGGTATTTTGTTTTTAATGTAATCTTGCCCCAGCAAAATCAATGGTTTTCTATCACAAGCTGCTGCTGGTCTGAAATATGAAATAGAAATCTGTAAATGCTAAATCGCCCCTACGTGTGTGTGTGTGTGTGTGTGTGTGTGTGAGCACACATGGTGCCCTGAAATTTCCTGGCATCCCATTCATAGTGTATTCCTGCCTAGCAGCCTTCCCATAATAGGATCTGGATCCACTGTGACCCTGACCAGGATAAATAGGCTACTGAATCTATGTTAGAGAATAAATTTTTGTGTGTCTTTGCAGAGCAAAATGAAGGAGCTTGAACTTCTGTGTTCTCTGAAGGAGGTTCCATTAGACTGGAGTGATGTAGAAAATGCTGTAATTGCATTAAGGTAAAATGTACTCTTTTTTTTTTCTTTTTTTTTTTAATAAAGTAAAACAGATGATATTGAATCAACATTCTTTCCTATTGAGATTTTGTCTTGTTGGCAGCTAAAATATGAGTAGTTTAAGATAAAATCAGGTAGTGTGCTGTGTCTCTCCATACACTTGGTGGCAGTATATATGTAAACAGTGGAACTCTTGGAGAGTATCTAGGAACTTACTCAGCAGATTCAGTTTTAATCTCCAAGGCAAACTGTGGATTGGAAAGCAACTGATAAAAGACTTTTTGACACCTATAAAATGAGTGCTTTTTCTTCTAGTTATTCTAAATTGTGATTTTCATTAGCTTGCCAGAACAATAATTGTCTTACCTGTTCTCCGTGTCCGTGTTGGACTTTTTTGTTTGGGTGGTTGGGAATGTGGAATTATGGACTCAGAATTACTTGTTAGTATTGGTGCCTCACTACTACAATGCGTGGACTGCAGTTTGGCAAAACTTTGGCTTTAATGGTCTAGTAAAACAAACACATTTAATATCAACTGAAGCCCAGCGCCAAACATAGAGAGAAACTTTCCAGAATTGGAGATCACATTATCATTCTTACATTATTGTTTCAATTCTAAGCCTTTCAATTCACATTGCATTTTTTTATTTAACTGCACAAAGCATTTATTTGTCCACCACTCATTTTTTTCAGTTTACACTAGCTAAAATGTCATTCATTTTTGGTGATTTCTCACTATAAAAGTCTCACAATATAAGTAAATATATTGTGCAAATAGTCTGTGAGGTTATTAACTCAACAAATGAGAAGCTTAGTGTGCACAGTGTCTGTACAAGGGGTCTGACAACAGGAAAAAGGCAGCTGAATTGCTGTTTAATTCCTTATGATCTTAGCTTAGCTTATCTGTTAAATATTGTTATGAAATATAAATAACTTTAAAACTTTGTTAATAAAGTTATAACAAAGATGGAGCCACGTCCTTTAACTAAGGAGCATAAAATCTATTTCTTCTTTTTCTCCTTGCTGTATTTTTTTTACCACAGTTACCACAAATTATCTAGCCGTAGATAGATTGTTAACAACAAGTAAATCACTAGAAAAGTGTGGCTAGTTATCTTCTTTTAATGGCTTCTAAATGTTTGCATCCCAACAAGTATAATCATTGTGGCTTGATTTTGTAAGCCCAACTCTTAGATGTTTGTGGTATAACCCATAATAATAAAAAAAATTGTGTGTGTTTGTGTGCATGCATTAGGGAAATTTTTTTTCAGGAGGTTAGTTCTATGCAGCACTCCAGGTGTGTTGTGCCTCTGGTCAAGACCAGAGCTCTACTAAAGAGCTTAATGAATCGCTCAGAGCTACTGCTGCACGTCACGATTTCTCCACAATGCAGGAGCCTAACCACAACACCTACAAGCTCACCAGGTAATTTCCACTTCTCTGTATACAAAGTACCTTTTAAACAGAGCTGTTTATTCCACCTTTACATCATGTAACAAAAGTTATGCACTAATATCTGTTAATAAGATATATTTTAAGATACTTAGAGGACAATGTTATGAATTATTTGTGAAGTTGTTAAGAAGCAGTCATTTAGAAGACACAGGGTCTAAGTAGAACTTGTGTCAAGTAAGTTATTGTCAGTTACTGTAATCACTTACAGTAGTCTGTTAAAATTAGGCTTTTTTATGTCTTTTGAAAGCAGTACAATCGTTGTGTTTCATGTGACATCACACTGTATAATCACTGCCATTTTGTGGACCTGGTAGGGGACTGACTGCATCACTGTTATTGTGTCTGTGCTTCATTATGAAGATTCATTTTCATTTATACTGATAATTGACTGCAGCTGCAAACCCTCCACATCATGTTGCTTTGTAGCTGTTTTAGCTATTTTATTATTAGTATTTTATTAGTATATTTATGGGACACCTGGAAAGTTTATATTAGCAGCAAGTATTGCTGATATCAACTTACTCTCCTTAAAATGGCAGATTTTTTTAATGAGCCCTTCAGTTTTCTAACACATTATTGTGTTATAGACTTAATTTCACTTTGCTGAAGCTTAATTTTTTGCCATTAATCCACTCACAAATTCAATTGAAAGGCACACACCTGTGTGTATATGTTCCCGCAATTCACAATGCCTGTTAGACCAAAAAACAAACCATGAGGTCCAAGGAGCTAAGACAGACCTCCGAGATCAAATTGTATCAATACATACATTTGGACAAGGATAAAAATCCAAAAATTCTAAAGCTTTTACTGTTCCCAGGAGCACAGTGAGCTCCATCATGGAAAAACCACCAGGACTGTTTGTAGAGCTGGCTGTCTAGCCAAACTCAGGCTAGAAGGGCCTTGGTAAGGGAGATTGCCAAGAACCCAATGGCAACTCTAACAGAGCTTCAGAAGTCTTCAGGAGAGATGGGAGAACCTGCTGGATATACTCAGTCAGTCAGACCTTTATGGTCGAGTAGCTAGATGTAAGCCACTCCTGAGTAAAATGCATATGGCATGCACTTAAATGACTCATTTAATTCTGTGGTCTGAGAAAATTTTAATGTTTTGGGTTGAACTCCAAGTACTACGTCCGGCTAAAACCAAGTATTGCTCATCAACTGATAATACCATCCCTTTGGTGGAGCATGGTGGGAACATCATGTTGTGCTTATGCCTCTCAGCAGCAAGGACAGTGAGACTGGTCAGAATTGATGGGAGGATGAATCCAGCCAAATACAGACAGATCTTGTAAAACCTGCTCCCGACTGCATGCAACCTCAGTATTGGGTAATCATTCACCTTTCAGCAAGACAACAACCCAAAGCATATGGCCAAGACAATGCTGGAGTGGCTTTGGGGCGAGGCTGTGAAGGTCTTTGAGTGGCCCAGTCAAAGCCCTGACTTGAAGCCTGTAGAATATCTGTGGGCAGTCCTGAAGATGTCAGTTCACAGACACTCCCCATACAATCTGATTGAGCTTGAGAGGATCTGCCAAGAAGAATGAGAAATTGCCCAAATCCACGTGTCCGGAGCTTGTGGTGACTTACCCAGGAAGAGGCAAAGCTGTAATTGCTGCTAAAAGTACTTCTAAGTACTGAATAAAGGTTCTGAAAACTTGAATAATAATAATTCAAGATAATAATTAAATTAGATATTTTAAGTTTTGGATTTTTAATAAATTTCTAAAAAAAACTGGGTTTAGATTAATGGCATAAGTCCAATTAATTAATTTTAAATTGAATCTTTAACAGATTAAAGTTTTAAAGCATAAATTTTGGTACTCGCTAGGGGTGTTATACAAAATTCAAATTAAATGTGATTTCCCTACAGTGATATTCAGATATGATACATTTTCAGGAGAGCAAAAATAAGCATTGGCCCAGTATGTGCCTTAGGTTTCCATTGTCATTTATCAGGCAAATGCAAATATGGCAAGTTTTCTGCCAGTTGAAGTGGAATCAGCAGTTAGGGAGAAAGTATATAAGGATCAAAGTCTATTTTATTGGCTTTGTTGAAGTACCATTTATTCTCTTCCAAGGTGAGTAATTTTAGCCATATTTTATTGGAGTTGTGCGGCAAAGCCAGAAGTTTAGTCCCAAATACGAACGCAACAGAAAAATTGTGTGACTGATTGGATAGTTGTATGGAACAAGGACAGTTCTCTTTCAAGCATTTATTTCTGTATCTCATTATGGGACACGCCCCTTTGCGCTGTCCCTCAGAAGCACTGTTGCATTATGCCAGCCAGGACTGGCTGGCAGACATGATGTATGTGGCACGGAGGCGGGGCTTACATCTGCCTTATAATCTTTCTGCCTCAGCAGATGACTCTGTCGGCCTCAGTTCTGAAATGGATGAAGTCTTTTGCTCCCTCCTCACAGGCTACAAATTCTGTAGCAGCAGGAGGTGAAGGCAGCAGCACTGATTGGCCTCCGTAATTGAGTGGGGACCTGCTCGATGTCTCCAAAAGAGCAGCTGCTTGGCATTCCCTGGCCAGAAATCCTCCAGAGGACCAGCACGTCTCTCTATGAGGGGAAAACAGCTGCTGAAAGTGAAATTTTCAGCAAGGCAGCTGCTGCCAGTCAAATTTTCCAGAATGCTTGGTGGAAGCTATCCTTTCATGGACCATGCCATTTTCTGCAATGAACCCCATTCAGGGATGGTCAGCATTCAGTTGGGTCAACAGGAAGGCAGTGGATTCGCCCACCTGCCTCAAGTGGAACACCTGGTGGCGTCCCACCTCCACCCCGCCCAAAAGTCCACCATGGCCGTGACTTACCCTTCCCTCCAAGCCCAATTGTCTCCGATCCTCCATGACTGAGAAATGCTATAAAGCAGTGGCCACCTCTGTCAAAGCCATCAACGCCTTGTCGTTGCTTATAGCCTATCAGGCAGAACTTCTGTAGCCCCAGCCCAACACTGTGGGATGAAGTGTCTGTGATCACAGACCTCTGCCTGCACCTCCACAGATGTGCAATTCAAGCCTTCAGCAGAGCCATGGCCTTGATGGTCTCTCAGGAGAGAGCACGATGGCTCAACCTGTCAAGCCTTTTCCATAGGGAAAAATGCAGTTGCTGGACGTGCCTGTGGACCAGAAAGCCAGAGCCTAGAGGCACATAGGCTAAAAAGTCCTTCAACCCCAAAGTGACACAAGGAAGCCAGGCTGCATTTGGCCACATACATAGATGATTGGCTGTTAGTCGGTCAGTTGTATCAGGAGGCACAAAAGCACACCAAACTTCTCTGAGAACACCTGAGTGTGCTGGGTTTCACGATAAACAGGGAAAAAGATTATACTGAACCCTACACCGTGTTCAGTGATATTCAGGGCATACCTATTGGCGGACAGAGTGCAGGCTATTCTGTCATGCCTGTCTCTTTTCTGCAGGAGAGAAGTGGTGGAATAAAGGGTTTGCCTCAGGCTTTTAGGTCTGATGGCAGCAGCACTAGTAGCTGTCGTGTTAGGTGGTTTGTAGAGATGTGACCATTAGGAATGTATGTCAGAGGAAAAAGGGTCCTGCAATTTCATGCGGTATCACGCATATGCACGCGCAGGTAAGACAAGACCAGTGGGGGCAGTCAGTAGATACAGTAGTTCTGCCAGGACATGCACTGTATGCAGCATATACTCTTTATCCAAACAAACAGTGCTGTTTCTTGTACTGAAGCCCATGATTTGCTTGTGCTTGGCCAGCGGATCTGTGAACCTCTCTGAATTGTTTTGCAACAAGCAGCAGAGGACATTAAACGTTGTCAAGCCTGTATGTGGACTTCTGTGTTCACTTTAAATCAGTTTTTAAATCTAATAAAATAACAAAAGTTTCCATTGTTAAGAAAGGAGAGAATGTTTGTGTTATGGACTGAACTTACCCTCACTTGGGTAGGCCAACCCTGAAACAGTGTGTTCTTGTTATTCTGATTCCTTTTGTCACACTGAGTGTAAAGCAGTATGTTTTTAACCTGGTCATACAAACACTTTTGATTATTGACACCAAACTTATATCACACTCTCTTAACCTTGATGGTATTTGTTAAATTGGGGGACGCTACTGGAAACCAGTTTTAACCAAGCCCAGATGAGCTTAATTCTAAATCTGCATTATAGTAAAAAGTCTGATTATAAACCCTGGACTGTACTACTTGCTTCCAGCATGTAAATTGGTGTCAGATACCAAGACTGGTATGGTGAAACAGCCAGTTTTCCTGCGTAGTATGTCTGCTCCCTCTGACCTGGAAATGATAGCAAACCAAGATCTGGAGTTCACACATGCAACACAGAGGTAAGGTGTTACTGTGTATTCACTATATATATAGTACTATATAAAAACCTGTTTTGCCAGCAGTATTAAAGTACACATCAGACAGAGTAAAGGTTAGCTGCTGAATGACCGGTAATTTGAGTAAAATTGAAACAAAATTTAAAATAATTCAGTAATAATTAATTGGTTTTAATTAATTGGGGGCCTAATTTCTCTTACTGTGTTGTGTGCAATTTTCTGTTCTGTAGGAGGCGCCCTCACCCTACTGGTAACAGAAGTAGCTCATTTACACTGCTGCAATCTCTGGCAACTGAAGACAGCAGTGAAAAACCAACTTACAGCGTGCTGCTAGGACAACTGTTTGCCTTCATAGGGACCAGCCCCGACCATGCAGTGAGTATGATCATACTGCAGCTGATTAGCGTTCTCACCAAGCTGAGCCATTTATCTTTGAGATAAATGCCTTCATGGTGTCTTCCATGTTCTTATGCTGGACTAAACTTAATTTTAATCTTTTCTAACAGTATCCTTTGTTTCTAAGTGATGCTGGATTAGATTTTCCAGTATTAGCTGATCTACAATTTATTGCATATAGTAAGATGTGTAAGATGTCTAGCAATGATTTATGGCTAAGATGCTAAAATAACATAATCTTGTATAGGTGTCTAGTAGAAGTTTTCTGGCAGCAGCTCAGACACGCTGGAGAAGAGGTTGTACCAGGAAGCAGGCTCTGGTCCACATGAGAGAGCTCCTCACCACTGCTGTTCGAGTTGGTGGAGTAACCCACCTGGTGGGTCCTGTCACCATGGTGCTGCAAGGCGGGCCCAGGTATGTTTGCCTTGCAAATGCAAGAGTTGTGATGCTGCAAGTTATTTGTACTTTTCATTGTTTACTTTTCAAAAACTGTCTGTTTAAAAAAAAACTCTTTTCCTTAAATACTTGGTCAAAGTGCTACACAAAGTATCAGATTTTTTAAATTTGTTTATTTATTTATTTGGAACATTACATTATGATTAACAGCAAGACAAACATTAAAACCACCACAGCCTAATGATTAGTATATTGCAATGTCTTATGTATGTTTTTAGCTGGCCAGCTCTACCATTTGTTTCTTTTCTATACACCATTTTCTATCCACCAAGTTCTACAAATTTACAAGAAGTTATGTTTTTGATTAGAGTTGTTGTGCATCTGTTAATTTTCAGCTTATTTCTTTCTGATGCCTGCTTTTAGGATTGAGGAGCTGACCTGCGGTGGCATGGTGGGACAGGTTCAGGAGGCCTTCGGCCAAACTATGACCTCTGTTGTGTCTCTATGTGCCCGCTATCCTATTGCATGTGCCAACAGCATCGGCCTTCTCTGCACCATCCCTTACACCAGGCAAGCATTCGACTTTGAAATAATTAGGGAATAGGCTTGTCTGGACAATTTTTAAATTCTTTCACCTGTCTCTCTCCACTTCTTTCGTAAAGAGTCAGTATTCCCATTCATCAGAGCTTTTAATACAGCAGGTGAAGAATCACTCATGTCTTTTGTGTGATAACTGTAACAGCAAAGGTAAATGTAAACATACAGTCATGGGGAAAAGAACGTAAAATCTCCTTCAATCATTCTGTAAAGAAATAACCTCAGGTGACAACAAAAACCACAACAAGTAGTCATTTCTGTCCCAAAAAGTAAACCAACATTCTTAAACCAGGTGAGAAAAAAAATAAGTACACCCTTCCTACTTCTATAATCATTAAGTGTGTAATTAGCAGCTAGGTGTTACTAATGAAATGCAAACTATTAGTTCATCATCAAGAAGTGTGACTACCTCTATAAAACTGAAATGTTTGGCAGTTTGGTGTTCTGGAGCATTCAGGTGTGTGTCTACATCATGCCAAGAAGCAAGGACAAGCTATGACCTCAGGGAACTTGGTGCTCAACAGTCCGGGAAGGGTTATAAGGCCATCTTCAAGCAATTTTAAATTCAACATTCTACAGTTAGAAGGATTGTTCACAACTGTTTTCAAGACAGTTGCCAGTCTTCCCAGGAGGGTGTGTCC
The DNA here is from genome assembly GCA_037577455.1 of Pangasius macronema. Lineage (NCBI taxonomy): Eukaryota > Metazoa > Chordata > Actinopteri > Siluriformes > Pangasiidae > Pangasius > Pangasius macronema. The sequence goes on along the minus strand of CM074968.1, from coordinate 4,488,730 downwards.
AAGCAAATTCAGTCCAAGGTCAGGCTGTTAAATGCTCAGAGATGTAAGAAAAACCCAGGAGCTACATCATGTGACCTGCAGGCCTCTGTAAGCACAAATTTTTATGTTCATGAGAGCACAATCAGAAGAAGACTGAACAAGGTCATGGAAGGGTGACTAGTTAAAAAAAAAAAAAAAAAAAAAAACTTCTCTCCAAAAAGAATATGGCAGCATGTTTTAGGTTTGCAACATTGCATCTGACCAAACCAAAATATTTCTGGAACAGTATCCTTTGGACTGAGGAGACCAAGGTGGAGATGTTTGGCCATCATGCACAGCTCCATGTTTGGCAAGAATCAAGGTGTTGGACTGGCCAAGTCACTGTCCAGACCTCAACCCCATCCCAAACCCAGTACTTTATATAAATGTGTAGGCAGTAGCCTTTATAGTTGCTTGTCAGAGAGTAATGTCTAGCAGAAGTGTGGGAGATCAATGGAAGCCTCTTTATGCAAGAGAGGCATCTCTCTTAAAATCAAGCGAACACAGGTCAATGTATCAGTCAGTATTCTCAGCAGAAATCAAAATGGGGAAAATGTAAAATGTAAATATCTCCCTGGGTTTTGGCTCGCATACTTTTTAGACCATTATCACACTATCACAAATGTTTCCTTTGAAACATTTAAATCTGAAGATAACTTGCTCACATGTCTCCACTAAGCATTTGGCACTTGAAGTATAGACTTTAGGCAGGAAACGTCTTTATTTTGATTGGGTCTCGAAATTTAATTATGTAATTAATTATTTCTGTCTTTTACTAATACTGTGTTTTAGTTGGCTTACACTCTTCCAAGGTTAAATGCATTAATTTTTTCTCCCCTCTGTAGCAATGACCAAAAACAAATGCAACATTTATTGTTAAAAAAAAATTCAAGTAAAAGTATTATGATTTATTTATGCTCCCAAAATAGAGTGAACCATGTACTCAAGTACTGTAACAAGATTACATGTAGTTCGTTAACAAACCTTGAGACAGGCTACAAATGGCATTCAACTTTATTAATTTCCACTCCTGTCAATCAAGAACAGGAATCTGAGACTACAGTGGGTACAATTTAATTGAAACTGGACCATTTGAAGATTGGAAAAAGACCAGGCAAAGCTTTTCCAATTTTCAACTGTGTAGTTTCAGTGAGCCTGTGCTTACTGTAGCCTCAGATTTCTGTTCTTGACTGGCAGAAGTGGAACCCAGTATGGTGTTCTTCTGTTGTAGCCTGTATGCTTCCAGGGTCAATTGTTCACTCTGAGATGATTTTCTGCTCACCATGGTTGTAAAGAGTTGTTATTTGAGTTAGTGTAGACTTCTTGTCAGCTTGAACCAGTGTAGCTAATTTCCTTTGACCTCTCTCATCAGCAAGGCGCTAATGACTGCACAGATGCTGTTTGTTAGATTGTTTTTTTTTTTTTTTTTTTAACCATTCTGTGTACACTCTAGAGACTGATGTGCATGAAAATCCCAAGAGGTTGTCTTATGAATCCGGCACTTTATTAGTAGTATGCATATATTGTGTAAACCATGTGCTCACATACTGTACATTTGTATGTGCATAATTTTTAGTTATTGATGTGTGCAAAAGCCAGAATCACAAACAAACACTAAACGTATGAAGCCTTGCTATCCTGTCCTGGTTCACAAATGTTTCTTTGCATCTTTAGGAGTGAGGAGCAATGTCTGGTACGCAGCGGCCTGGTTCAGTTGATGGACCAGCTTTGCAGTCTTAGTAGCCAGAGAGACTGCAGCTCCAATGAGAAACAAACCAAGAAGCAGAAAGTTGCCACGATGGCCTGGGCTGCATTCCAAGTGCTAGCCAATCGCTGCATTGAGTGGGAGAAAGTGGAAGGTACCTTACATTGTGTTCAGTAACACTGTGCTTTTTCTTGGAAAAAGAAGAGCTGTTCAACTATATGCACTATTAGGAGATAACATTTATTAAACTAAAATTAAACTTTAATCAACCATGTCCATAAATATTTGGTAATGCTTTTTTAAGGAACTAAAAGTAACTGTACAATTGGCTGCTCAGTTGTATCATGGCCAGATACAGGGTCTACAGTTCATTTGCATCTGGAATCTGTTACTATTAACTCTGAATATGAAGTCCAAAGAGCTGTCACTGCCAGTGGAACTGGTTCCCTTGTATTTATTGATGAAGTGACATAGGGTTGTATTATCTGCTCAGATTTATCTAATGCTAATGCTTCAAAACCCATTGGACAGTGTTTCTCAGTGCAGATAGACAATGACCCAACGTATACGTGAACCTTTTTAAGACAAATAAATGGAATGTTATGCAATGGGGTGTCACTTGACCTGTCTCCATTTAAGCATGGATTTTACTTGCTGAAGGCAAAACCCCAAACAAGCAGGAAATGAAAACAGCTGCAGTAAAGAACAGGCAGAGCAGCACCAGGGAAGAAACCCAGTGTCTGGTGATGTTTATAGGCTCCAAACATCAGGCAACCACTGAGTAAAAAAAAAATTGCAACCAAGTATTAAAAATGACAGTTTATTTTAATTTATTTTAATTACTTTTGGTCTTTTGGAAAAGAAGTGTAAAAAGTGCTGTAATTGCAACACTGTTCACCTGATTTGGATGTAAATAGCTGTAAATTTCAATTCTGATATACTGTAGTAGACAGCTAAAAAAACAATAACTTCGTCACTGCCCAAATATTTATGTAGGTGACTGTACATATTAGGGGCTGTGCAGACTAGTTGAATAGATGAACAAAGAAATACAGACAGATGATTAAAAAAGCAGTCTAAACGTAATATTTCAGACTAGATGAAACCATCTCTAAAGTCAACTGCACATTATATAAAACCATACTGAGATATTTTCTTTTGCTTCATTGGAACATTGTATGATGTATTCTGCATTAATCCTTAATAATAATAGTAATCATCACACAATAAACTTTATTTTATATAGCACCTTTAAAGTAGCATCTCAAAGTGCTTTACATAAATTAAGATACAGTGAAATTCAAATTAAAATGATACAATGAAAATAAAATACAAGCAGAGATAAAATACAAAAATAGAAATAAGTACCATACTTAACAGAGCAAATATTAATGATTAATAAGACTATTTAATTAAACTATTATAATAATAATTATTAATATAATATATTTAATGTATATAATGTAATAATAATTAAACTATGGAAAAGACTGCTAGTGTTTAATTTATTATTTTTTTTAATTGTTGGTCAACTAGTACAGTCAACAGCCATTTAACCCCTATTTTACTGTTGCAAGAAAAAGGTTGTGAACCCGATGGAGTTACCAGGGTTTTTGCATTGGTTATTCAAAAAAGTGTTCTGATTTTCATTTGTCACAATTATAGACAAATGCAATCTGTCTTTATTGATCACATTAAGTAATCATTCACAGTGCAGGCTGGAAAAAGTGAGTGAACCCTTGAATTTAGCAACTTGTAGATCTTCCTTTAGCAGCAGCAAACTCTACCAAATATTTCCTGTAGCTGCTTCTTAGATTGGCACAATGATGAGGAATTTTGGACCATTCCTCCAGACAAAAGAAATGTTACAGTTCATCAGTATTTGTCTTAATTGAGAAGCCCTCTTCAGATGATGACACAGCATTTCAATTAGGTTAAGATCTGACTTGGCCATTCCAAAACACGGATTTCCATTTTTCAGCCATTCTTTAGTTGATTTGCGTGTGTGCTTTGGGTCATCACCCAGCCTCTCATACGCTTGAAGTCATGGACTGTTGCCCTGACATTCTCTTGTAAAATATCTTGATACAGTTTTGAATTAATTGTTCCCTCAATGACTGCAAGCCATCCAGGCTATGTGGCAGCAAAGCAGCTTCAAACCATGATGCTCTTGGCACCATGCTTCATAGTTGGCATGAGATTTTGGTGTTTCTGTGCACTGCTGTTTTTCCTCTAAAGATAGTGTTGTGCATTTTTGCCAAAAAGTTAAACTTTTGTCTCATCTATTCACAGAATATTTTCTTAAATTGATTGAGGAACAGCCAGAGCTTTAGAAATGCCTTTGTAGCCTTTTCCTGCTTTGCTCATCTCTATAATGCATCTTCTGAGGTCCAGTGAAAGTTGATGGGATCAAGGCATGGTTCTCGCTAATCAGTTGTTCTTGTCAGTTAACAAATTAACTAATTTTTTGTAGTGTTTCTGGTAGATTTGATGTGTGGATCCATGGCCACTTTTTGAGCTAATATTGCCTCCTTGCGCGAGGGAAGAGGAGATTTGTGAGAGTTTGCTTTGCTGAATTCAACCAGCAAAATGTGGAAAAATAAATCAAGCGAATGGTAAATTAAATTATATAATAGAAACTATATAAGGAATAATGAATGAAGAAAAGCTGAACAGGGAGTTTGTTTACGGTGACAGTGTGCGTAACTAGGCAACAATATTCTCTTCCATTATATGACTTGTTAGTATATCCCAGTACTTGCATACTCTTTTGCTACACAATCAAAAGTATGTGTTATTAGTTTAGTCAGATTGTATTTGTCTGTAAGTGTGACTAAGATTAAGATCAGACCACATTTTATGAATAATCAATGCAAAAACCCTGGTAATTCCAAAGGTTCACAAACCTTTTCTTGCAACTGTATTATCTGTGTTACAATAATTGAAAATATAATCTAATGGCACAACATGACATAACTGTCACTGATAGGCTGCTTGAATCTACTTTCTGGGCTTGGAATGTTAAGTCATTTAACAGCAAATCTAATGTGGAAAAAAAAATCTTATATTGATGTCTTTTTGCAGGGGGGTTTAGCCCTGCAACCCCATTTATACCAACTGCTCCTGAGCCTTATTGTTTCCTCTTGCTCAGAAAAAGGAGCATGTTGATTTAAACTGCAGCTATCTCTGTTATGTTAGTCTACAGATTGTTTTTTATTTTATCTTTTAGGCGGTTCCTCAGACGCAGTGCATTCTGGATTAGCTCGGCAGGTATCTAGTCTGTTGACTAATCACCTAGCAAGAGCTACCGAATGCTCTGGTAACCAAGCAGCTGGAAATGATGCCCTACAAGATGTACTTAGTCTACTGAATGACCTGTCTAGGTAAGCATAGTGACCATCCGAGGGCTACTTACATTAAAAGACGTGCTAATACCACTGCCGTATACCTGGAAAGATGGCCAGTAGGTTTATGGGCTTGTGTTTCTTATGAAATTGTTGTACGTAATTGCTACATGTATCTTGGTTTAGATTTAATATATAAAGTGTTGAATATTTTCTACTCATTTCACTCATTTTCTGAAAGTATTGGAATGGCAAGGCCTGGAGACATTTGGATTTGAGATCTAAAGATGACTATCTTAATGACTAACCAAGCAATTTGTAGGTGAGCAAAAGTATTGGAACATGTAATCTTAAGGTAAATTGTAGCAAATAACACTTAATATTTGGTTGCATATCTCTTGCCTGCGATAACTGCATCAAGCCGACGGCCCACTGAAATCACCAAACTGTTGCATTCTTCTTTGTGATGCTTTGCCAGGCTTGTACTGCAGCTTCTTCTTTTTTGCTAACCTAAAGATTGGGTTGTCTGTCACCCATTGTGCCATGTTCTAAGTTGTTTAACAAATCTGGATGTAAATATCAGGGAATGAAAACTGAAATTCTCATCTGTCATCTCAAATTCATATTTTGACCTCAAACCCAAATGTCTTCAGTTTATAGCAAAAACAAAAGAATTGGCCTTGCCATTCCAATACTTTTGGAGGGAACTGTATGTTTACCTTTTTGTTGCAGTAACATATAATGATCTAAAAAGGATCCATTTTGTGGTTTCACCTTTTCATCACTTTCAGGAGCAATATAGGCAAAGCAATTCTGAGCCAGCCAGCCTGTGTTTCCAAGCTCCTTTCACTGCTTCTGGACCAACGTCCTTCCCCTAAATTGGTGCTGATCATACTCCAGCTGTGTCGGGCTGCCCTTCCTCTTATGAGCGTAGAAGACTGTGGCAATGTGGCATTGCCTCCTTGGAGCTACTTCATCAATGCCACAGAAACTGAACAAGAAGATGCCAGTGACCCGGCATCCCGCATTGCAGCACTTCTGCTGGCTAAACTTGCGGACTACGTGGTGCCAGGTGAGAGCAGGGGTGAATAATAAAGGTGTAAACTATATTATTTATTAGTATTTTTTTATGGAGAGACATAATGTAGCAAATACATTATCCTATTTTTGAAAGTTTCCAAGATGCACAGAAAACGTCTGTTTAAACGTTTACATACCCCTGGCAGAATTTTATTTTCACCATTTTTAGAAAATATGAGTGCTCATACAAAACATGTTTGTCTTATTTAGTGATAATGCTCAGATAAAGCTATTTATCATCACAGAAATATGCATGTATTATATTGATAATAACATCAACTGACTCCTATAAAAGTTTACATGTGCTTGTATGTTGGGACTGCATGTTCCACTCCAGAACCTTCACTTTTTTGTGCTACAGCCATTGAAAGACCTTGTGCTTTGAATTGTTATGTTGGAAAGTCTATGTGTGCCCCATTTGTAGCTTCTTTCAGATAATCTTTAGCATTAAACTTGCCATCAGCTATGACCAACATTCCTGTGCTGTTGTAGCTTACATTCCCCCAAAACAGCAGATATCCATACCCTCCATACTTCATGGTAGGGATGGTGTGGTTGTCTTCATAGGCGTTGTTGACACTTTCTCAAACATTGACATTGATGATAGTGACCATAAAGTTCTTTTTATTTATTTATTTTTATTTGATTTGATTTTTTTCTCTTTTCTCCAAATTCCAGAAGTCTTGAGATTTCTAAAGATTTGTAGGTGCAAAAATGGCATTTTTCTTGCTTCAAAGAAGCCTCCATTTATGGACAAGTTCTCAGACAAATTTTCTGGTGGTTTTCTCAGAAATCTTTCTTGATATACCTGATCTTGGCTTGCTTTCTAAAGAAGCACTGGTTTTCCATTTATTTATCAGAGTTTGAATATTGCTAATTGCATTTTCAAATGTTTGGATATCTTTGTATGCATTTTCCTAATTTATATATTTGAATTTTTTATTTTTTTTTGGCAGATCCTTTGCTTTCCCCATTTGTTAATATCCAGCAAATTCAATGCAGGCATACATCAAATGGATAAGGTTTTCCTAACAACTAAGAAGCCCGCTGATTATTTGTACACATACACTGATTATAACCAAACAAGGCACATGTCCAAATTCTTAAGCTACACAGTGATCTCAGTATAGTTTAATATTTCTTAACAGACCCAGCATACAGGACATTTACGGACATTTAATTTCTTTGCTTTAAGAAGCTGGAGGGTTGCATTCATGGTACATTTTGGGTCATTATCCATCTGTCCTGTGAAGTGCCGTCCTGTCAGTTATGTAGCATTTGACTGAATCTGAGCAGAAAGTATAGCACTATACAATTAAAAATTCATCCTGCTACATCTATTAGCAGTCACATCAATAACCTTCAGAGACCCTGTTCCATCGGCAGCCATAACACTGCCTTCCCATGTTTGTGATGGCTAGACGACTGGGTCGGAGCATCTCAAAAAAAGGCAGGTTTTGTGGGTTGTTCCCAGTATGCAGTGGTTAGTACCTACCAAAGTGGTCCAAGGAAGGACAACTGGTGAACCGACGAGAGGGTCATGGGTGCCCAAGCCTCATTGATGCGCATGGGGAGCGAAGGCTAGCCTGGCTGGTCTGATGCCACAGAAGAGCTTCTGTAGCATAAATTGCTGAAAAAGTTATCATGTTGATGTTACTTTGACACATACCATCTACCTAAATATTGCAGACAAAGTTACTGGTATTCCTTACTGGCAATGGCCTCTTTCAGCAGGATGAGGCACCCTGTCACACTGCAAAAATTGTTCAGGGTGTTGACTTGGCCTCCAGAGATCCCAGATCTAAATTCGATGGAGCATCTGTGGGATGTGCTGGACAAACAAGTCTGAGGAGGCCCTACCTCAAAACTTGCAGGACTTAAAGGATCTGCTGCTAATATCTTGGTGCCAGATACCACTCCTTCATAGGTCTTGTGCAGTCCATGCCTTGATGAATCAGAGCTGTTTTGGCAGCACAAGGGGGACTTGCACATTATTAGGCAGGTGAATGTAATGTTATGGCTTATAGGTTTGTGTGTGTGTGATATACACTCCTGAACAAAATCTTAAGACCGGGGGAAACATTCCAAGTATTCACATTTCACGCTGGTGGATAATAAGCAGGTTGTAAAAACTGCTTCAAAATGTCAAAAGAAGAAAAAGGAGCAAGAGACAAAAAAAACAGAGATTGGCAATTT
>CM074968.1:4460284-4480287 GCA_037577455.1 Pangasius macronema | reverse complement strand
AGCTCCTGAGAGCGGCCCATTCTTTCACAAATGTTTGTAAAAACAGTCTGCATGCCTAAGTGCTTGATTTTATACACATGTGGCCAGGCCAAGTGATTTAGGACACCTGATTCCGATCATTTGGATGGGTGAGCGAATACTTTTGGTAATATAGTGTATACAACATGTGTGGAGGGAGTGTGACATGGCTTGGGCATGTATGGCTGCCAATGGAACGGGCTCACTGGTGTTTATTGATGATGTCCATGCTGAGTAGCAAGATGAATTCTGAGGTGCATAGGGTTATACTCTCTGCTCACATTCAGCCAAACGCTACAAAACTGCGAATGCAACTCAAGACATTTTGAAGGGAAAGAAATGGAATATTCTTCAGTGGCCAAGTCAGTCGCCTGATCTCAACCCAATAGAGCATGCTTTTCACTTACTGAAGACAAGACTGAAGGCAGAAAGACTCACAAACAAGCAGCAACTGAAGGGGGCTGCAGTGAAGGCCTGGCAAAGCATCTCCAGGGAGGAAACCCAGTGGAAACTTGATGTCCATGGGCTCCATGTATAAAGGCAAAATCACAAAAACTCTGTCTTTGTCCAATTACTTACGGACCTAACTGTGTGTGTGTGTGTCCATCCAGATGGTCCCTGGCAAACTTCAGACAGGCCTGGACATGGGCTGACTTAAGCAGGGGAACTTTCTGTGCGATGCAAGATTTTAAACCATGACGTCTTCGTGTATTACTGATAGTAGCCTTGGAAACGATGGTCCTAGCTCTCTCTATTTTACATTGGAGAGGTGTTGGATTTCTTGTACAGGTTTCTTCACTTTTTGTTGAATTTATTTCAATGATCCAACAAAGCTGTGCTGTTGTAAAATTTTCAGGTCAGAGCTGAGTTTACTTACTGAGATACCCGATGATGTCACCAGGCAAGCTGTATCCATTTTATTCTCTGAATAAGATCTTCAGTATGGTCAAAAATGTAATGTCAATAAAAAGTTATTGTGAAGCACTTTTCAGATGTGCACAGAAAGGTCAATATTGTAGATACAGCCTTAAAATTTTAAGGAGATTTATATCTACTGCTTCTATTCTTAGTTATAAAGTTTCACATTTAAGGAAATAAACATTACTACATGTGACTATGATTTTGAAAAAGTAGAAAATTCCCTGTAGTGTACCTCTATTTTCCTTCTTGTAGCATGCATTATGCCACATGTGCAAAATAACTACAAGGTTTCATTTGGAAAGAACCAATAGGTTTAGAGATATAGGTATACAAATATGTCTAAACCTGAAAAAAAATGCATTGTGAGAAGCATAAAATCTGTTTTTGAATATTTGCATGTGTAAACTATTATTCTAGTACTATATGCACCCCAAATTTCATTAGCCAACAGGACTTGCACCATTAAGAATAAAAGTCAAGGTTGAGATTAGCCTTATCAAGTTTTTAGTGTTTGTTGGAGGAATCACAAATCACAATAATGAAAAGCATGCACAATGAATGTACAAGTTAACAATTTAAAAATTAAGTAATTTTTTTTTTTTGAGGCCCCAGCTGAGTTATGCTGTCCTGTGCATAGTGCCTGGTCTGTGCTATATGTAATGGTGTGCTCCTGACTTCATGGCTAGTAAACTTACGTTTTATGTTAGAGCAAATCTTTCAATTATGTTAAGTGTTCCACTTGTTATAGCCACAATATACTCACTGTGATGGGTCAGCTTTCCATGAAGCACTGGATTTGGTAGTTTTTGTGAACTTTCTGGAGCATATTTTCAAGAGTCTCCAAGCTGCCTACTTGCTAAGGACTTAGCTACTTGTCTAGCAAAAACTTGCCCAAGCCTTACCTCGGCATTCATACCTGCCCTTGGGGCTTATTTGATTCATCCTTGCCTGCTCGACCTGATGCAACTTGTGTGTGTTGACTTCAGTTACTCAGGGGAAGTTAGAAGGTGACGTAGTCTCCAGTGAGGTGGGTACCATCTGGGGTGAGCAGGAGTAGCACCTCAGGGAGATGTGCAAGTAAAAGCAGGCACCTTTCCAGGTTTTCAAGTCCAGCCTGAGGCTGTGCTTACAGCCAACTATGATGAGAACGTGTTTGATTCTGACATTAATAAGCAGAGCTGTCTGATATTGTGAAATGGGGGATAAACAGACTGCAGTCTCTCAGCCTCGTTGGTGCTGAGGCAACATGGTTCATAATCCAGCAATCAAAAACCATCAGGATTTAATCCTCCATTGTGTTTAGGGTCTGGTTCATCCCTAACACTCCGAATTCTCCGAAGCACAGAATTACTTTTCCTCAACAAATTGCGTGGTAAATCAAGCAGTGCATATTCCACATTTGAGAACATTCCAAGCACAGACATATGAGGGAAGCCCAGGGTACTGCTTTACAGGCACTGCTGCACTGACATACTTTTGTGCAGGACGCAAGATGCAGCTATACAGTTGCCCTAGGTTTCCTTTATGCATTTGTTTGTTCCTACTGCTTAGATGTTTTGTCTAGTAAAATTGTTTTTATTTATTATTATTATTTTTGGAAAACATGGTGTATTGTTCTTTGCTCAATGTTTCTCGTAGGCAGCCAGACTCTTCTTTCCCCTGCTTCCTCTGAGCCTGATACCAGATTAATCTGGGCTAGTCCCATGGGCAATGTCAAGACAGATAAAGATGCTGGAGAAGAGGGAGAAGCAGTGGATGGCAAACTCTCCATCTTCATACACAAGAGGGAAGACCAATCTTCCCATGAAGTACTTCAGCCATTACTCAGGTAAATAGGAGGCCCTAGAGAACATTTTTTTTGAGCCCAAGAGCAAAACCAGCTTTACCGAGACACATCAGTACCCTGACAGTCACACAGTGGCATTTCACACTTTACTCACAAAGCTCAGTCAAATTAAATTTGACTCTGAGAATGCTAAAGTTTAATTATACTTTCTGATGTTGAGCAGTGATTTGGAGGTCATTCTCAATGCCTTGAGCCATTATTCTGATATTTTGGCATATAATTTGGGCATATCTTCTAAAAATAGATTGTAAAATCTCTGCCGTCCCTCAAGCCAATTTTATGTGTAATGTCTCTGCAGTAGCTCAGAGGGGCGTCCTTTTCGGCTTGGCACTGGAGCCAACATGGACAAGGTGGTGAAAATGGACAGAGACATGATGAAGGTCAATTCTGCCTGCATGATAACAGTTAAATGCTATATTTAACCGTGAACTATTCATGTGTTAGAACAGTCAGTGCTACTAAATTGCTTCTGTTTTCCTGTAATCAGTCATGCAAACCTTAATTCATTAAAATACTGTTATTGGCTTTTTACGTATGAGCAACATGAACTTTTATGGACTCCACATTTCATCTTTTTCTCCCTGAAGACTGGGTGCTGTGAAGTGGTCACAGAAGAGGCATCAGCAGCCCTGCGCAAGGCAATTAAGTGGGCTCAGTCAGGCCTCATTGTGAGTGTGGGGCCTCCAGTGGAAACTCTAATTCAGGAGACTTCAGGGGGAAGTGCCACCGGAGACAAGAAGAAAAGTGCCCAGAGTGCAGTATGCAGAGACAGGAATGCAGAATTGTCCAGGTAGAAAACATTTTCATAAAATACATGTTCACGGCCTGCTCAGATGGAAGATTTGGGCTAGATTTCTCTGGCTTTAGTTTAAAAAAAAATGTCCTGCACTCACACCTACTTTTGTACCTACTTATGAGCCCTGTCTGATACCTTTATGACAGCTGTGCATTATGTATTATGCTTTCACATGCAGAGGCATGCACTCATCAGTATCATACCACACTACAGGAATATTTAGGTTTATGAAACACTTTCTCTAATATAGATACACAAACCAAAAAAAAAGGTAACTTGATAAATCAGCAATCTTTACTTTGTTTCATTACTTTAAAAAACTATGTTTTGGGATGAGCCTTAAGAGCAGTTTACTCATACTTTAGAGTATCCACAACAGGATATATTCCTCTACTGTGCAAAGCATATAATCCTGGAGCCTTATCTATTGCACTATTGCTTTCTCTCATCTCAGGTCTGACCCAGTCCGTCCATTTATCAGTGGTCATGTAGCAAACAGCATGGCTGCTGAAGTCATTGCTTTGCTGCACAGTCTTCTTACAGCACCAGAGTCAAACACAGCTCAGATATGGACAACTACAGCAGAAAAGGTTGGCACTCAGTTTAATATACAATATATTTTATTCTAACAGATTCATTAGATGTGATTTCTAATTTATTTTTTGTTTTCCATTTAAATAATTATTTTGTTTGTTTGCACAAAACCGTTAAACATCTTGCATACGCTCTGTCGCATGAAACAGGTACTGTCCAGAGCCCTGATGTATATACCTCAGTTGGGTAAATATGCAGAGAACATCTTAGACAGTGGAACGAGCAGTGGCAGAAAGCTGGCCAAGCTGCAAGCAATCAGCCGACAGGCTGTGGCAGCTTTGTGTGCCCTGGGTGGCTTCAAAGAGACCATCAAAATTGGATCGGAGGTCCAGGTTAGACATCAGAGTGGCACATAAAATAGCTCAGAACTTCAGAGGCTTTTCCTTATTTCCTTAACTTTTTGTAATAATAATATTATCATAAAGTTTTTTTTTCACCTTTGTTACATCTAGCCCTTATTTATCTCTTATAGGTAGTAGGTAAGGGTTTGCAGGACAGTGTCGGAGTGGTTATTTCCATTAATGAGCAGGAAGGCATTGCTACAGTCAAGTTACCCTCCTGTGATTATCGCCGTGACTGTAAGGCCTCTGACATCTTGACTGTACCCATCTCCCGCCTCTCAACACTACGGTCAGAGGTAAGATATGAACACAGAGAATAGCACAAATAAAGGATAGAGTGATGGAGTTTTATACATGGTAAACAGGATATTACTTAGGGCTGACATGGTAACTGTGTGAGAGAGAGAGAGAGAGAGAGAGAGAGAAACCTGGGTTCTGAGAAGTTGCATTCAACAGAATTATTGACATCCTTCATGAAAAATTGGAGAACATTTGTAGAGAGACCTGGGACTACTCCTCAAGCTCCATGTTTCTGTATGTGGATTGCCCTCTTCAATTAAGACAAGGTTTCAGAACGGTTCAAATCAGGACATTTAAATGTCCTGTGTTCCTGCAACCAGTTTTATGTTGATTCTGTGTTCTTGCAACCAGTTTAAAAAAAAATCTATAGCCAAGTTTTAACAGAGGCTGTCAGGTTTGGGTTTAAAATATCCTGGTACAATGCTGAAGTGATGATGCTATCAATCTTTACAATGGCCCAGGACTACTAGCTACAAATGTCGTGGCAAGTAATAAAGATCAAAGATCACTCTGGAGAGCAGAGGTTTGAGGCCATAGACTTTACTCGTTCCAGAATCAAGTCGAGCAGTTCTCTGCAGAGAAAAAGCTCGCCAACTCTTCAGAAGAACAATCTTATACACATTTACTTGAACAATCTTCCACATCCCATTTTTAACAAGACACATGCTCTCATCTTCCACGATCTTTCCCACAACCTGTTTTCAACACAACACGACATAATGTTACCCCATATACTTACCTTATTGTTTATGGATGCCTTATGCACTTAAGTTTACAGCTTGTTCCTGTTTCCCACTTTACGCAGGATTCCCATGCCTATGTAAGGTCATATCGGTAATTTTAGGCCTCGCTTTCTCAGCATACACTTCTTGTTTCATTGTTCTAGATTTTTGAAGTTTTATTGTGGCCCAGACTGTACGTAAAGAAATTTGTAACTTGAAATCCCAAGCCTCTTTTAATCTTGAATGATGCCTCATTTAACCTTTATTCTATAATGATGTTTTCTACATAATGGTCTCATCAACAAATAGTTCTGATGTCTCTCTCTGTTCCAGGCTTTGCCACTCTATAAGCTGTCCATCACTGAGAAGGTAGTGCAGGCAGTGCAGTCCATGCTGCTACCACAGGAGGGCAGTCTTTCCATCCACACCTGCCTACCAGCCTCTGGAGATGGCTCCAGCCCTGTCATGGCTGCAGTGCGACTGCTGGCTGAGATAAGGACTAGGTCAGAAAGCACCATTCAGCTGAAACTGTTAATTCAATTAAATATTTATTTGTATAGTGCTTTTAACATTGAATATTGTCATAACAGCACTGGATATTGAACAGCATTCAAACATGCCAGTTTCCCAAAGCTTGCTAAGCCCATGAACCCCTGAGATCTGCACCTTTATCTACAAGAAAAAGGATTTTAACAAAAGGCTTGACTAAACAAATAGGTTTTCAGCCTAGACCTAAAATGTGAGTCCATGTCTAAGTCCTGAACATTAATTGCAAGGCTGTTCCATAACTGGGAATATAACTGTTTTACATGTGTAATTAAAACAAGAATAATATCAAGAGCTCTGTTTTTATTAAATTTCATCTTTCATCAGAAATAAAATATCTAAGATTTTCAATAAGAATCAGTGGAATTTCTCAAGTGGCAGTGTCGATTCATTTATTGATCTTCAGTAAATAATCTCAGTTTATAACAAAATACCAGACCTTTACATTCTTTTATTTTAGGAAAAGTTATTTTGTAAGCTTTTGTTATTTTGTAAGCATTTGTAAGCTTGTAACTGAAGCTTTTCTGCCTTTTCACCAAAAAAAAAAAAAAAAAAAATCAGTTCCTATTTTTCCTTACGTGGGATGCTGCACTGAACAGGCCTTCACTAATGGGGTAGACAACTACATATTTTCTTTCCTACAAGCCCTTTTCTCCCCTTTAAGACATTCGTTGCTATTTACATCACCAGCTAATGTTTACATTAAATTCAGTTGAGCCTGGATTATTTGGTGTGCAAAAACTGTTTATTCACCAGATCAGATGAATGACTTTTTATTGCAGATCAAGCACACAGAATAGTCATGCTTTGCTGCACAGTTCAGGATAGTCAGTATTACTCATATTAATGTTTGTGTGTGTGTGTGTGTGTGTGTGTGTGTGTGTCTTCCTTGACAGAGCATGTTTGGTTATGGCTCAGTTGCTGGAGGACAGTTCATTCTGTGAGGAGTTCATCCAGCAATGTCCTGCTGCTGTAGAAGTTCTAAACTTAGTTGCACAGGAGTGTAGCCCTGGTATGTGTCAGTTTATACTTCCTTTCTGTTCAGTGTAAAATAAAAAAAATGTTTGATTTTACACATAGATGTTACATGAAGCATTCAGTAAAGTTTAATGGCAAAGAAAGAAGTATAATTGAAAAAAAAAAAGCAATAAGCACCATGACGGCATGAGTTACAGTGATTTTACCACAGGAAAGGATCTTAGTAGGCATGACATCCAAGTAATGTATGGAAAATATTATTTAAAAAAAAAAACACTGTAGAATTTTGCAATACAATGTTAAATAGTGCAACATAAAAAGATATAAGGTAGGTCAGGGCTATTCAGCCTTTTAGGACATGAACCCATCCGTACTGGTTCCAACTTTGCTGCTCAGGAAAATACTTCATGAAATGTGCAGAGAATGCATGCAAATGAAGAGTGAAAGTATTATAACATATAGGTAAATAACACAATATCTGGTTGCATATCCCTTGTTTGCAGTCACTATGTCAAGCTGGTGACCCACTGACATCACCAAACTGTTGTATTCTTCTTTTGTGATGCTTTTCACAGGCTTGTTCAGTTTTTGTTTGTTTTGGAGGATTGTATACATTTCTCTGTAAATTGGCAGACAGAATGTTTCTGTAGACTTCTGAGTTCATTCTGCTGCTAACATCATGAGTTGCATCATCAGTAAAGATTAGTAATTAGCCCATGCAAGCTCAAGCCATGAAAATACTTCCATCATGCTTGGCTGGTGATTTGGTATTTTTTGGATCATGAGCAGATGCTTTCTTATTCCACACTTTGGCCTTTCCATCACTTGGGATTAGTTGGGATTAATGTTGGTTCCAAAACTTTTTGGCTCATCTTTGTATTTCTTTGCAAATTCCAACCTGACCTTCTGATTCCCTCTGATGAGTGGTTTGCATCTTGTGGTCTGGCCTCTATATTTCTGCTCTTGAAGTCTTCTTCGAACGTTGTTCGTGACTGCAGGGTTTTTTTTCCCCTCTTCACAGCTCTCACAATGATTGTCATCAACTGTTGTTGTTTGCCTTGGCCAACCTGTTCAATGTCTGGTTGTTAGTACACCAGTGGTTTATTTCTTTTTCAGGACGTTCCACATTGTTGTATTGGCTATGCTCAATACTTGTGCAATGGCTCTGATTGAGTTTCCCTCTTTTCTCAGCTTTGAAACTGCTTACTTTCTCCAATAGACAGCCTCTGGTCTTCATGTTGGTTTATCCTATTTAATAACAAATGCGGTCTTTACAGGCAAAACCCATGGCTCCAACCAAGAGTAGACATTCAGGGCTATTAATTGTTTAAACAGTCAATCTAACAGGGCACACCTGGGCAACAAGAAACACCTGTCAGTCACATATTCTAATATTTTTTAATCTCCTGAAAAATGGGTGGTTTCAAACAAAATGAACAAACCTCAGAATTCTGGAACAGTATCCTTTGGACTGATGAGACCAAGGTGGAGATGACTGGTCAACACCTCACCACACAAACATCTCATACCTACTGGCACGGTGGATGAGGGGTCATGATTTGGGACTGTTTTGCAGTCACAGGACCTGGGAAACTTGCAGTCACTGAGACAACGATATACTCCACTTTATACAAGAATATTCTTGAGATAAATATAAGGCCATCAGTTCAGCAGATTAAGGTGGGCTGAAATTGGGTCATGCAACAGGACAATGATGCCAAGCAAACAATCAGATCAACATCTAAATTGCTAAAGAAGAAAAAATCAAGGTGTTGGAATGGCCAAGTCAAAGTCCAGATCACAACCCCGTTGAGATGCTGTGGCGGCATCTTAAGAGAGCTGTGCATAAATTAATTGCCCTCAATCAACTGAAGCAATGTTATAAAGAGGCCAAAATTTCTCCAAAATGATATGAGACACTGATAAACTCCTACAGTTCTACATGTTACTAAATTTTAGGGTGTACTTAATTCCTCCCACCTAGTTTCTGAATTTTGGTTTATTTTTGGGGGAAAATGACTACATATTTAAATCTATTGTGTGTGTTTTTTGGTCACCTGATGTTATTTGTTTGCTTATAGAGCTTGAAGACCACACAGTTGTTATTTAGCCATATATAAAAACACAGAATTAAAGGAGAGTATACTTTCTTTTTAAAAATATATGTACTTTCAGGAACAAAGCTACAGTTTTTTCTCCTTTAGTTTTTCCATACAGGCTTTGATTTTTTTAAGCTTTACTTTCAACTTTTGCTCTGCTCTTATATACAAGTTTGATGCTCTTTTGCATCTTAATCCTTCCAAACTATCATCTGAATTTCCTGACATTATGAAGTAAAACCAGCTATTGTGGATGTGTCCTCCTTTATTGCTTTTTACATTTTTGTTTCCCTTTGTTCCCTCTTTCCACAACTCTCTCCCTACAGCATTTTTCTCTGCCAGGATTCAAATGTCATCTAGTAAAAAGGTCCTGTTATAGAGACTATTCTTAACATTCCTTGCACTTACCTTCATAATAACCCAGACTGAAAAAATTAGAAAATAGAAATATCTCACAAATTTAAAAATCTTGAGAAGGGGTCTGAAATATTTTCATGTTCAGCAAAGTTATAGGCTAAATTTTAGACAATAGATGTATCAATGGTTAAATTTTTTTTGACCAGAGTATCTTCTTAGGATGAAACCTTCAGAGTGTTACCACTTAGGTTGGCTTTTGACAATTTTGCACTTTTGTGTGTACGTGTAGGTGAGCGACTGGGCATAGTGGAGGCTCAGTGTGAAAGACTAAGAATGTTGTATCGTGACTGCGCTCGTCCACCTCCTCCTCCTCCTCCTCTCCAGATTGACAGAAGACAGGTACGCATTTCCTGTTCATTAGGCTAGAAATACAGCATTATTAGTATAAAAGAATTAAGGTTTTAGTACAATTAATATAGTTAATTGATAAAACTTAATTAAAAAAAAATTAATTAATGAAGTTAATAAAACTTTTAGTAGAATCTTTTAGTGATGTAATATTTTAGTATTAGTAGAAAGAAAGAATCAATCAGATCTCTAAATGTGGAGCACAGGAATCTGTCATTTGTTAAATTTTAAAAGTTTGTCTTGTTGCTATCTTTCCCTTTCAGCCCAAGCAAATCACATGGTGTCCGTCGCGTGTCTTCCCACCAGTGCGTGCGTGTATGTTCTCATCTCACCAGACCTCTGTGATATTTCTAGCAGACCCCAGTGCTGGGGGTGGCCTACCCAGAGGCACTTTTATCTATGCTACTTCACCAGTTCCTGTTCAGGTAGCAGTTTTGGAGCAGACACTGATAAACACAGCATTATACAGTACATAAAGCATAGATTTTTTTTTTTTTACAGACTGTTTTTTGTGAAGTTATGGCATTATGAGTTAAATTTTTATAATAATAAATGTTCATGCATTTTTAAGATAATAGCAGACATTTTTATTTTGAAATGAGCTTTAGTTTTTCATTATGTTTGTCTGTTTTTCAGGCTCCATCATTTTACTGGGAATTAGAGATAGTGTCCTATGGAGATTCTGAGGACGACAGTGGCCCGATTGTGTCCTTTGGCTTTACCACAGAAGCAGAAAAGAGAGATGGTGCATGGACCAATCCTGTTGGCACTTGTCTCTTTCACAAGTACTCTTCTTTTATCTCATTTTCTTTGTTTCCCAGAATTACTGATTGCTACCCTTATGTTCTCATTTTCTCACACAGTATTGGATTCTTTTCTTTTTTTTTTTTTTTTTTTTTAAACAAATTTTCTGTTTTCTCTCTCCCCCACCCCCAGTAATGGGAGGGCTGTACACTACAATGGCTCCAGTTTGCTCCAGTGGAAGAGCGTAAGGCTAGATGTGGCTCTGCTTCCTGGTGAGATGGAATGTTTGTATATCTTGATTAAAAAAAATCAGCCTGTCTTGTTGTCTTATTTTTTTGCTGTTGGCAATGAAAGATGCCATGGCATGTTAGACTCTATTAAATTTCATCAGTATGATTGATTTTTTTTTTTTTGTTTTATTATGAAATGTTTCAGAGGTTTATTTGACATTATTTAACATTTAGTTGATTTTTTCCATTTTTAATTAACTCATTAACATTTTATAGAAAACAAATGCATTTTAGTTTCATAATTTCACATCCAATTAAGTTTTTCTGGTGTGTGTTGTCAGCCTGCAGTTCCAAACTGGCTCTGTTAATAGAGTCATCTGTAATGCTCACAGTGGGCATCTTAGTCTGATCTTAGCAAGGACTGATTATCTGCTAATAGTACTTCTAGTAGTATACAAAATGTAGTAGCACATTTGTTTGATATGTAAAGCAGAAGTTTACATTTTCTACAAGGTAGAATAGATGTCAGCCTGATGCATAGTATATTCATGACATCCTCTGCTAATATATTACTATTCTAGTTAATTTTGTCATTACATTTTTTCCCTTTCATTTCTTGCTCAGGAAACGTTGCTGGAATAGGTTGGGAGCGTATGGAGGGCACACCACCTCCCCCAGGCCAGGCTCCTAAGGGAAGGGTATACTTCACCTACTGTGGTCAGCGCCTTAGCCCTTACCTGGAGGATGTAGCTGGAGGAATGTGGCCCGTGGTCCACATCCAAAAGAAGGTTAATGAGCAGCACTTCAGTCATTTCAGTAGAAAGGAACAGCATTCGGCCAATATATAGATCACTATGGTTTTGCAGTTAAGCGCTCTCTTATACATTGGTCCTTGTGAGGTTCTAATCAGTTTTTAATAGTTTAATGATGATTTAAGTGACTTAAGCAATAAAAGAAGTACATTGATGCTTATATTGGAGTGGTGCTCTTTGACTGCAAGAATCACCTAAACACTGTGTTTGCACATTTGGACATTTTTAGAACACAAAGGTCCGTGCTAACTTTGGATGCCGGTCATTTGCATATGCGGAGGGACAGGCCCATAGAAATGCAGCCGACCTTTGCATGGACCTCTCAGATGAGATAAGTGCCAATTTTGAGGCCCTACCTTTTGCCATGGCTTCAGACAGTGACAATGATGCTGGTGCCAGTGTTGCGTCCGACTCTGGCTCACATGGACCTCCTTGTCGCATCGCTGCAGTGTCTACCACTCAGCCACGTAAGGCCCATCTCTCACATTTAAGGCTTTTATGGTCATAATGATCTACTCTGCTATCCCAAAATACACCTAACCAGCTAATCTTGTAAATAATTTTGTTAGTTATTTTTTGTGCAGTAAATTTACAAACTTAAGTTCACACACTCATTTATTTTTTTGCTTATGTACTATTACATATTTATACTTTTCCTCTTTGGTTCTTAGAATATAACAGTGATGCTTCCTGCTACTACAAACTTGAGCTGAGCTATGAGAATCTCGTGACCTCGGGCCCTGACCCCCACCTCCCACCTATCACTGACGATGAGAGTGACGATGAGGACGATGATGATGTTCCAAGAGTTAGAGATTTTGTCACATAGTCACTCATTTGTGTCCAAATTTCCACAGCCTTTTCCTTACCTCCACCTCTTTTTTTCCAGGAAGATCACTATGCCCTGCTTGTTAAAGCATGGGAGACAAAAGTGTTCCCTACTATACGGCGCCGCTTCAGGAATGAAGCTGAGAGGAAATCAGGACTGGACCAGATAAAGGGGGCACTCCAACTTGGTAAGCAGAATACATCTCTGAAAATGTATTATTTGTTCTAAAGCTTTTTGCTTATTTCCAGTTTTAAATAAAAAAAATTCCAGATTTTCAATGTGGTCTCAGACTTTTAGACCTCACTGATTATATTTGTTTGAATTCATGTTATTTAAAGTACTTTCCCAGACAAAGAAACCAGTTAAAGCTAATTAACAGTAAAAACATAAAACTGCTGAATTTTTAAAAAGTACTCATAGAAAACAATGCCGTCAGATGCCCCAGTATTCCAGGAGGCCAGTTCTGAATGTCCTAAATGTATTATTGATCAATGTGGTTTTCAGTCATTAATGTGATAAACATTGCGGCAGTGCAACTTTTCTAACGGCATTCAGATGACAAACATTTGGGATGCAAACAAAACGTTTGGTGGGTAAATCCTAAATAATAGACTCATAGAGATCAGATCATAGAGATCAGATTAATTTCTCATAACCTATCAGATGTTTTTATGTAATAGTTTTCCCATCAATTTGTCTTTTTGCGTCTCTGGATATGTATTTTTTTATTAAAGGAATGGTGGACATTGCACGACAGACAGTGGAGTTCCTCTATGAAGAGAATGGTGGCATTCCTCGTGATCTCTACCTCCCCACTATTGAGGACATCAAGGACGAGGCCAGTAAATTTACCATCGACAAAGTTCGCAAAGGTACACACACCCACACACATTTACACATTTCTCAAATAAACTATGTTCTCTATAGTAAACAGAAGAAATTGCATTAAAATGATAAGTATACAGTATCTAAACTTTGAGCATGATAATCAGATATACTTTATATAAATATATAAATATATATATATATATATATACACGCACACACACACACACAGTCAGGTCCATAAATATTGGGACATCGACACAATTCTAACATTTTTGGCTCTATACACCACNTTTGCATATGTGCCTCCCACTTGTTAAGGGACCAAAAGTAATGGGACAGAATAATAGTCATAAATCAAACTTTCACTTTTTTAATACTTGGTTGCAAATCCTTTGCAGTCAATTACAGCATATATGCATATTGACATTCTCAAAGTGCAGACTGAGTGGGAATGTAGGGCACGGGGGTGATTTGGGTAATAATATTTGGGTATTTGGGTAATTCTAAATAGGTAATGACAGCCATAAATTCACAAATCTAGCTGGTGCACCAAAGTTCATTTTTTTTTTCATCTTATTTCCTGCTACCTAGTGACAATGAAGTATAAATGTATTTGCTCATTTACTGAATAGTTATGCCCTGTTGAAATCAAATGGACCCACTGAGCCCACTGGGCTGTAGGTAGTAGCCTGTCCCACCTCAGTTTTAGCTCGCTTTTTGTGCAGTTTTGCTATAAAAATGGATTTTGGAAATTTGTTTGGCTCTAGTTTTTTGTATATGGCAAATTTGAAAGAAATTAATGATTAAAACCCTAGTTGTGCTCTTATAAAGTATTTATTCTTTGTTGTTGCCGCTTCCTCCAGGTCTAACAGTGGTTATACGCTGTCCTGAGTGCAACAACACTGGCAGCAGCACAGGAGGAACAGCCTTGCCAAAGTTTGCCATTCGAGGCATGCTCAAAACCTTTGGCCTTCACGGAGCAGTCCTTGATGTTGATAGTGTAAGTTGCTTAATAATAATACAGGCGGAAGCCCACTTCATAAGAAACATATTGGTAAATCTGCTCAATGCTGAATGAAATTTAAACCGGATATGCATTTTAAACACTGCCATTTTAACACTGACTGATCTTGAAAGAGTGGATTGTCGGATGTGATCCCTTAGTATGATGTCTTTCAGGAAATTTGACTGATCTCTTTAAACCTGCAGTACTTTACACTCATTTTACCCCTTCATAGATCCGCTCTCTTGCCAATAAAGTCACACCCCAACACCATTTATGTTCATTGGTCGCTTGAGCATATTGGTAGGCTAGGACTGCAAAATTATGTGTACAAATTTTGTACTCGCCACACCCTATAATTACACCCTCCTGCACTAAAAATATAACAATGCTTAATGTATAATCCTATGTACCCACACACACACACACACACACACACACACACACACACACACACACACTGGCTAAACTTTACTTTTCCTTGTCACTGAGGTTGGTACCATGAAGGGATCTTTTACATCTTTTGTAAGGAAACCAGTACTTGATACCTAGCATTTGGAAACATACATGGAAAACTTTTAAAAATAATTTACGTTACACATATCAACCTTTAGGACCCCTTTTGTACATTTAATTAGACTTTAAAACTTTAAAAACAGTAAACAATGAGTGGCCGTGCATTACAGTGATTTTGTAACATGTACTGTGTTTCGAATAACGAATATAAAATTTTTTGCCGAATGACTTAAATATTTTGGTACTATTTTCTGTATACTATAAATCTAATTTTTAAAAAAATAATTTAATTTATTGTTAATGATTTTCCCAATAAAAATTTTCCTCCACCACATAGTGTAGTCTTTTAACAGTAAGTCTTCTTAGTTAAATAACTGGCCAACATTAGAATAATCTGTCGCTCCACAATAGTTGTACGATTGTTGAGGTACAGCAACAAGGAATGATATATTTTCACACCATTTTTTCTGAGCATGTAGCTTTTATTTGCTGAATATAAGATAAGGTAGAAACCTTACAGATTTAACCATTTAATTGCACTTTCGTGGTTCTGTGATCGTTTGTCCACATGGCAGCTTTTCATGTTAAGAATTAAATCATAAATTACATGTCTGGTTTCAGAAAATTCTGGGCTAAGAGTGCACTACTGTGTATTTGTCTGTCTAGGTAAATGATTTGGTCCAGGTGGAGACGTACTTACGCAGTGAGGGTGTGTTGGTCAGGTACTGGTACCCCATTGAGATGCTGGAGCGCCCACCAGCAGGTTCACGCAGAACTGTAGCCAATGGCCTTGTGTCTTTGGATAGCAGCAACATTCAAATTCACAGGTTGAAGACAAACACCTTTATTTTTAATCAGTCATGTACTTATATATGTTCTTTTGTGTTCCTACTACCCTAAGCTTAATCATTAAACCTTTGGTAAATTACTTTAATTTCCACAATTCTGTGCAACAGTTCTTTTTATTTAGCATCCATTCACACTGATTCTAATTCTGCACTGTGTGTGTTCCAGGGAACTGCTGCGTTGTGAGAGTGCCTTGGCTCGCCTGTACTGTCGTATGGCATTGCTCAATATCTTTGCACCCAAGAGTCCTCACACCTTCACACGCCTCTTCCACATCCCAGCTGTGCGTGACATTACACTTGAACACCTGGGGCTTTTGTCTAATCAGTTACTGGCTCCACCTCTGCCAGGTAAACCTATATAGTGATTTGGAAGAAAGAAGTTGAAAGTGAAACGGCTGGCTATCAGCAAATGTCTGATTAAGATACAGTGACACTTAATAAAAAAAAAGTTTGTTAAAACAGCATACACAGAATTAAAACTATATGAATAAAACAATTAGGATAAAGATATGAAGAATATAAAGAAAGAGCTATACAGATTAAATACAGTTAAACTGAACTGGAAAATATGCTTATGTACCTATGTACAGTAGAACCGGAATAACTAGTAGTGCAAGAGTAATCATGCAACCGTGGTGATGTATAACAATAGTGCAAAGCCAGATAAACATTGAATGCAAAAAAATCTAATTATGCAGAATTTTGAAGAATAGTGCAGTGACAGCTCAGGAGGTATCAGGTTGAAGTATCTGTGCTGATGAAGGGCTTCAGGGACCATGTGCCAGGAGATTATAAATGAAAGCTGGATACCTCTCCCTTGAAAGTGAAAGTGGGTTGTGGATGGATCTTCTAGAAGGACAGTGAGTTTAAAAGATACACTCACAAAACATGATCTCATTCATTTGACCATGCCATGGTATGGTTGCTTGTGACAGATGGGCTGGTTTGAGTATTTCAGAATCTCCTGGAATTTTTACTCATTAGAGTCTCGAGTGTTTACACAGAATGGTGCAAAGAACAAAAAAAATCCAGTGAGAAGCAGTTGGTGGGTGGAAATGCCATGTTGAAGAGAGAAGTCAGAGGAGAATGGCCAGACTGTTTTGAGCTGACAGGAAGGCTACCTTAACTCAAATAACCACTCTTTATGACTGTGAAGAGGAGAAAATCATCTCAGAATGCACAACACTTTGAGGCAGATGGGCTACTTTGGCACATTGTGAATTATTTATTTATTTATTTTATTTTTTTTACTTTTTTTTTTTTTTTTTTTTTTAGGGGAAAATCCCAAAAGATCAGCAGTTTACGAAATACTCAAACCAGCCCATCTGGCACCAACAGCCACACCATGGTCAAAGTAACTGAGATTACATTCTAATCCACACAAAATGGTTCAGTAATCACAGGCACAAACTTTTCATATGGTCATCCCAGTGCTCTAACCTAAGATGTATTGAAAATCTGTGGGCTCAGCTGAAGAGGCATATCCACAAAATAAGACCTATAGATCCTTGAGGATCTGGAGAGATTCTGTTTTAAGAAATCATCTCAGATTTATTGCTCTGTATTATCTATTCTGATCAGGCATTATATGTGTCTCAGTGCTATTATACTAAGGGAGTATATTAAGGGAGTGGCATATCTGTACCATGGGTGCCAATAATTCTGGAGCTGGCTATATATCCATTTTTAAACCTGGAGGCTTTCCATATTGTTGACATATCATGTTTTTTAATGTTTGGACTTAATGGCTTCAAACTTGTCAAACCAAACTTGTCTGCAAGAGCAGAAATCAGAAGGGTGGTACATACAATTTTAATAACCTCTAGCCAGTTTGGGTATTACAGTGGTGCAGCAGGTAGTAGTAGCTGTGCCTTACCACTCTGGGGTTCAATCCTGATCTTTATTTCCTGTCTGCATGACCCAAAAATTCCTGGAATTCGAATGTGGTGTGAGCACTCGACATAGTTGCAGGTTTTGCTGCTACCATCCTGTACGAATGTATATTCTTTTTTTCGTAATCCCTTTTTGTAGGCCTCTTCACCACGTGGGTCTTGACCTTGTTGAACCACAAGAATGCACCTGCACACACTGCGCTGTCAACCAAAGTTTTTAACCAGAAAAATATAGTTATCGCTTCACGTCCACCATATTTGCCAGATCCTTGTGACTTCTTTTTGTTCATGAAATTAAAAAGGAGACTGAAGGGGGAAATATTCGCCATCATTGAAGAAATCCAGAAAAAAAAAAGCACGAGCCTCTAGATATGATGACAAACAATACTACAGGAAATATTTCCAGGAATGGGAGAAATGCTGGGACAAGTGTATCGCATCACAAGGAAAATACTGTGAAGGGTATTAAAGGGGAAATGCCTGTGTTTTCTGCTGGTACTTTTTTTTCCCCATTTCCAGAAAATTTGCCTGCAGGTTGATTAGCTACATTTAAATGTTTGTAGGTGCTACAGTATTTATTTATTATTATTTTTAATGAACTTGCTTAACTTATGCATCTCTGATTCAAATTAATACGTCAAATTATATTCTTGAAAAAGCTGCACATTTGTTTGTTTATTTATTTATATCAAGCCCATTTTTGTAAACCCATAACACGAGGACGTCTACCGAGGTAATCGAGTTCGAGGTAGAACCACCGGGTCAGACACGTGCACAACCTGAAAGGTCAAAGCTGCTCTCCAACCGAACTCTTCTACCAGGGTAATGCACAGACCATTCGGGAGTGGCTGACTGTGGCTATCAGCAGAGCCTTGCACCAGGGAGAGGACAGCTTACTGGAGCTGACCAAGCAGATCTGTTGTTTCCTCCAGGTACTTACAGTTGACTGGTTTTGCCCTCTTGACATTCTTCCATCAAACTTTCTTAAAATCATTTTTGAGATATTTTTGTCATTTGTCATGGTGCAACCCACAAAATACATGGAGCATGGCACTAAGGACTGCATAAAGTGCAAAAACTACAGCTGTGTAGGAAACAGTAGGATAAAAAAAATACAGGGCAATACACATGACTTAGGTGGTGATTTCATTTCTTTAACTCGTTTTGACATTGAAGATATTAATCAGTATTTGTCCTCTGTGTTGTCGTGTCTTAATGAAAAAAATGTGATACAGTAAAAAATAATTAGAATAAAAACAGTAGATTCTCTGAGCTAAAGAAATATTTTGCCACATCACTAACCATGGGACTACAGAGAAGCGTCTGATCTTTTCCTCTATTTGGACTACAAGTTGAGTAGATGTCCTTTACATTTTGTAAAAAAAAATTTCAAAGTCAAAATTGTAGTGACATGCCGTTGTTAAAAAAAAAAATGTTACATTTTTATGCCTCCATCACTGAGTGGCATTATTGTTTCCATTTGGATGTACATCCGATATTCTCGTTAGCATGATATATCAAGGGTGAGTGGCTGAATGTTTGTAGAATTTATATGAAATTGCAGATTGACTGATTAGATTTTGGAATTGATCCAAACAGGAGCAAGTTCACAGCAGCCATTTCATATTAATTACACTAACTAAAGAAATATTAAATCTGATAAAGTACAGAAAGCAGGCCAACATACAATTAGACTCGTCATTCAATTAAGAATGGCACTATATAAAATGAGAATGCACTCAGTTGGTGTGTAAATGTTCTATTTGCCACATCATCTTTTAATGCTGTGCAATACTTTATTAGATCCAGCACTAACTGATAGTGGCATAGACATGAGTCAAAATAACTTTTAATTTTATCTCTGAGAAGTTTGGTTATAAATAAAAACGGAAAACGAACAATACATTCGAGACACTCGAAACGAAAAATATCTCAAAATACCCGCAGTGGTTTACTAAATTGTTACATTTGGTGATTGATATCCATCAACCTACACACGAGTACATAGAAGATCAGCATTTCAGATTTTTTTTTTCAGATCGGTTTATGCAAACAATTTCTCACACCTTTACAAAAAGTTTAGAAAAGGTGGTCTACTGGTAGCTCTCACCCATTTATACTACTAGATGTGAGATGTGAGGGGTACTAGGGTTTCCAGACAAACCATTCGCAACAGACTCCACCGCTTTGGCTTGAATGCCAAATGCTTGGATGACCGTTGCAGGTGACTCCACTCACACCAAGACACCGCCGCGAACGTTTGCAGTGGGCACAAGACCATGTGACCTGGACAATGCAGCAGTGGTCTACCGTCCTGTTCACTGATGAGTGTCGGGTCACCTTGCACAGAAATGATGGTCATCACCATTGCTGGA
>CM074968.1:4437137-4458114 GCA_037577455.1 Pangasius macronema | reverse complement strand
GGTATGGCCATCAATGTCCCCTGACCTGAACCCCATAGAGCACGTCTGGGACCAGTTGAAGCAGAGACTGGATGATCATACCCCACCCCCACGTGACCTGGCAGAACTGCATGTAGCACTTGTGGAAGAGTGGAACGCATTGCCTTAGAACAACATCATGAGGCTAGTGAGGAGCATGAGACATCACTGTCAAGCTGTCATTGCAGCAAATGGTGGAAACACCTGCTACTGACATTGTCAGTTTTTGTTATTTCTGGCTATCCTTGTTATTTTTTGGGGTAATAAATATTAAACTAATGAAAATGGTGTTTTTTCTCATACATTATTAGTTCAAAGGGAACTTTTACTCATTTCATTAAAATTCAGAGCAAATAGGAAAAGCACTCATGTAAATAACACTATCCCTAACTTATTGTGAGTAGTTTATATTAAGAATGTCGGCTATGAAAACAAGCCTGCTAAACGGTGTCTAGTTAGAGACTTTATTTGAGATGATCAGGTATGTGGGAATAACCCACTTATTGTCACCACACTCAGTATACTGGATAAATCATGATACAGTCGAGCTTGTGCTTGTGTGTGTAAAAAGGAAAATATAATACAAAGAGCATAAGCATATGCATAATATCAATAATCACTATGAACAAAATAGATTAGAAACATAAACAATTATTAAATAAAGAGAAAGAAAATGTGCCATATGTACAGATACACTCTGCATATGTACAGATACACTCTCTGTGTAGTATCAACAGTGAGCGGCTGAAATTTGACACCAATAAGTGCCGAGGAGCAGGTTACAGATCAAGGGAGCCACTCTGTCTAGTCTGTTAGTGTGCAGGCGTGCACCGAGTTGTTTAAAACTTACAAATTATAAATATTTGATCCTATTTATAAATAAGTGGCATGTACATCACCTAGCATCACAACACTCAGTACCAGCCAAGTAATAGTAGGGAGAGACTGAGCAAAAGCATATTAGTCAGCCCATAACAGTGGCCTTTTTTTTTACAGCTGCCTCCAGATTTCCAGAAGGAAAGATGTGCAGTAACAAAAAAGCCTAGGACCTATATGCCATTTACAGTAGGTTTGCTCTAATCAGATATGGCAGGTTGTATGAGATGTTTGACTGGGCATGTGTACAGCTTGTCCCCCACCTTAATTTGGCCTGTCCTCACTCTGCTGTTTGCTGCAGTGAATACCTTAGACACCTGGTCCACTGGCTAGAGTGCCCTGGGTAATTGGGGGTCAACAATCATGACTATGGTGCCAATCTGGATGTCTTTGTTGGTGCCAGATGGGCTGGGTTGAGATTTTATTCTGATACTGCTGATATCCTGGGATTTTCACACACAAAATGTGAAAATGCAAAAAAAAAATGTTCAGGCTGAAACACCTTGTTGATGAGAGAGATCAGAGGAAAATTACCAGACTGGTCTGAGCTGACAGGAAGACTATATTAACTAAAATTAGCACTCTTTACAACTGGACAAGAAGGACAAGGACAAGAATCCAAGGCTATCGTGGGCACAGACTCACTGAACAAATAGTCACAATAACAATAGAACAGATAATACAAATAACCATCTACAGCCACTTTGCTTCTACTTAAACCTTTTGGTCACATGATCCACACGTACTGACCATTATGTAGAATAATCTGGCTCATTTAAAGCTTACAAAACATTTTACTCTTCACTTCCTGTGAGCATACATGTAAACATGTGAAGACAGTCATTTGTTTTTGACCAAAAGGATGACTGAGTGGCCTTTACATATGAAATATTATTTATTTTTCTATTATTGAAAATTAAGAATGCTCCGGAGCAGTTCACATCAGAGGAGTTTCCAATCTCAGAGTCAAAGGTCAGCATGGATGTCAGCTTCCCTGGTGCTGCATTTGTGGTGGTTTCTTGTAAAGAGAATCAGCTTGGATGCCGCAAAGAGTAAGTAAACGTTTTTCTTCGCGGATGGTTATATTACAGGTTTTAATCCAAAACTGTGTCCAATAATCCAATAGACTGTCACATAAAACAGTTGTTTAGAAAAACAATACATCTCTTTCAAATTAATTTTGTCTTTTAGTTCTTCTCTCTATAAGGCTCCCTGGGCTCGTGTAATGATGTATGGGTTGGGGCACAAGGTTCGACGTAATGGCCAGATGAATCTGATGGAGACTGTGTGCTATCCTCTGGATGCTTCACCTTCGAATACAGGCCTTACGCCTCCTCCCACAACCAACCAATACCCTAGCATCATAATACCCACTGATAAAGTCCACATAAAACTGGGTATGTTGTAGTTATATACAAAATGTACTATATATATATATATATATATACACACATACACACACACACACACATACAAGCATGTTGATTAGAGAGGTCAGAGGAAAATGGCCAGATTGGTTCAAGCTGCCAGGAATGATATGGTAATATGGTGTATGCATAATATAAAATAATACTATTAAATATTCTCATTATTTGTTTTACCAGGAGTGTCCCCACCTCCTGGGGTTGTCCTAGTACTGCATTCTCTGCCTGTGGAGTTTCCCTTGGCAATGGCCTTTGCTGAACAGCTGCTGACATGGACTGTGTGTGAGAATAGTGAGCATCCAGAGGAAGAGCTGGACACCATGCCTCCTTCTGTGCTTCTCCAGGTTGTGGAGCTACTTGGTAAAGATGCCTTCTGTGATTGGTTGGTCATATCAGTCTAGCTCTTTCTTTAGTTTCACCAGTTGTTCTAACAGATGTCTCTGAAAATAATTCATTTTAGATTTATTTGTTTAATGTTTTGAGCAATAGACATTGGTACAAAGCAGCTTTACAGTAATTCCGGGTGTAGAGCATGTTCTCAATTATAAATACATTAAAAATACAGTTAAGTAAATAAAATCTTTAAAAATTCTATCACTGCAGTTCTTCAAAAATTAAAAGACTTTCATGTCAGTACAGTAGGTCAGGTAATCTTATTATTTCCTTTCTTCATAAGGTGGGCTTCTGTGGACTACTGATCTTGCACCTTGTATCAAAGAGTTCATCTTTCACTTGCTTGCTGAGCTTTTCCGCAAGATCCATCACTTGGAACAACGAAAGGGTTCCTCAGGCCTGTCAAGCTCCATTGCTCTACTTTCCAGTCCCTGCTTGGCAGTGCTCATGGCTCTCCAGACAGAGCTCCGAAAACTTTATGACCGTGAGACTCAGAGCTGGGGCCTGGCTAGTGGAAGCACCTCAGGAAGCTCCTTAGCACTATCTTCTGATCAAAGCCGCTTCTCTACATACTTCCATGCCCTCATGGAGGTGTGCCTTGCTGTGGCAGAGGTTACCTTACAGGTTAACGTAGCCAGTGGAGGGATGGCTGTAAGCAATCTTTCCTCATCCAGCACACCCAACCTTAGTGATTCTTCATCCTCTTCATCATCATCACCAGGCCAAACCCCACAAAGCCCAAGTTTGTTATCAAAGCGCAAGAAGGTCAAGTTGAAGCGAGACCGGACAACAGCTGCCATAGGTGCTGCAACCACAGCTTCAGGAAAAAGGGGCTCTATGAGCAGCACAAAACTTTCAGAAAGTGATAGTGCTTTATTGAATGTGGCTGGAGGAAAGCCAGAAGACATGCTATGGTTCCATCGTGGGCTGACATTACTCATGATTATACGGCACCTGACTTACAAGGACCCCCAAGGGTTGAGTGTGACTGGGGATGCAGTAGCTGATGCCTGCCAGGCCCTGGTCAGTCCAACTGCTCATAGTCGGCTGCTGGTTCTCTCCGGTATTCCAACTCACTTGGAAGAAGCTGTGGTGCGTAATGCAATCCGAAGGGCTTGCAATGCCCATGGGGGTCTCTTCAAAGATGAAATCTTTATTCCACTTCAGGCAGGAGACCTAAAGCAGACCAAAGGAGCTGTGGTCGGAACTCAGAGCACAGGATCCCAAGATGATAGAGCAGAAAAGCTTTATCCAGGCAGTATGGAAAGTCCAGATGGCTCCAGTAGTGCAACCCCAGCTCTGAGCATGACTGCTTCAGCTTCAGCTAGCCAGACCTCCATCTGCAGCTCCTCTCAGGGGGTCTCCAGAACTGCCAGTGAACTTTCTGTGGACCAGGAACTGTTAGCCACTGCTGTGACGAAACCTGTAGCCCCTACGCAGCAACAAGCACTGCTAGACCCCGGTGTAGTCTCCAGTCAGGAAAGCCTTGATATCTCTTTTTGTAGCACAGGAAGCCTTGGTAGTCTCGGTAGCTTTGGGGAGCAGCTTGAAAGTGGAGCGACAGCTTCAGATGGGGGATCCTTGTATGCAGTCACCTCACTAGACACTAATGCCAGCTTGGCATGTCGCATTAAAGGCTATGCTGTTATAGAGGTAGGTGGAAAGAATGTTTTACTTGACAGGCCACTATCTTGGTCATTGTCAAATGGAAGATGACTTTCTCTCCCTTACAGGTACGGGCCAGGGCCAAGGTGGAGAAGATTCGTGCAAGTCTCTTCAACAGCAGTGACCTCATTGGCCTGTCCAGCCTTGAAGGAGAGGAGGAGTTAATGGAGATAACCACTGAAGAGATCTTGACTGCCTCCAGTGTTAATCAGAGCCTGTTTGATGCACAAGGCAGTTCTGCACTTGAGGAGTACTTTCTTGATAAAACCATCAGAGGTTGGAATGTTACTTAAGAATATGACCTAAGAATAATATCTAAATTTAATAGAAAGAAATCTGATAGTTTCGATAGCACACAGTGGCAAACAGGGAAAGTGCAAAAATAAGGAGGCTTATAAAATCCTTTAATATGAGTTGTACATAGTCTATAATTATACTTTCCTTTATTCTAAGGCTTAAATCATGTGGCCAAAATACAGCTGTTTAGTGTAATGTTTTAGACTTCTAATCTACATTTCATACTCATATAGGAGACAAATTGGTCCCTGGGGCACGAGATGTGCTAACTGACATCTTTAAGAGCTGTGTACACTCTGAACAAATGCTAAGCCTCACACCAGCCAAGCCCTTGAAAGTGTCCGACATTTATCTCAGTAAAGAACAAATCAACTCACAGACGCCTGGTAACCTTCTGCATGTATTCTTCAACCACATACGACCTCCTAAGAAAGTGTTTGAAGATCAGCTCACACAGGTTAGCACTTGTGTTTACACATATTTAACAAATCATATCCATGAAGCTACGGTTGTCTACCTAATCTTTATTTATCTGTATCAACTGTTGAAAAACATGCAAACTATTTTTCTGTCTATAGATTCTTCGCAAATATGGCACAGTCAAGGCCAACAAGTGCAGGTACAGCAAGTCCGGAAAGGAGCAACAACAGGGAAAAGTGGTCAGCACAAAGAGATCCATCATCAAGCCCCCTATCAAAGAGAAGTCTGTTCTCAACAGTGTACGGTATGTTGCACACAACACTTAGAAATTAAGTGTTTTTCCAAAAGTATTGTTACAAAAACTAAATAGACCAAAAACCAAATATACACTGCTGGGCAATTACTTAGATTATATTTGGTGCAAAGCATATAATTGCCTGAGACTTTGCTTTTGCCTGTACCTCTTTTGTATTACTCTTGATTACCTCTGACTGCAAAGGCGTGCATCATTAAACACCTGCATGAAAAAACATCCTGCACCTTAAGATTACATTGTTTCAAATAGATTTAAAATTTGGCTTGGGGCAGGTGAAGAAATTTTTGGGAATGATGAATGTGGCAAATATACATGACTGATATTAAGAATGACAGTAATTAAGACTTGTATTTACCGTCATAATATACCTCATCATCAGCTTGACTCTACTGGAGCCTTTACAGCTACCTCACTACCATACACTCAGCCATCTCCCTCATCTGTCATCTCACTAACTCCAGGAACTGACAATTCCCCTTTGTTTGGTTTTAAATGTTTTTCTGCATTTCCTCTTGTTGACTGCAATTATTACCTCTTAAGTAAATTTCTTCATAAAGTTATTTATTCTGCCTTTACAAATTTCTGCATTAAACCATGGTGTTCCAGCATTACATTCTTAATGTTTATTATATTAATGTTTATTATAGCAAATGGATCTGCAGTGTTCCATATGATCCTTGGACATACGATTTATGCAACCTTAGTTTTTTCTGTCTGCCCTGCTATGAGGCTACAAGTGTTACAAGTAAAACTACTACTGATGACAAGGGAACATTAACATTAGGTTGGCCATGCTGAAATATTGAAGAAATTACTTTTGTAATTCAGGTATAACCAACACAGTTGTCTTTATTTGCTGCTTCTAAAGAAAATGTGCTTCAAGATAAATGCAGTGGATTAAATTAATAGAAAGTGCTGAGTATTGAAAGAAAGAGTAGGTAAGTTTGAACAGTGAAGCAGCAAAGGGATTTGCAAAACAGAAACTATGTTTATAATACATAATAATGTCTCCTTCAAAAATATTGGAATGACAAGGCTAATTCTTTTGTTTTGGATTATTTGGGTTGGAGATCAAAAAATGAATGATAGATCAGTATTTCAGCTTTCATTTCCTGATATTTACATTTAGCTATGTTAAAAAACTTAGAATATGGCACCTTTTGTTTGAACCCACCCAGGATTCAACTGATCAAAATTTTTGGATCATGTTACTGACAGGTTTTTCTTGTTGCCCAGGTGTACCCTGTTAGACTTATTGTTTAAACAGTTAATAGCTCTGAATGTCTACTCTTGGTTTGAGCCATGGGGTTGGTCTGTGAAAGCTGCATTTGTTGTTAAAAAAGATAAACCAACCTGGAGACCAGGGAGCTGTCTATCAGAGAAAAGCAAGCCATTTTGAAGCTGAGAAAAGACACACACACACACACACACACACACACACACACACGCACGCGTGCGCAAAAAAAAAAAAAAAAAAACATTTATCTTGCCATTCCAATACTTTCAGAGGGGACTGTATTGATAATATCATACAATATAGTCAATAGAGTATATGTTTGATTCTAATCTAATAGAAATACATAATTCTGGATGTAGATTTATATCAAGGGTTCCAATGGCAAGGAAAAAGTTTGAGATGACATGAGAAACCTTGAGAGGTACCAGATTCAAAAGGGAACCCATTTAACTCTGGATGATAACAGATAATGTGGTTATAAATCATTATTCATTTTCAGGTGTATAAACAGTAATGCTTTAAATATGTTCAGTATGAGCAGCAGAGTCTATATGACTATAGCAGCAGTTCTTAAGTAAGAGTCAGCAGTATTCAAAGGAGATTATCCCCTGCATCTAGAACAATCTTTATGCCTACAGTTTTCCAAATTAGGGGTTGGAACCCCATGTGGTGTCACTTGATTTGTAAATCCACTTTTGATTTATTCTTCTATATTAAAGTCCCCATGAAATTACCTAAGAGCATTTTTCAAATTGTTTAACACATCTGGATGTAAAAACAGAAATGAAAGCTGAAATTCTGCTCAATTGTCTCATATTCATCTTTTATCTCAAACCCAAAGGTTCTGTAAATATCTTCTAATGAATATATAGGTTGTTTATGAACTTACAAACTTTTTAATGAATTATATTTCATGTTATGCCTAGGTTGTTTCTGCATATGCTTTATGTCCTTGTGTTTTGGTATGATGTGTCAATTTACCTGAACACACGAAGGTCAGAGGTGATAGTACTCCCAGACACTAGTGCAATTAGGTCTCCTTTCTTTTTACCTCGGTTCTCCTTTACTCCTTTTCTCCCATCTTCCTTCTTCTCCTACATATACTAGGCCTGATCAGTTGGTAGATTTGAGCCGGTGAAACCTTTCTGTAGGTATGCTTCAGTTAGTAAATAGCTGTTCTAAAGATTCTTCAAATGTGCAATAAATATCAGAGTCTGAAGATGAACATCAATCTTTTGGATTCGGACACATTTTTGCCAAATTTCTAACATTTTGGTGCCGTGATGACCAAGGTGGCTCACGAACACTTCTCTAGTGAGTTACGCCTTTATTTACAAGCCAAGAGGAAACTTGGCTTGATCTTTTCCTTAAAAGATAGAAGAGAATGACTCAGAAGTATAAGAGATATCTTCTCAGGGATAGAGAGAAGACAGGCCTAGCTATTTTGTTACCTCACCATGAGCAATGAAGGCCTAGAACCAGTGAAATTAGGGAAAGATTTCTGGAAGCCTCTTCAGGTCAGGTCCTTGGAGCCTGTGCTGTCCAACTAGCTCCAGTTGGACTCTCACAGTTCACAGATGTATTTAATTCCCTGGCACATACGGTAATTCCCACATGCTTTATACAGTCCATTATCATTGCTGTCCCTAAGAAACTCCAGCCCGCCTGCCTCAATGACTGTCGCCCAGTAGCCCTGACCTCAGTTGTGATGAAGTGCTTTGAAAGGCTGGTGAGAGAATTCATCACCTCTTCATTACCTGACACCCTGGATCCATTACAGTTCGCATACCATACCAATCACTGAACCAATGACATCATCACACATCTCATACACACAGCCCTGAGCCATCTAGACATGAGGAATGGAAATTATGTTAACCACCTTAGATGCTTAAGGGAATTTAAAGAGCCCTCTAAGGTGCTAAGGAACTTCCGCACCTGCACCATTGAGAGCATCCTGATAGGAAGCATCACAGCCTGGATTGAGAACAGCACCAAGCAGGACATGTGGGCTCTCCAGAGGGTGGTGCGATCAGCTGAGCGTGCTGTCTGCATTGAGCTCCCTGACATGCAGTCTATCTACAGCAAGCGGTTCTTTACCAAGGCCAGGAAGAAAGATCTCAGCCATCCAAACAATGGACTCTTCTGTCAGTTGTGGTCAAGCAAGGGCTTCCGCTCTCTGAAAGCCAACACAGAGAGAATGAGAGAGAGCTTCTTCCAACAGGCCATTCGGGTCCTGAACCAGGAGAACACTTAGGACTAGACTTTGGATTTGTTCGCACAGCACCCATACCTCCTACGTTCCTGTTAATATACTCGAATTACCCCGTATTTATAAATATTATAAATGTTAGAATTTCACTGCAACTATCTCAGCCCAATGTTGCATAGCATTGTATTGCACATACAGCTGCACATATCTACACTTTATTCCACATAGAGTCCATACATTTTCTGCCATCTATTTTTTATATTCTTTATATTATATTTTTTGCTTTTTCTTTATCTACTTGTATGCAAGTAAAATCTGGTTTATGTATATTCTATTTTTAGGTCACTGGACAGTTGTAAAAATCATCATACTGTGTATGGTTGTGAGTGTGAGACCAATAAAATTTGAATTTGATAACTATAAAACCAGTACATTAATTAAGGGAGGCACAGAAGTACCTTAAATGGACTGAGTTTGAATACAAGTAGGTAATAGATGAGGTCATGAAAAAGCATGTTCATGACCAAAAAAGAACTCTAAAGTTATTTTTTTTCTAAAGGATTTCCCATTCACAGAGCATGGACATTTGTATGATATGCAAGATATGCCATCACACATGCCATGAAGAATGCTTTCATGTCATTAGACTGTTCTGGGAGTACAAGTCATTAGAGATGACTGAGAGCTATAAGAGGCTTGAAAAGCATAACACCAGATTAACCGATGAGTGTAAGAGACACAAGAATGCTGCTGTAAATGTGCAAAGGAATTATGAGACAGTTCAAAGATCTTCAAATGACTGTGAACCAAGACTGTGTCTGTGAATCAGAGTCCAGATCAAAATCCTAGGAAAAGCTGCGCAATATCTTGATGAGGGTTGTGTACAAGAGATCCCCTGGCAATTTCTGAGATCTGGAGCATTTTTCCAAGGAAGAATAGTTGGTAGAAGTTGGTAGACTCCTACCCACAAGACAAGGTGCTGTATTACATGAAATTTGTGCAACCAGATTATTGTAAGTTTTTTCTTTTTTTTTTCCTAAAACATTTCTATTTGTTTTTCACTTGAATTTTGTGGGAGATCTGGTATAAATTTTAGCAGGGGTGTGTAGACTTTGCATGTCCTTTGTATGTACATTATTTATACTAGCTAAATTACTGTGGCAAAAGACCTTTCTGAAATCAAGTGAACAAAATTAGAAGTTTGCCAGTGAACCTCCTAAGAAGGTAAGTAAACAAAAAAAACAAATGCAAATAATCAAAAATAACCATATACTTACAATTTATTTACAACATTTACCAATTACAATGATAAAATAACAGGCTATACTAGTTGCGTAAAACTGTTATGGATTTGGTTACAGACTGACAGCTGCAGCTCTGAGTACACTGTTCATCTGACTGGTGCTGATGAACTGGTGCTATGTTTACTTTTGAGATGTCAGTCATGTTCATTACAATTTCAGTGACTGGCAGTTGGTTGCAAGGTTCTGCCCCTTTGATAGCTCTCCCAGTCATCCTATGGAGAAGCTGTTCATCCAGGCGGGACAAACGAAGAGCCTGCTCTCCAGTACACTTTAGAATCATCAGCACATCCCGTGCTGTACTTCTCCATTCTCTCTGCAGTGAAACACAAAACTTTCATTTTGTTATTTTACTTTCTGCCCCAATAGACATTGTTTTGTTACATAAAAGTATGATGGCTTAACGAAAGTATGACACGTATGCGACCATTCAGTTCAATTCAGTTCACTTTTGTTTGTAAATTGCATTTAACAATGGACGTTGTCATGATGCAGCTTTACAGAAATATCTAAATTCCTGATATAAATTAATATACAATTGATATTGATCATATCAATTGCAGTCCAAAGCCATCTTCATGGTTTATAAGTGTATCTTTAAATTGCCCATATGGGGCCATCCTCAGCAGCAGCGAGTGGTATCCAAGTGATGAGAACTACAACCAGAAGTAGGGAGTGAGGAAGGATCAGGCAGGTCTGGAGAGCAGACGGGGTCAGGATCACTGGTACTACCAATGCATGATCTCCTAATGTCTTTGCAAATACATGGATGCAGAAATGGCCTTTGGGCTGCTTATCCCACCCAGTAGTAGTTTGCTGTTATTCTTGTAGCATAGAAGTACATAGCAAAAGTGTTTCCTCATTGTTATGTGCAAGTGTCATCACACTGTTTGTTAGGAGATGAAAGGACAGGTTGAAATTACTGTAGGCTTTAGTTTTTTTAACAGTAGCCTTTACTCTGTCATAACAGTTAATAGTGGGCAGTGATGGAATAGTGGTGAAGGCTTTGGGTTACTGTTTGGAATGTTGAGTTCAAATCCCAGTACCACCAGGCTACTGCTTTTGGGTTTTTGGGCTCAATTATATCATATCTCAATTATAAGCTGCTTTGGAAAAGTGTCATCCAAATGAATAAATTAATCGTTAACAGTAAGAGTGTACATCAAAAATGCATGTTATCTTTCTGTCCAAATATAATTTATATATATATATATATATATTTTTTTTTTTCCAGGACTGCATTAAGTGAGAAGAAACCAGTCTTAAAGCCCAAGTCTCCAGATAAAGCTAAGCCTGACGAGAAGGACCCTGAGAAGTTGCCTACCAAGAAGCTAGAAGGTTTATATTGGCTTCTTTTAATTTCCTTTGTCAATGTAGGTTGTACAAGTTTATGTACAAGTTTACATTCAGGGC
Source organism: Pangasius macronema (assembly GCA_037577455.1). NCBI lineage: Eukaryota > Metazoa > Chordata > Actinopteri > Siluriformes > Pangasiidae > Pangasius > Pangasius macronema. The sequence continues at coordinate 4,446,542 of CM074968.1, read as the reverse complement.
TTATATCCCTTGATGTCTGGAAGTTTACCCTCATAGGTTACTCATATGTTCTTTAGCAAAACTCCAGATATATATTTTCTCTAAAAGTATATATGAAAAAGTATAGCAGGCTTCATGGCTGTTTAGTATGCATGCATTTGTGTTGATGATTGTGCGTTCAGTGTGTGTGCATGCTTATACATTACATGGCCAAAAGTTTATAGACACCTGACCATCATGTCCATATGTTCTTTTTGAACATCCTATTCCAGATGTAGTCCCCCCTTTGGTGTTATAATAATCACCACTCTTGTGGGAAGTCTTTCCACTAGATTTTGGAATGTGACTGTGGGGATTTGCCCGTTCAGCCACAGGAGCATTACTGAGGTCGGGCAATGATGTCAGTTGAAGAGGCCTGGGGCTCACTCATTATTCCAGTTCATCCCAAAGGTGTTCATTGGGGTTGAGGTCAGGGCTCTGTGCAGGTTCCACTCCAACCTTGGCAAACCATCTCTTAATAGCGCTTGCTTTGTGCACAGGGGCATTGTCATGCTGGAACAGGTTTGGGCCCCTTGGTTCCAGTGAAGGGAAATTGTAATGCTACAGGGAAATTGTAATGCTTTACAATTATGTGCTTCCAAATTTGTGGCAACAGTGTCCACAAACTTTTGGCCATATAGTGTATTTATGTAACTATATTTATGATTCTTTGGGCTCTACATTTTTTTCCAGTGTCAGAAGAGAAGTACTTAACTCTGGATGGTTTCCATAAGTTCACTGTTGATCGAGCCAAACAGGACATTCGCAGTGTTTGGAGGGCAATCCTGGCATGTGGTTATGACTTACACTTTGAAAGGTTAGTATAAACACCCCCCCTATCTGACTCGGAAGGTAGCGTGCAAAGAATCCACATTCAGTCCGGTGTCAACAGGAATATGCTGTGTGAATATGTGCATGCGTTTGAGAGGCACAGAGGGAAGCAGTGTAAAAGTATGCACAGGGAATTTAGGGAGGTACCCTATATGCAGTAAATTGCAGAGCTTGATAAAGATGTTTAAACAGGTAAACACCATTGTTGCACATGTTGATACTTAAAGAAAATCTGTTAATTTATAATGAACACAAAGATGCATTCAAAAAAGTTGAAAAATGAAAAGTTTCTGTGCAGCAAATTGATAACAATATATAGCAGTAAACAGTGGAAAGTGAAATCAGATCATTATTTGCTGTGAACACAGTTTGCCTTTAAAAAATGCAGCAATTCTCTTAGGTTTAGTTTTATAATGAAACCAGTAGATAGGTTTCAATCTTTTTATATCTTGAACTTTCCATAGTTCTTTTGTAGATATTGTCTCAGTTTCTTCTGTTTTTTGTTTTGTTTTGTTTTGTTTTTTTTTCTCCCAGAGAGACTCGATTAAGTTTTTTTGGAAAACTCGTCTATTACTTAATATTCTCCTTTCTTAACATATAAAATTCTTTGTAATGATTTGTCAAATTATTTGGCCTCTTCTATGGACACACACATGCAGAACAAAAAAATTAAGGCAAAATTTATAAAAGAATTTAGGGTGCACAAGATGTGCACAGTACTGTACACAGTGTCAGTTTGCTGATATCAAACTAAGCATTTCAGGTTTTTAGAATTTTTACAGCAAGTTTAAACAGGTCTTATATACTGTAGCATGCATATATATTCACCTCCTTGAACTTTTCCACATTGTATGGGGCAGTCGGGGCCTAACGGTTAGAGTGTCTGACTTGTAACCCAAGTCTCAGGCCGGAAGGGATTGTAGGTGGAGGGAGTGAATAACTAGCGCCCTCTTCCAACCTCAATACCACAACTGAGGTGAGACCCTTGAGCAAGGCACCGAACCCCCAACTGCTCCCCGGGCGCCGCAGCTAAAATGGCTGCCCACTNTGTGTTCACTACCGTGTGTGTGCACTTGGATGGGTTAAATGCAGAGCACAAATCCTGAGTATGGGTATTCTGAGTATTCTTGTGTAATGTAGTGTTACAACCTGGAACTGAAGTTAATTGAGATTATATGTACATGAATATGCGCAAATATCAATAGAGTTATATACAGATAAAAAACTTACAAGTTCTGCTTACATAAGCATTCACCCCTAAATTAATTCTGCTGCAACCAGTTGCTATCAGAGTCACATTATTAATTAGGTGAATCAGTTAGTTGAATGGAGTTCATCTGTGTGCACTTGACTGTCATGTGATCTACATATAAAAAGACTTGTTCCTGGAAGCCCCCAGGCTTTGATAGAGAACGTACTTCTAGAACAAACATCATCATGAAGACCAAAGAACTATTATAACAAGTTTGAGACAAAGTCCTGGAAAAGTATCAATCACGGTTTGGTCATAAGAAATAGCCCAACTTTGGAAATTTCATGGAGCATTAAATTCATTATAAAAATGGAAATAATATGACGCAGCCTCCACTCCAACAGGGAGAACCTGTTCACAGGACAACTATAACAAAAACCCTCCACAAGGCTGGGTTTAATAGAAGAATGATGACAGTAAAGCCATTAATGAGGAAAAAGCATGAAATCATGTTTGGATATTGCCAGAAAGACGTTAGAAGTTCTCTTGTCTAATGAGACCAAAATCTGATGAGGCACATAGCTCTAACATTGGCAGAAACACAACCACACATCACCATCCCCACAGTGATGCATGATGGTGGTAGCATCATCAGCAGGGAAAGGGGAACTGGTCATAGTTGAGAGCACAATTTATAGAGCCAAATACAGGGCAATCCTAGAAGAAAACCAGTTCTAATTTGCCAGAGACTTGAGACTGGTGCGAAGGTTCACCTTCCAAAAGCACAATGACCCTAAGCATACTGCTTCACTGGAGTGGCTCAAAATGTTAATTGTGAAAATTGCTGTTCACCAAGAGTCTCCATCCAATTTGACAGCACTTTAGCAAATTTAGCAAGAAGAATGTCAGAATCCATGTTTGCAAAAAATAACAGGACCCATGTGTGCAAAGTTGATAGGGTCATATCCCAGAAGACTTTTTAATTAACCATTGTGTGACTGTAAAAATAAAAATGCTCCCTTCAAATTTTAGACATATTGTGTAAAACAAATGGTGAAAATCCCCATTTGTCCATTTTAGTTCCAGGTTGTAAGAGTAGATGTGGAAATATGGAGAAGTTCAAGAAGGGTCAGTACTTATTCAAAGCACTGTAGCTTTGGTCATTGTATACTATATACAATCATGGAAAAAAGAAAGTATACCCTCCTTTACTTTCATGTTTTTATATATCCTAAATAATTGTGTGGTCCTCACCAACATCTATAAACAAGCAAATAATCTCAGTTGACTACAAAATGACAACTTTCAATATGTAGTTGTTTTTTTTCTCCAAAAGTAAACCAACATTTAGAAACCAGGTTGGAAAAAATAAGTACACCCTTCCTACTTCCACAATCATTAAGAGAGTAATTAGCAGCCAGGTGTTGCTAATGAAATGCACAAGATTAGTTGATCATCAAGAAGTGTGACTACCTGTATAAAAGAGGAACTTGAACTTTTGGTAGTGTTCTGGAGCACTCAGGTGTGTGTCTGCATCGTAACAAGAAGAAAGAACATAAGCTATGACCTCAAGGAAGCAATTGTAGCTGCTCATCAATCTGGTAAGGCCATATCCGAAGATTTTGAAATTCACCATGTGCAGGCCTCTGCATGTTCAAGTTCATTACAAGTTCATGTTCATGACCACACAATCAGAAGAAATCTGAACAAGTATTTTTGGGAAGGGAACCATCTTTCATGGAAGGGGACCTAGGAAAAAGGTCCATCTCTCCAAAACAAAAATGGCAGCATGACAAACTACAAAATTCTGGAACAATATGCTTTGGACTGATGAGACCAAGGTAGGGATGTTTGGTCATCATGCACAGCGACATGTTTGGTGAAAACCAATCACAGCATATCACCACAAACACCTCATACCTACTGTCAAGGGTGGGTGATGAATTTGGCTTGTTTTGCAGCCTGGGACCTTTTTTTTTTACAGGGACCTGGGAAACTTGCCGTCACTGAGACAATAATGAACTCCACTTTATACCAGAATATTCTTGAGACCATCTATCCAGCAACTTAAGCTGGGCTAAAATTGGGTCATGTGAAAGGACAGTGATCAGTGTTGTTAAGATGAGTGGGCCAAAACAATGAGACACACAGATAAATTCCTACAGAAAACATTTACTTCAATATATTATTGCTAAAGGTTGTTCTACATGTTGCTGAATTATAGCTTGTACTTATTTTTCCCCACCAGATGTCTGAATGTTGGTTTGGTTTTTGGGAAAAAAATTACTAAATATTGAAATCTGTTGTTTTTTTTGTTGCCACCTTTGTTTTTGTTTTTTTGTTTGTTTTGTTTGTTTTTATTTATTTGTGAGGACCACACAATTGTTATTTAGGCCCTGATGAGTAAAAACGTGGAATTGAAGGAAGGTGTACTTTTCCATGACTCTAAACCCTAAACATTTCTGTTGCTGTCTTCTGTAGATGCTCATGCATTGATACTCGGCAAGCCCAGAAGACTAGCAGAAAGTGGACCTTGGGGATGGATTTTGCTCTAGTCCAGTATGTTAATCGCCTCTGTCGCCACCTGGCTATAACACCTGCTCGCCTCCACCCCCACGAAGTATACCTGGACCCCGCAGATACAGCAGACCCACGAATTTCATGTCTGCTAAGTAAGACTTTCTGTTAATTTAGTACAGTGTGAGTGTAGGACAAATGTAGGAGTGTATGTTTGGTTTATATGAATGATTAAAATGTCTCCACAATCTGCTTTTACATAGAGCTCATATGTACAGTACATTGATACTAAAAACTTTTCTGTCAGTTGCGCTAAAAGTACTCAGACATGGCATTCCAAGTCTTTATGAATCAAACTTCCTGCACTGTCCCAGCTAGCGTTCTCCCTGACAGACTCACAAACAATAATAGTCAGGAGTTTTCAGTATAGCATGGCTGACAACACAAGGGAGTTCATACTCGCTCAACTTACAGTAATTAATACATTAATATAAAGTATCAAGAAATAATGTCATCAAAAAGAAAGATGTGTATGTGTGTCTTTCTGTGTGTCTGTCTGTGTGTATGTATCTTTGTGCCTTAATATGTGAATTTCTCCTGAGTGCCATGCTCTGTATCATGCAATTGTGGAGCTTGCCTTCCAGTCTTGAGTGTTTGTAGAGTTATTACCAAATTGTACCACTGGCTGTCACAGTTTAATTTAGATTTCAGCAATGCAGCAAGTGTAAGTCACCGTACTTTCCCTTTGTGAACACCCTTAACCCCTGATCTTTACATCACGCATACTGACTATACAAAATGCGTAATGTTCCTCTGGTTTTGACTTCTCTATGCAGTCAAACTGATCATTCTTTTCTAAAATTGACCAGTGGAACTAAATAGGTTACTGAGCCTGTTGTGGCTGTAATGATGCTCTGCAGTGTGGCAGTATTTTCAAACAAACATCTTTTGTTGGTTTTTAAAAAAAAATAAAAAATGTGACAGCTCTGGGGGTTAGTGCCTAAAAATTCAACACTGGTTATATGGAACTGCTGGACTTTACATGTGCCAATGCAGTTTACATGATTGGCATGCCAAGAAAACACTAATTTGTTTCGATATACTTTTAATTTAACTTTTTTTTTTTTTAATTTTTGAAAAATTATTTTGGCCAAAGTGTCTGTTACTTTTTCTTTGAGGTTATATTTCCTTGTAGAACTATATTTTCATCATCCGGGAAATTAGTTAGTAACTTGTGATATTTTCACGGATCATCAACCAGCCATTTTTATTAAACTGTTTCTATTAAACTGTTGAAGATTATTGATGCATTAGGGTTGAATTTCAGTGAAACAAGCTTTTGTTTTGGACTAATATGAACTTTACTTTATAGGTGTGCCTGTTGAGAGTTTGCGTCTGCGCTTTGCCCTACTGCAGTCTCTTAATAATACCCTGGAGGGTTTCTTTCTGCCACTTGTGGAGCTAAGACAGACACATACCTATCAGAACAGTATTGCTGCCCTGCTGCATGAGGCTAAAGGTCTGCTGCTACATATGTTCATGGAACTAAGGTACCAAGTCACTTTCTTTTAAAGGGAAATCTGTCCTCACATTTCTTTTGTTTGTTCTATTTTATATCTCTTTCAGGCCTTATTTTTTATGACACTAAAGTAGCCATTATGAACAAGGTGCTGAATGCAACAGTGCAGCGCACTGTTGACCATGCTGCTCCTGAGATCACACTGGATCCTCTAGAGATAGTGGGAGGTATGCAGAACATTTCCTTTCACGCTTTCATATATTTTTTTTTTATTTGAAGAAACTTGAAAAGGAGACAGGATCAAAACACCGCTAGTTAGGAGCCCTGCTCAGTATCCTAAAAGTTCTGGGACATGAACCCTACAGCCCCCAGCAACACAGTATGTTCACATCTTAGTGTTAGGTGTGAGCGTCTGCCGCTTAAGATTTGAATGTTTTTAGCAAAGCCCAATTTTTTCCGCCCTATCTGGTGCATCAGAATGCTTGCCGTCTTTACTCAGTGACATTCTTCAGGGCTAATTCTCACTTGCTGTGTATGACACGGTTATCCCGCCTTCACACTGGCAGTGTTGGCTATGTTGTTTTTAAGGTTGGCATGCTGCACCAAAATCCCTGGGCATGAACCAGATTGCCATGGCATCATGATTAGGGTATGGCTAGTCTGTTATAAGAGCACAAACTAAATATAGAGCTCTTGCAAAACCATCTAATTTGACCACAAATTTGGATGTCTTTCTGTACACCTTCTGGATGGAAATGAGTATGTATAAATGGCATCCATATAATACATCATTGTCCATTTCTTATGTCATATTAGGGATAATTGGCTCAACAGTCACCCAGGACAGGCTTGCAGGGCTCCAGATGACAATAGCACTGCCCCATGTTCACATTTTTGTATTGTATTTTAATATGCATGTCTTTTTCCAGGTGAGATCCACTCCTCAGAGAACACCTACTTCTGCCAGGCAGCTCGGCAGCTGTCTAACGTTCCCTCATCTCAGCTATGTGTGAAACTAGCTAGTGGAGGAGACCCCACCTATGCCTTCAACATCCGCTTTACTGGAGAGGAAGTTCATGGCACTAGTCAGAATTCAAACACCGTACAGTACTCATGCACCCCTCATTCACGTAATTCAAATCAATATTTATATTAAAAGCTTGTATATTTCCATAGGTGGTTCATTTCGTCACTTCCTGTGGCAAGTCTGCAAGGAGCTGCAAAGCAACATCCTGTCTTTGCTTCTGCCATGTCCCAGTTCTGCCAGTAATCGCAGCAAGGTATGTAGTCCTCAGTATCCTGCCATATACTTTGTGTGAGGGAAATAAAAAGGCTGTTGTGTTTTATATTACTTGAGCAAGGGTTAGAATCTTTTAAGGGTTAAAACAGGCAGTGATATCTGACTCCTTATGTTCATCTTCTTGCAGTTTTAAAGGTTTTTAAGGTCCTCCAATTATAGTCCATTCAAACTTCTAATTTAAATATTTGAAATAATTAGTAATTACTTCCCAAAGCATATATAGTAGAATTTAAAGTCAATTAAACAAAAACTTTATTTATAGGATTCAGTTTACATAACAAAACAAAGACATTGGCCGTATATAGCCCCCCCCCCATCCCAAGGCCTCAGTGGAATGAATGAATGAATGAATGAATGAAAATAAAGAGAATTCCTATTACATGGTTGCAGACAATTACTGACGTACATTGTTCAGCAGTGTGTAAAATAGGAACATTGTAAAACATTATTAATCATTGAATCCAGCTGGCTATCTCACGTGTATGTAAGTGTGTAATATGAAATGATATCAAATAAGAGGTATGATTTTGACAAATTCTGTAAAGTGGGTTTTAATATATCTGTCCTGGGAGTTATTCCAATTATACCTCAACTTCTCTAGTGGAATCATGGAGAGTATTTCCTTAACTCAGTGTTTAAACAAAGGAAGTTTCACTGACTTCCATTGCAGAAGAATTATCTTCCGGGCCAGCAGTTTTACAAATGCTATAGTGTTTGCCTAGGGAACAGTAAGTTGCTCTAATGGAGACACTCCAAAGACAGCAATTATCAGGCTAGGCACTATTGTCCTACCACAAATGTAGGAGATTGCTTCAAAAATCTTCACCCAGAAGTTACCTAGTGAATTGCATTACCAATGTGGCGACATCCCAGACACTCCAGGTTGGTGCCAGGGTATATTTGGGCTAATTTCTCATTCAAGTAGTGCAGTGTATTACTTTGAATTGGGTGAGACCATGTCTTATGTAGAAAATGGTGGCATGTATACGTTCTAAACTTATCAGATAGTATAATATCCAAGTCCTTCTCCCATACCAGTTTAGCAATATCCAATGAGGGGGCTTATATTTTGTTTTATAGATTTTAGACACCCTCCCTTTCCCATAAAGGTCAAATTCTGGTCTAGCATCCATTGCATTTTTAGGCGGTAAGGAGGGAAATGGGAAGTGTTTCTTAGCAAAACTACGCACCTGTGGATATCTGAAAAAAGGGTTCTTAGTAGTGTGATCTTTCTGTGTTTCAGATGAAGCGAATGTACCTTCAACAAGGAATATCAAACCATTCCTATAGTTCCCATGTTCTGAAAGCAGTGTCAGTTTTGGATGGAGGAAACAGATGGTTGTCCACTAACAGGAGAAAAATGTTTACCTAGTTTAACCAAAAATATTTCCTCAATTGAAACCATATTTTAAGGGAGTTTTTAACAACTTGGCTCAGGCTTTGGAAACTTAAACTGATAGGTAAAGAGACGCTCAGGAATAGAAATATGAATTGGACATAAGTTCCATAGATTCCCATATTCTGCCATGATTGTTTCTAAACATTGAAATCCAGTAATTCAATTTAGATATGTTTGTTGCCCAGTAGTTAAATAAGAAATTGGGCAAGCCCAGCCCCCCTTCGCATTTGGTCATCTCTAAGCAGGCTCTTTTAATTTGCGGGGTGGAATGACCCCAGATGAAGGTGGTGATATGGATGGTCAATTGTTAAACCAGGGCATGGTTAGTAAAATGATGATCATTTGGAATAAATATAAGAATCGTGGCAGTATTGTCATCTTTACTGTGTTTACCCGGCCTGCCAATATAATAGGGAACACGACCATCTTTGTAAGTCAGTACAAGAAATTGTGGTCATAAAAGTCCTTGTACACTCATTGAACATTTATAAACTATATTGCCAAATGTATTGGGACACCCCTCCAAATCATTGAATTCAGGTGTTCCAATCTTTTCCATGGCCACAGGTGTATAAAATCAAGCACCTAGGCATGCAGACTGCTTCTACAAACATTTGTGAAAGAATGGG
>CM074968.1:4412266-4427132 GCA_037577455.1 Pangasius macronema | reverse complement strand
CCTTAGGAGCTGTTTTTAGGGCTAAGATGTTTCATGAATCATTTTTATCTTTACTAAGATTTAGTCCTAAATTTAAGGGAAATTCTAAGAAAACTTTAAGAATTTTCTTAGAATTTCATCACTAGGAGCAACTTGTAGGCTTAGGAAGCTTTGTGAATACAGGCCCAGGCATCTAACGGGTTGGCCAAGGACAAGCAGTTGACTTTTTTTTTTTTGACATGATACTGTGAAAGCTGTGAATAAAAACTGAAAAACAACAGTCATTGGCATCGCCAACAATCTCCACAGGGCAGGGGTGAAGGTATCACAATCCATCATTGGCAGAAGACTTTGAGAGTAGAAATAAAGAGGCCATAAAACAAGTTGCGAACTATTCGTCAGCAGTAAGTATCAGAATTTGCAAAGAAACACAGAGATGAGCTGCAAAAGTTCTGGAACCAAGATTAACCTCTATCAAAGTAATGGAAAGGCCAAAGTGTGGAGAAAGAAAGGATCTGCTCATGATCCAAAACATACAAGCTTATCGTACAAGCAGGCTGGGGGGTAGTGTCTTGGGTTTGCAGGACTACTTCTGGAAAGGGCTCATTATTCTTTATTGATGATGTAACTCTTGATGGTAGCAGCAGAATGAATTAAGAAGTTTACAGAAACATTCTATCTGCCAATTTACACAAAAATGCATCCAATCTAATTGGGAGGAACTTCATCATGCAGCAAGACAATTAGCCAAAATACACTGCCAATGCAACAAAGGACTTCATCAGGGGGGAAAAAGTTTACTTTAATTTACTTTAAGTAAATTAGTTTAAGTACTTTAAGTGCTTTTGCTCACCTAAAAATTGGGTGGTCTGTGACCAAAGGTGCTATGTTTAAGCATATCAATCATTTTCAATGCATGATAAATAATCAGTCATCATCCGTGACTCATCACTCAGTTTATTATAAGAATTTATTATTAGTAACATGTTATTTGTACAGGTAGAGACAATTTGTGTTTGCCATTGTTACTGGGTGTTCAGTTTCTGACAACTGTTAGCTGGGTATTTTTGGGGTACAGACCACTTTACTATCATTGACATGCAAAAGCTCCAGCAATACTGCATAAACTCATCTCAGCACAATATATACTATCTAAGTATTACACTCACTATCCATCTAATTAGGAACACCTGTACACCTGCCCATTCATGCAATTGTCCAATCAACCAATTGTGTCAGCAGTGCAGTGCATAAAATCATGTAGATACAAGTCAAACGCTTTAGTTAATGTTCATATCAAACATTGTGAACATCAAATATTAAGTGACTGTACAGTAATACTTGCAGAAAAACTGTATTTTTTTTATAATTGTTTGTTGCAAAGGTTGTTTACTTCTTTTCTGTTCAAAAATAAAAAATATGTAATTTGACCAGGGGTCCACAAACCTTTGAAAATACATGTATGCTATATATACAGAAAAAGTGAACAGAAAAAAACATTTAATTTAAGATTACTGTTACATTAGACATATTAAATCTAAAGCACAAACACTGTACATTTCACCAGACATGGAAAAACATGGAAAATATTTTTCATCCCACACACCTAAATACGTTTCTAGGCAAGAACTTATATACATATTTTTAAAAAAAAAACACCTTCAGTCTTTTCTTTAGAATACTTGAAATAGTATATTCATAAATTAGGAAGACTTATTTCAGTCAAGTTAGACACTCTGGAATGATTTAGCCCCAGCTGCAGCAATGAGATGTGGAATTATAGAGTGCCTTGCAAAAGTATTCAACCCCCCTTTAAAAGTCATCATATTCATCTGAATTACAGATGACACTTACACAGATTGTTCCAGACTACTCTTTTTTTGCAAAAAAAATGAAAATTTTGTTTGCATAAGTATTCAACCCTGTGGTGTGGAAGCTCCAAGTTTACACTGATGAAAGATTGCCCTACTGAGGACAGAGTTGGCTTACAATTGCACTTTACCTGTGAATCATTTAAAAAGTCCACCTTTCTCAATAAAAGACTCCTTTGGCCAGACTGTAACTCTGATGGAATGCTGTGAAAATGAAGACCAAACGGAATTCTAAGGAAATTAGAGATAGTACTAGACATGCACAAGATAGGAAAATGCTACAAAATAATATCCAAATGTTTGGATATCCCAGTGAGCACTGTTAGATCAGTTGTTAGGAAATGGAAGCTGCATCATACCACCTCAGCACTGGCTAGACAAAGCTGTCCCAAAAAACTCAAGCATTAGAGCAAGAAGGGGATTTGTGAGGGAAGCTACTGAGGCCAACAATCATTTTAAGGAGCTAAAGAGTTCTAGGTGCGTCAGATATCACAAGCTCTGCATACAACTGGCCTGTATGGGAGGATGGCTAGAGACAATCCATTAATGAAGAAAAAACATGAAGCAGTCTTGAAAATGCATCAGAATGACTCAGTTTTTTGGTTTACTTTTTTTTTAGATCTGCTGGCAAATAATTAATTTTACTTTAAGAACATATTGGTTTGTAATAAAAATACTGTCTGGAACAATCTGTATAAGTGTCATTTGTAATCCAGACAAATCTAATGACTTTTGAGAGGGCTGAGTACCTTTGCAAGGCATTGTATATGTAGACCTACTCTTCAAAATTTCTAAATTTAAATTTAGGCTGTTCATTATATTAAATTAAAAAATAAATAAAAAATTCCAGTGTACTGTATTATCTGGATATGTGTCTAGCTGGTCATTCCCAATTGTTTCTTCAGTCTCTGCAATTGCTCTATGCTGATGTTGTTGCCACCACACACAACCACCACCACCGGCCCCAAATCCTGAGACAACTTATTCTCCTTCTGCAGACGTTTAATGATATTGCAGTAGATGGCTGCAAGTGCAGCACCACAAGCAGGTTCAACTAGAATCTTTTCATCATCTGCAAGTACAAAGCAAGGATAAGATAAATCCTTAGATAGGATTCATTGGAGATAAATATGTGCTTCCAAAAGTAAGCATGATAAAAACACATCTCATTATCAAGAAACTTTAAACATCTGAAAATGAGCCTTTCATTTCTATTTATATTTGCATTTCTGTGTATTTCTATGAATATAAGAACACTGAAATTTTGCATTATTGTGCTTTGCTACTAACCAATGAAACGCTCAGCTGCCCATACAGCTTCCTGATCTGTGACCAGCTCTGAGTAAACAGTGTGCTCTCTCACAAGCTTCATTGTTTGAGATGATACCCGTGTAAGGCCCAGCGTGGTAGCAACACTAAGGACAAAAGTAGATCTGAAATATTCAAATCACAGTACTTTTTCTTTATCAGAATGCTGCATCTCAATCGACACGTTATTATGTCATATACCCTTACCTAGTGATGCAGGGCAGTGTAACCAGCTCTCCCACCTTCATGGCTGCATTGAGGCTGTGAGCACCCACTGTTTCCATAGCAATGATGGGGACATCTTCCCAGCCAGCACGGCGGAGACCTTCCACAACCCCATTCAAGAGGCCACCACCTCCCACAGACAAAACAACTGCTCCTGGCTTCCCTTCCAGCTGGGACTCCAGTTCCTTCACCAGAGTGGTGTGACCTTCCCTGCAAATACAAGTCCATGTAATCCACTTTGCAGGGGTCTTTGTTTTGTAAGCTAACATTAATTTCCAGACTGTTATCAAACTGTACATAAATTGATAAGTTAAACATGTGCTCTATACAATGTACAAAATTTTTGTTATCTCACACTTGACATATTGCTTATTATATGTAGCAAATGCAGTACCAGTTAAATACAGTCTGAATGTCAACTTTTGAAATTTATACCATACTTTCATTGTGCTTCACTTTACCCCTTATTTATTGTCTGTCTTAGTTTTATTGTATGTCTTGACTTCTATACCATTTGTATTTTTTCATAATGGAAATAAACTTAAATAAAATGGAGTATAATATAGAGCATTTCAAAATGTAGCAAAGCTGCTCACCATATAAGGGGATCATCATAGGGAGAGATGAATACCCAGCCAGGGTTGTTAGACACAAGCTGTTGACCAAATTCAAGGCTCTCGTTCAATGACTGTGGACAGGAAAAAAAGCCATGCAATGACCTAAGCAAGGCCTAGACAAGTGAGTTGAATACTTTTTTTTTTTTTTAATTATTACTGTTGTTGTCGCTTCCTGTGAACACTACTGTCAAGAATGTTCATGAATAATAAAAATTATAGCATCACTCACTGTGCCGTGAATGACAACATCAGCCCCTTCATCATATAGTCTTTGCACGGTGGCTGAAGGGGTAACACTGGGCACCACTATAGTGGCAGGCACTCTCAACTTCCGTGCAGAATAGGCAGCAGCCATGCCAGCGTTGCCTCCTGGTATCCACAAAATGTATTTCAGTATGGCAGTAAACAGTCTTATTTGCAAATAAGATAGCTTGGGTATACAGCAACTTTAACAAGATGCCACTAACTACAGGTAGCACTTCATTTACTGCCACACTATTTAAAACATTTTTGGGCAAAAAAAAATTATTCTATATGGAAATCTATAAAGGATAAGAAGTTTGTGAATTTTTTTTCGGTGCAGTTTTGCAGTTCTTATGTACATATTCATGGCAACCATAGCTCAGATTTCAATAACAGGAACACCTGTACACCTGCTCATTCATGCAGTCATGTGGCAGCAGCACAATGCATAAAATTGTTCAGATATAGGTCAACAGTTTCAGTTAGGAATAGGGAAATAAAATCAGAACAGGGAAAAAATCTCAGTGACTGTAACCATAGCATGGTTGTTAGTGCCAGATGGGCTGGTTTGAAAATTTCAGAAACTGCTGCAGAAAATTTAAAACAGTTAATATATATATTTATCTTAAATATAAATCTTAAATGTTAATCATAAATATAATTCTTAAAGTTTCGTTTTAAATTTAAATAGAAATATTAAATACAAATGTAAATATAAATGTAGAACTTAAACGTGTGATTGTGTAATTGACCCCGCCCTCTCTCAGCGTGCTTCGCTGAGTAAACATGACGGAGGCAGAGTTGCCAGGTTTAAACTAGACTGTGCTAGATCAGGAGCACTGGAGGCGGTGTTCAGATCAAATCTGTGGGTGGGGTGTTATTTGTTTGACTTCAGAACGCTTGTTTGGGATCAGGTAAGCTGGCTACCTGACTAGCTAAGTGCTACATAGACGTCATGGCAAATTAATCTGTGATATTGAGAAAACTTTTGTTAAGATCAAAAGATAAAAAAACGCCTACATTTAAATTTTCCCTTTGATATGGCATATGTTTTTAAATCAGTCCAAAATGCAACCAGCCTTTCAGCCTTTTTTAAACTGTTTTTAAATCAGTCCAAAATGCAACCAGCCTTTCATGTCTCCAGCTTTGCTCAGCCTCTTTCAGCACTACTGGCGCTGTTTTCCCGACGCACACGCCGACAGGGCGGGTCAATTAGCATATGAACGAAAAAGTTAAGTTCACGTATTTACATTTAAGATTTATATTTATATTTAATATATACCTTTAAAATAAACATTTATATTTACCAGTTATATTTAACATTTATTTTTAATATTTACACTGAAACTTAAAACTGTTATTTGACATAAGTTGCTATCTAAATATATCAGAATGGCCTCAAATGTTTTTTTTTTTTTTTTAAAAGGTCAGACAGAAAAGAATCTTTTCTTTGCTTTTTAACTTTTTACATTTGGCGCCCACAGAATGAGTGCATTAATATAAACCTCTCCGAAACTACTGCCCCAGCTATGCGGTTACACAAAAATAATGCACACTTTCAAATGACTTTTTCACCAGTTTGCTCAAAATAATAATTTGTTAATCATTATTTATTTATTTATTTATTAGTGAAATGCACCAATATTTCTGCATTTTGGATCGAGTTAAAAATACTTTAAAATACGAGTAACTTCTCATATTTTTAGATGACGTCATTACAACGTAATTTTTGCTAGACACTATACTGCGTAAGTTGCGTAGGCTACAGCACGTAACTTTATTAATAATAAATTTAGATTTTTAATGCAGCCTGCTCGACCTCTAATTAATTTTGCAGTGTAGATGTGGCGTAGACTAATTAAGTTTTATGGGCAAGGTCTTTTCCCTATTGCGCTGCCTCTTCTACCCCCTGGGAAAGTGTAAAACCGCCTATGCTTGCACGCTGTCCCTCGGAGGGAGGGGCTAAGGAGTGAGGAATGGAAGCAAGGAAAGAAAATGAGAAGCACACTAGATATCTGTGCATTCCAGACAAAAAGTAGGTACAAAAATACCACTCAATCCAGCTACAATAATCCAGTTCGGAGAACCAAATAAACCAGTTTAGTAAACTTCAAGCAAATGGTCCTTCATTTGGCTTTATTGTGTTTTGAGCTACTTGCATGCTCATGCTTTGCTGTAAAGAACTGTTTAGTTATCAACTCACCTGAGCAACAAACAAATCGAGTACAGCCAGTTTCTGCCCACTAAAAAAGAGAAGAAAATGCCACAGGTCAGCTTCGTTTAAAATCAATATTTGTATTTTATTTAGGTGTATACTCCACTGTTTTTACGTATCTAAATTAAAAACTGAAGTTTTAGAGTTTTTGAACATTTTAGCAAAATTGACCCCCCCCCAATTATTTGTTGTCAATCTCTTAAGAATTTATAAAGTAATAACTACACTAACAAAGCAGCGAGGAAGAAGGTGAGTTTCTCACCTATAAAACAGAGGATAATTTAGCCCACTTGTGTGTGTGTGTGTGTGTGTGTGTGTGTGTGTGTGTGTAGTTTGTTGTGAACTATCGAACTGCGTTGCCCCTCGATCCAGTTCTTTCTGATAGATTTTGGTCAAAAGCACTGTCACTGATGAAAAGTTCTAAACAACATACATTTATGAATGAAATACATTACCAGGATGATTTACTTACCATCTTACACAAGTGACCGATGCCTCGGATTTTAAACGAGCCTGTAGGCTGACATGAGTCCAGCTTCAGATATACAGCTGTACCTGCTACAATTGAGAGTGGCACGCTTTCTCTTAGTGGAGTGACGACGTGAAGTGGATGCGGGGTCTTCATAATCTGATCTTCAGGAGCGACCGTTCATTCATGTAAGAGTTATGAGGAGGACACGACATAACATCAGCTGATATTCGACGAACTGACTGATTGGACGAACAGTAATCTACTCTCTATCCTCAGTGTTTACATTAAGCGTTTAAAACAAGTGTAATTTTGTTAGAATAATTTATGTAAACATTTTGTTCTTTAAAAAATGAAATGATGAAAACACGAGATGCAAGTAGGTTATTGCATCTCGTGTTTTCATCATTGAATACTGAATAACTATCCGAAATTCTGATATGTTCAACAGCTTAGCTTGATCTCTAAAAAAATGAACCAGTATTATAAAAAAATCTATCTTACCTCCACAAATGAAAATATATAGCGTCCTGGTTGTTTTGTTTATGTCCTCGGTCAGTTCTACCTTTTTAAAGTCTTCTTTACTCTAAACTACAGAACTTATGGTTCACGAGAACCAATCGCAGCTCTCCCTGCCTAACACACCTCTGTCCTCTAGCCACGCCTGCCCTTTGAACGGGACGGGAGGAAACAATTAGCAAGCTCATGCTGTATCTTAACAATGGAGCTTGTCTTATTGCTTTTTAAAAAATAACAATAACCATTTACTTATTAAGTATTGGGACTGAAGAGACGTATAATCTGTTCTAATATTTTATTTAATACAGAATACAAAAGTACACACTCTCTATTAGTGTCCACAACCAAGGCATTACCAAAAGGGACGAGTCTATTTTGACTCCGCACTTCCAAAAGGGGGTGCGCATTCCGCAGCGGTCTACACCCCTCAGAGGCGGCACGTCGGCGGCTGAAACCTGACTGATCCGGCTTAGAAACGACCGAGAGTCACTTCTCATATTTTTAGATTCACAGGTTTTGGACTAGAAACCAGTATCATATCGTAATTACAACGTAATTTCGAACGTTTGAATACTTTTGAAATTATTATTTTTTTTTATTTGATTTTTTTTGCTAGACACTATTGCGTAAGTTTTCCGAAATACTTTAGGAATTTGCTCGTTCGATAAAACAAGGTTATACTCCCATGGTAATGGGGTAGCTATAAGCAATGCCCGATACGCTACAGCACGTGACTAAACCATGGCGCATTTCGTCATTCCTTGCCTTTCTTGTTAAGATTGTGGTTGAATGTATTTTTGTGAGACAAAATTTCAACAGACTCCAATGTAAAACTTGCATTTTAAAAACGTGTGGTCTATTCAGCTTTAAATCTAACAACTATTTATGTTCCATTCATCTTCAGGAATCACTTCAGGGTCATAGTGGATCTAAAATGAAACTGCCCAGTCTTTTGTGAGCAGGCAGGTGCCTGTTGATTACTTCTGTCCGCATCCGCCTCCCCAACACACACGACCCTCCATGTAGCCTACGGTTCTTTTATTTCTATTGACAGCCAAATTTGATTGTAATTCTTTAAAGTAGGCTATATTCATTATTCGTCAATAATAACTGCCGCTCCCAATAGCATTCAAACTAAGCTGGTGAAAAGGGTTTATTCATATACCCCTTATTTAAAATGTCTACGCTTTTCCACTTAGCCTTCTTTAAGTGTTTTGAACAGTTTTGCGACGCCGTCTTCCTTAAACGGGTGTCAAGAGGATGTCAAGTAAGGGACCGTCGTCAAAGTGTGCATCGTTACTTTTTCTGTGCAAATACCAAATAAACTTTTAGTAATAACAGATTATTTTATAACAGGTCTGCAAAAAAATATTGGGTGTCATTGATCGGAATTGTAGAAAACGTGAGTTTTTTTTTTTTTTTTTGGCAATAGTATACTTTGACATCTCTACCTTAAGAACACATCAGGTAAGTAGCCTTTTTGGCCTAACCTAAGGCACGTATCACACTCTGCTGTGCACCACACTCACACCATCTCTCAAGATATAAGGAAGACATGCATGAAGACTCTTTTCTCTTCTTGCACCCAGGTGGTGGAATGAACTTTCCCTGGATGTCCACAGTAGCTGAGTTACTGGTGGTCTTCATGCAAATACCTACCTCTTCACCAAGCACTTCTATTTTATTAGCACTTCTATTTTTTTTTTTTTAAAATGAGTCCACTTACAGGGCTTCCCTGTAAAGCTTCTTTCAAAATGGATCACGATACAGCAATTTACATATTTTGTTGATTTTTGAAGAAGAAAAAAGAAAAAAAATTTTAGCAGATGCAGCAAACTATTTTTAAAAAAAAAACATTTTGTGTTAAAAGCTGCAAATATTAATGTACAGCAGGCTCAGATTATCCATTGGAGATTCATGAGAAATCCTGGTGGCCTGACCTATCGTGTCTGATTTTGGCCTGCTCTCTTTTTTATACCTGCAATGCCACCAAGTTATGCTGCCAAATTTTGCTTCGACTATATACACAGTATCAGAAAAGACAGGAACCAATGAAAGAAAAACTACATATACTTAATTTTGCATTTATTATTTACAACACATCCTCCATGCAATTTTTAGCCACTGTATCATGCTTTTGCAGATATTGCATAACATATTCCCATTGGTTCCTGACTTTTCAGACACCCTGTCAAACACAATTGGTTAAAAAATCATGAACATTCCAGACTCACAACGCTATTGCTCATCATTCTCCTCATCTCCATCTGGCTTCTTTAAGCAATGTGAAATATAAAGCAATGTAGATGCACTGAAGAAGTGGTGAGAAGTGGCCAGGTGGAGCAGAAAGTGAAAGAGCACAAAAAAACCTCCAAGAGGAGGCACTGGGCAGGAAAAACAGGAAATGAAGAGTCTCAGCTCCAATATCCATGGCCACTGACCCAGAAGTTCTGGAGCCTACAGGGAGAAGACTCACTTGGCACTGATATGGTGAAAACAGAGGGAAACATCCACATGTGGTGGATGTCCAACAGTGTAATCTAACAAATGTTGCAGTACATAATTTTCACAAAAACAAAAGTTCCAAAGCACTGTAATGTTAATCGGAATAAATGTTATGGACTTATTTCTCTTCAATAAAAAAAGATCACTAACTGAGTGACTGTTAGTAAGCAAAGTGAGATTGCATGGAAAGATAAGAAAGAGATCAAGAAAAAATGGGGAGATCTGTGGCAGGGCAATCAATTTTTGGGGTTTCAATTTTTGACTCACCTTGTGACCTTGTGAAGGCTTGCCAGTCCAACAAAGCTAACGTCACCTGTTTCACCTGCCGTAAAAGCAAAATTTGTTGTTCTTCTGGCTTCTCTCATTAGGGGTCACCACAGCAGATCACCTTCCAATAATACTGTCCACATATTGATTTAGCACAGGTTTTATACCAGATGCCCTTCCTAACACAACCCTCCCCTTTTACCACTCTTGGAACTGGCACCAAGAGTGCACTAGTTGTGGCTCTAAGCTCAAGAGGCCTATGCTCTACCAGCTGAGCTAACCAGGCACCGAGCTGTAACCATGCAAAAAAAGGAAGACAAACAAAGACTTTCAAGCATGGGATTCATCTTTGCAGCAAGGGCCCAACTACAAGACAAAGACAACTACAAGACAAAGTACTGCAAAAAAAAGATATCTAAGCAAGTAAAAATGCTTTGTATATGGGCAAATTTATCTAATATTATAAGATATTAATATGATATTATTACAGGATGTTATCAGGCTAGAATAGGCTCTGAATACTCTGCAACCCCAACCATGATAAAACGGTTACTGAAAATGGATAAAAAAAATTTAATCAAAACCAGAATATATATTTCCCAATTCTTAGTGAAAAGATCTTCAAACACAGCTTTAACAGACTCATGTTAAGGTATGCTTTCTACCTCAATAAGCATAAATTTTATACATTATTATTGCCTTGTTCATGGTGCCAATTAGCTTTGAGTTTGGACTTCCCTCACAAGCACTGCTAGCCTTATTTGCTATCATTTACTACTACCAGGCTGGGGAGCACTGTGGTGCCACAGGGGCCCCCTGGTGTAAGATGAGAGCACATAAATCACTTGGATATGAGGGTGATCCTAGTATATCTATGGTGTGTATGGTCAGTTATATAAACAATCAGGTGGGCTCATTCCGGACTAGCCTAACTGATAAGATAAGTTAGATAAGATTTTTCTTGGACTCAGCACATTGAGCAGAAACATACACAATTATACACATAACATATTCAAGCACACATTCACATACATACATCACATATAATTATTTAAGTTAAAATGACAGTGTTTCACAGCCAACCAGCCTACAAAGCCACCCTAATGCTTAGCCCTGCGGTGAATGCACAGCCCCATCATTGTTCCACAGTTATTGTACAACCCCATAATTCTTACACAGTCCTGCAATCAGTGCACTTCCCATAATTATTGCACAGTCCTGCAATTATTGCACAGTTCCATAATTGTTACACAGTCCCACATTTATTGCACAGTCCCATTATTATTGCACAAGCCTGTTATTTCACAGCCCCATAATTGTCACACAGTCCTACAGTTCTGTTCTGCAACCTCATAATTAGTTAAAACTCCCACAATTACTGCACAGCCTCATTGTTGTTGCACATCTCAGTATAATTACACAGTCTAAAAGAATTGTTCCCCAGTCTTAATCAGTAGCTTGTTTCTTTTGAACACAGTGTTGTATACCTGGTATTAAATGCACCCTGTTATGACCTGTGTTTTCCAGAGGAGGTTTCGGTTCTGCAGTGTAGGTGTTTTTGATGTTTCCATAGCATATGTATAAAACTTTATCGTCTCATGTCTCACACTTTACATATTGAGAAAAGCCAGGTAAAAAATAAATCAAGCTAGCAGTGGTTAAAATCACCTAAAATAAAAGTAGGATCACCAGGTGAGCGCTGCAGGTGATTCTGAACACAGTCTGCTGAAATTCAACATCAGGAATACAGATGGTAATGAAGACCTCCTCACCGAGTCAACACATCACCAATCATGTTTGTTTCCTGGCAGAGCTGGATAGCCTATTAAGACAGGATGCACTGGTCCACAACTGGCCTCATTATCTATACACTTTTTCTCCTCTCATTCATTATTGCATAGAAATAGTCAACAAGACCACAGAGTCCTCTTTCTGGCCCCAAGATGGCAAGTGCTTGGCTTCCACAAGAGCTTCCACTGTTGTTTGGAACATGCTGGTGATTTGCTCTCTGAGAGATTTAGATGGAGAGGTTGATACCTTCAGCCAGGTCACTTGTGCCTGTGGATGTGGGCCCTTGGGATAAACTGCTAACCAAAGAAAGCAGGTCTCATATGCCAAGTAGAATCTGTTCTGTGAATGCTGTGTACACCATCAGCTGGATCTGGTATAGTGCATGATTCCCAAAAATGTTTCTTCATTAACTGATGTGCTACACCTAAATCTAATGGATAAACTTAACTTCAGTAACCAAAAGAAGATCTTTTGGGTTAGGTTATTATTTACTTGTACTGAACTTGTCCAGCTTTTGAGGCGTCTTCTTGTGCCAATAACAGAGAGCAGAGTGACATCTGGTGGTGTGCAGAAATTATAGGTGCCATAAATTCTAACCTTGTTGATTTTTTTCTTAGATGTATTCATTAGCTTCTAAAAATGCTGTTAAAATAATTAAACAAATGTATGTGAATATATTAAGGATGTGATTGTGCTACAATAAAGTATTCTAATGTGTTATCCCAAAGTAATTTGTTGAACTCAAAACAATGGTACGTGTAAAACTGGTTTATGGGTTACACTACCAGTAGTTTGGTCCTTCTGACTATGGCAGGTTTAGACAGACAGAAGAAAATATAGTCGTTTAATCAGATACACTGTCTTTTAGCAGCAGAAAATCAACATAGAACATACTTTACTTCTGGATCTCAGCAATGCGACTGGCAGTTGTGCACTCACTGCTTTGCATTCAGGTGGCTGTCAAGCAGACGCCAGAGTTTTCTGTCAGCTGACTGATGGTAGTACTGATTCCTTTTGTGCAGGCACAATGAAACTGGCACGTTCCCACTGCCAGCATTTCCACAGCTGCCTCAGCACATTATATTACAGAATCCCAGTTCTTTAAATATAGGTTCCAGCAATGTAGCCAAAGACAGGGCTGTCATCTTCTCTATTACAGATAATTTTTCCAGTCAAGTCGTTTTTAATGTTATTGGCCAATCTGGGACAAATGTTATGGCTAACCTCTGCCCTGCTTTGCTCTATGATGTTTTAACTTCACAAGCCAGATGACTTTAGACCCCGATGCTATCTTCTCTTCAGACAGCACCACTGTGGCTTGGTGAAATGGCCAGAGTACTTGAAAGTGGATAGTCCCATACTCCTAGGCAGAGACAGGCACAAGGACAGTGTTCAGAGAAAGACACAAGGTCAGTTCTGAATCTGATTGTAAAGTAATGTAAAGGTTTACATGGTTATTATTATTTTTTTGCCCAGGATTACAATGTTTGATTTATTGAATCACACATCTGCATAATGGTTTATAGTTGAGAGGAATGTTAGTTCCTGTTCTCACCTATGTTACAGCTGAGATAAACAGGCATTCTCTCACCAACCTCCCTCTCTGGGTTCTCCAAAATGTTTGTAATACTAAGTACTTCATTATCTCATTCATTAGAACATTATTTAATTAACAATTGTTTCCCAAAACCATTCGTAACTAACATAGTGTGTAAAATTGTTTATAAATTAACGAGCAACCTGATGCATTCGTTATTCACTAAGTACTTATTAGTTATTTGGAGCTTGTGTAATTAGGTTTTCTTGAAAGGGCCAAATTCTGTTCTTCTTAATCTTCTTCTTTTTCGCAAATTTCTTCTACCCACACTTTCTTCTTCTCCATTCATTTTAATAGAGGGAAAATAGAGTGAGTGACGTAATCACCACTCTACCTTTGAGAGTAAATTTTGTCTGAATTCATGGGTTCGACAAAAACATTTTCATCTAAAATCCATATAGTTTCATCTAGAAACTCCATTCTAGCTTATAATTGTTGAGCTACTCCACCTTTCAAAAACTTCTAAATATCTAATTGTTTCAAAATATATATTTCAAATTATGGGCAGTTTGTTTGGCACTAGGCTCAAGAGTCCCATTCACTCCCATTCAAATCTGTCACCATCAGCTTTGGCTTTTACTAAATGTTCATGTTCATTTTTTAAAAAGCCATAAATAAAAAAAAAATACATCAAACATTTCCCACTCAATATGTTTGCACTAAATCAATCAAAAAAGTCTTTACTAAAATCAGTAAAGAGTTTTGAGTGTTTGTGAGAAAACTCAGCCTGCTGTTCAAATTTTATAATAGACACCTATTTAAAACAAAACAAAACAAAAAACAAAACAAACAAAAAACAAAAAAAAAAAAACTGTCAGTTAAGAGCTACAGAAGGGCAGGATTCTCTCTCTCTCTCTCTCTCTCTCTCTCACACACACACACACACACACACACACACACACACACACACACACACACACACACACACACACACACACAGCAACTACTGTCTTTTCTCTTCTTAAATATAAAATATTGATGGTGTAGTAAAGCAGTGGGAATATGAATATAGTTTCCCCCATAGGGGAAATTCAGGTTGGTACAGCAAGACAGGTAGGAGGAGTAGCCAAAGAAAAGAAATTCCATAAATGCCTACACATTAGAAATAAATAATAGAAATAATAGAATCAATAAAATAGATCTGTGTGTGTACACATATCCTTGGTAGAGGATGAATATACTACAACCAGAAGCCGTGGATGACTGCAGAGGTGCGTGCGCTACTGAGGACCCGTGACTCCGCCTTCAGAGCAGGTGACA
>CM074968.1:4392579-4409264 GCA_037577455.1 Pangasius macronema | reverse complement strand
TGTTAATCCATTTATTTCTGTAAAGCTGCTTTGTGACAATGTCCATTGTTAAAAGCGCTATACAAATAAAACTGAATGAATGAATGAACAAAAAATGTCTAAAATAGGAGTACAAACAACAAGTGGACAAAATAGGGCACTACAATGTCATTACCAAGAATAGTATGTCCCTCCAAAATTGATGAAAGGGCAAGAAGAAAAGTTATCAAGGAGGCTGCCAAGAGACCTACGGCAATAGTAAAGGAGCTGCAGGTATATCTGGCAAGTACTAGTCACTTCCTGCATGTGACAACAATCCCTTGTGTTCTTCACATGCCTGTGGGGTGGGTTATCTAGATAGAAGTCCTTTCTCAATAAAACAAACAAACAAACACAGATAACAACAAAAAACCCATCTAAGGCCACCTGTTTTTGCCAAAGCCATCTGGCAATGAACTTTTTGGGCATAATTATATAAGATATATTTGGTGCTAAAACAAAAGAACTTAGCACCCAAAGAACACCACACTCACAACGAAGCATGGTGGTGGCAGCATTGTGCCATGGGTCTACTTCCTTCAGCTGGGACTGAGGCACCAGTCAGATCTAAATCCTATCGAAAACCTGTTGAATGACTCGAAGAGGGCACAGGAGCTCGTTGACCAATTTGATAGAGCTGGAGTATTTTGCAAGGAAGAGTGGAATAAAATAGCCAAATCAAGATGTGCTAATTTCATAGACTCATACCCATAAAGAGTAAGTGCTGTATTAAAAGCAAAAGTTGCATTAACAGTATTATTTATGGGGTGTGCACACTTATACAACCAGATTTTTGTTTTTCATTTTTCTTTTGTTTTTCCTACAACTTCCTATTTGTTTTTCAGTTGATTTTTTTTGGTTAAAGGTGGAAAAAATCTGACATGATTTATCTTGGTTTCATATTTTACATCACAAAAATCTGCCATTTTAATAAAGATGTGTAGACATTTTATATATATTGAATGCAGAAATACCAGATTAAACAGGTCTAACCTGTTCATCCCAGTGTTACCCTATAATTTAGTCTGCAGTATACACAGACAGCTCACATACTTTATTTTAAAATTTATTTTAACAGTATATATACACGTGTTGTCTCACTGTTTTTCCAATTTTCTTTTGAGGAATTTGCCAACTGTTACTTCCGTAATGTTAGTGTTTTCTATATTACTTCTGCCAGGTCCACATAGGTTTCTTCAGCTTCCAAGCAGGAATGGCATATAAAGGATTATTGGACCAAACTCTGTTTTAGGCAAACCTTCCAAACCCACTGATCACACGTTAACTGTGTGCTTTCATACATATTACTCCGTTTCCTGAGTCCGAATCAGAGTTGATATCGGTACTTTTGGTTCGGTGCCATTTGGTTTCTTTGGGAGCTTTCATATATGCCTGCTGAACTAAGCTACGAACCGCAAAGTGATCCAAAGGACAGAGCCAAGTGCTGCGGAAATGTGCTGTGTTCTGGAGATTTGGACTGACGAAAAAAGAGTAAATAATCGGCGATATATAAAATATTTTAAGTAGTATTTTTTTTTTTTGTTTAAACTAGCAGTACTACCTGTGAGCGTAGCTCCGTATTATCTGCGCTCGGGTGATTTTTGTGATTTCTTTGCGAGCTTGGGAATTTTTTGTTTGTTTTCCGTCGTCACATTTGGTTGCGGAGCAAAACAAGTGGTACAGGACCATCTGAGCAAGGTGGTCTCGGTCCTTTTCCAAACAAACCGGTTTGAAGTGATTTGCAAGTCAATCCTGATTCGAGCCAACTGCACGAAGTGAACCAAACATGCTGTGTATTTTAAGTAGATTTTTTGTAGATGTTACCTGCTAAACTGAGCCAAAGCAGAACTGAAGTGCTGTGGAAATGTGACGTGTTCTGGAGATTTAGATCGACAGACAAAACGAGAAAAACTGTTTATGCGACACCGCCACAAAGTTTCCCACTGGTGAATGAAGGTGTTTTTACAAGTACATTTTCGGCCCCAAATGCCTCTCTGGCTTTTTGGTATGCAGGCACAGATTAATTTTATAATGTTATATTGCATTTCATATAATGTAATCAAGAGGAAACCATGCCAATACGCAAAAATAACAAGCTTCCTTAAATGAGATAACAGTGGGCGTGATTTTTAACATCACGTGTGACGCATTGGAGGAAGTCTCTGACGTATGTTGTGTCAGCCTGCTTTTCTCTCCGAGAGTCCTGAGGCGCATAATCAGGCCAATAATTTCATTGCAGGGACAGCATTCAAGCGAGATGTTCAGTGTGTAGGTGTGCCATAATTTAAATAATTTCAGAGGCTGTACAGCCTGGAGACAATCACAGACTTTTCTTTACTCAATGTCTTATCCACGATAACGTAGACGAAATTACACCTACGTCCGTGCCGCTCTGTTCTCACGACAGCGTCAAATTCGTGGAGAAAAACTTGGCTACAGCAAAGGATGAACTCGATACGACAGGTGCCATCAAGGATGAAGAGTAAAATGTCGGAAACTAGTTTAGGAGAAGAAAGGGACCGTTTCGAGAAACAGCAGGTAAGCTTGATACAGCCATTAAAGGGTCTGAAATATGCTACTTATAACGAGTGCTTCAATGCAAGTGGTGCACGTTTTTGACAAAGACCAAGCTCAAATCTTCGATGTCATGCTGACAAAGAAGGTTGTCCTTGTTGAGAAACCTTAGACTACACCAACCTCACCGTCGGGCTAGATGTCTAGGTGGCTAGGTGAAGACGGAAGCCATGATGTCGGTAAATTATAATAGGGCTAGTGTGTGGAACAAATTGTTAAAATTAGGTTATACTTCGCGTATCGATAATTTTTATGAGGTTGTTGAACAAAACTGTATGACCAGTGACTGTGATAAAACCGGTCAGACTTGTTTATGGCGACATTCCGTTGTGAGGCCGTGGCACCTGCCTAGGAAACTTCCGTCACCTGCATCGTAATTCAGCTGCGTCGATAGTTAAATCGAAACAGACAAAATGTTGCTTTATCACTCATTATAATTACGATTTGTAATTGTAATATATTGTATTAGGTTGTGTTGTTTTATGCTCACCTGTACATTTTCCTGTAACATTGCACTTCTTTAGAGCTATCACGCTAGCTGTAAAGCCTATTACACCTGGGAGAAGCAATGATGCATAGGCTACCATTTTAACCAGTTTCATCGCTACCTAAAATAAAATGGCTAAAGGAGATGTTATTTTGGGCATCAGCCAAGGCCTATTGTAAAGACGTCAGCTTATATTTGAAACAAGGTGGCCAATTATTAATCATTGTAGATTCCTGATTCTAGAGACATGGTCTATGATCAGCTACCTGCTATTCATAAAAATAATAAAGATATGTCTTGCATAATTAAACCTTGCTGAAGGTTTCATTTTTTTCACTGGCCACTTTACAGTGATCTTTAGAAATACTGTCACCCTCCATTGGGGAAAATTATATTTTGAGAATAAACATATGATGGCTCTGTATATTTTAAAAAAAAAGTATTTATTATGGAAAAGACCTTATTTTAAAATGATCAGCACCCCACAGTTAATACCGTGTATTCATTTTTATTATTATTTTTTTTAAAAAAATGTCTCACAGGGTAAGCTCCTTTATATTTGTAGATCTATGTAAATGGACTGCCATTTTTTAATGTAGACCACATAGTAGTATCTCTTATATATATACTGTCCACTTTAATAAGAACACCTGTACACCTGCTCATTTATGCAGTCATCCAGTCAGCCAATCATGTGGCAGCAGCACAATGCATAAAACCATGCAGATACAGGTCAGGATTTTCAGTGAATGTACGTAGTAAAATCAGTTTTCACGCTTTCTATTGGTCATTTTTATTTATTGGAAGAGTCAAAATATTTTTATTTTGCTGTATTTTGTACAGTATTTTGTATATTGTACATTTATAGTCATTTCATAATTCACTAACGAAAGTTGTTTCATGAAACATTTATATTGAAAATAATTTAATGAAAAAAAGTGACATCATAGAGCAGTGTGCCAAGGAAACATCTAGAAGGAAAACGTTCATCTTTTTACTCTATAGTTGTCATATACAAAAATGGAAAAGTCAAAGTAAAAGTATGGGCACTGTGTCAATATTTAAAAAAAAAAGTTGAAGTAAAAGTTGAAGTATGGACCCAAAATATGGACCCAAAAATACTTGAGTGAAAGCAAAACATATCTACAGTTAAACATTTACTCAAGCATTTAAGAGAAAAGTAAAAAAAAATGATAAAAATTTAACAGTACAGATGTTCATTTTTATTTAGCTTATCAAAATGTATTAAATTTTCTGCTAACTCAGACAAACCTGAATGTGATTTGCTGTTTATCTAATGTTTAATAATCCTGTTGTAATTAATGAGGTGGTATTTACAACAAAAACAAAACTAGTTAGCACATTTGCCAAATTTAAAGCTAACTTACCTCAACAAGCTTCTTTAGTGAATTCTTATATTGTTTTTACGTGGGAAGCAAAGGATTCATTTGCCTTTAATTGAACAATTCAAATTCCTGGATGAATTGTTGGTTAATTCAGCAAAAGAGTTGACTTGCTCAAAGTCCAATTAGGAAAGTTGTGCGCAGTTTTATTTGATACTGATCTGAATGTGATTGAATGTCTTTAAAAAAAGTTATTTACGGTGGATATAAAAAGTCTACATATCCCTGTTAAAAATGGAAGGTTTTAGTGATGTAAAAAAAAAATGAAACCAAGATAGAATTTTTTCACCCTCATTGTGAAATTACAACGTATAAAAATTAAGTGGAAAAACAATCAGAAACATCTTATGGAAAAATAGGGAAAATAAAAAAAACTTACAATAATCTGGTTACATAAGAGTGCACTCCCTTTTATAATTGGGGATGTGGCTTTTTCAGAATGAACCAATCACATTTAATCTCATGTTCAAAAGTAATTATCATACAGCTGTCATCAATTAAATTATTCTGATTAAAGATCAGCTGATTCTGTAGGACTTTCTTCACATCTTGGTTTCCTCGGACTGCTGAAGCCATGGTCTGCAAAGAGCTTACAAAGCCTGTACAGGATCCCACTGTCAAAAAGTATCGATCAGGAGAGAGGTAGAAAAAATTTCCAAAACATTAGATGAACCTTGGAACACCATGAAGGCCATCATCAAAAAGTGGAGAAAATGGAACACCAAAATGACATCACCAAGAACAGGACATCCCTCCAAAATTTATAAAAGGACAAGACAAAAACTTAACAGGGAGGCTGCTTAGAGAGCTACTGCATCATTAAAGGAGCTACAGAAATATCTGACAAGTACTGATTACTTTCTGCATGTGACAACAATCTTTCGTATTCTTCACATGTCTGGGCTATGGGGTAGGGTGGCTAGACAGAAGCCCTTTCTCACCAAAAAAAAAAAATAAATAAAAAATCCAAGCTCCACTAAATTACCCCAAACTATGTAAAACATCCCTAAATGTGTTATGGTCAATGAGATTGATACCAAATATATAATAATTTGTTAATTCCAAAAGTTATGTTTGGTGCAAAAAACAAAACAAAACGAGAAAAAAAACACATCACAAAAAGAACACCATACACACAGTGAAGCATGGTATTGGCAACATTATACTTTATGAGGGAATCAAGTGAGTTTTAAACAACAATGGAAAGCTATAGAAAGATGGTGTGTAGAGAGAGGCCTGAGAGCAAAAGAGAAGACAATGGTGGGTCACTGCTCTTGATGACAACGGACCTCATTTTTCATCTTTCAGCGAAGTTGTTAGTAGATGTTTGATGTTTGGATGTAAGCCAAACCAAACTAAAATTTTGTGCCAGATTTGCAAAAGTTGTGGAAATTTCTGTGTTACTGATTTTCCTCATACTTGAAGTGAAGTGAAGTGACTTTGTGGCCAAGTGTGGTGACCCATACTCAGAATTTGTGCTCTGCATTTAACCCATCCAAGTTCACACACAGTAGTGAACACAGCCATTTTAGCTGCGGTGCCTGGGGAGCAGTTGGGGGATCGGTGCCTTGCTCAAGGGTCTCACCTCAGTCATGGCAGAGAGCGCTGGTCATTTACTCCCCCCACCTACAATCCCTGCCAGACCCGATACTTGAACCCACGACCTTCGGGTTCACCTTCGGGTTACAAGTCCGACTCTCAGATCATTAGGCCACGACTGTCCCCATGCGTATATTGATCACCCCTAAAGTGCAAAGCGAATTCCCAACCAAGCTCATTTGCATTTAGTGATGCCCACAAAACTCCATAAAAGTTCAAGTGCACAGATAGCTGAGAAGAGTGTGAAGTCTGAAAGAAGTGGAAATTATTTTAACTCACTTCTATGGCAATAAAAATAGTTAATAATATGGTTATTATATTATATATTAATAATAATATTAATAATAATAACAGAGCGTTAAATCTTCAGTCAGTTGGGGCATTTATTTATGGCTATGCACAGACAGTGTCATGTGTATGATCTTGGCTCTTTGACCTCATGGATGGTGGCATCTTTTCAACTGCTGTTCATGCTGCATCACAGGGCAGCTTCAGAGGAAAGCACTATCCACCCCCTTCCGCTCACAGATGTCCATGATTGGCTAGTGTTTCTGTGATTGATGGGGAGGGAGAATATTCCCCCTTGCCCTGAGAGCATGGCCAATTTCACTTTCTTGTCCATCTGTGTACTTTTAATGGGTGCCTCTTCCAAACATGTTCAAATTTTAATCTTAAAAAATGTAAAAATATAAATGTTATAAAAACCAAAAGTACAAAATACATATCACACCTCTTTTGACCAAGTGCTACAAAATGCAGTGTCAATAGAGTCTATACATTAAGTGGTTTTGACACTCTGTGTCAAAGTGCAGGCCTGCACACCTGCCCCTGTATGAGATTGGCCCATTGTGACCTCACTTAACTCTTACCTGACAAACAGTCCGTCTATGTACTTTTAATGGGTATCTATTACAAAGTTAAAATATTAAACTTAAATAATTTAAAAACTAGAAATGTTATCAAAACCCAAAAATCTATCTCAAGCACACTTGTCATGACCAAGCGCTTCGAAATGCAGTTTGAATGTAGTCTGCATGTTAAGTGGTTTGGGCTGTGATAATCACAGAAATGTATTGAAGAATAAGCAGAAGAAATATTTGGAATAACAGTACTTTTGCTTTTACAAAACAGTACTTTTACAAATGCTTTTCAAGCACTGTAAACGTATCAATTTACAATTTTAAAAGTCTAAATAAATAAATATCAGTCAACACAATATATTTCATAAGTGTTATATTTTTAAAAATGTTTTTTTATTAAACTTATCCTTTTTCTATTCAATATCCATACAGTGTCAAACCATCATTATTCTATGATTATACTGTAGATGTTGTTGAAATTATACAATAATAAATCCACAGAGCAGGAATTTTCAAATAGGGACTGGGGTTGACCCTTATATTTCCACAGAGTTGCAAGGTGGCAACCCTTGCTGTAACCTATCTCATGGCTAGAGATCTGATGCCACTAAGTACAGTTGAGAAATAAGGGATCTTCCTGTAGATAAATATTAAATATTATTTTGTATACACCTGATAATGTTCTGATAATGAAGTACTTTAAACAGTAATGAACATTTGGTTTATTAAATTTGAATTTATATATATATATATATATATATATATATATATATATATATATATATATATATATATATATATATATATATATNATTTATTTTATATATATATATATATATATATATATATATATATATATATATATATATATATATATAGATATATATATGTATAAAGAAAATTTTATTGTGTTAAAATTTTAGGCCATATTGCCCAACTGTAGGTGCAACCAAAAATCATGTGATGTGACCTCTGTATGTAAAAATTACCCTAGGCCTTCCACTGCCACTTTCTGTACTTATTCTCAATTCATAAATTATGTACATACAGTTCTTTATTACAGGCACAGTGACGCAGTGAGTAGTGTTGTTGGCTCACAGCTCCTGAGCTCAAGTTACTGTCAATGCTCATATTTTACATTTTCCTCTTACAATGCTATAATGTGTGGTTTTATGTACCAAAAACTGTCATTTAATTTTTACATGACTATTATCCATTTTTCTTTACCTCTGATAATTCAGCAGGCTGTGTTTGTACTGAGCCTTTAAGAGTGATATAGGTTAAATTGTATCTGTTCTAATTGGCTGTCTGCAGCTATGACTAATTAAATGGCTTTTGTCCCCAGCACATTAGGGTAAATCACAGTCTGAACACATGATCAATTTTAATACCAATACTAATTTATATTGCTGAGAAAGTGTAAAATTCACTTAATTGCATGTTTTTATGTAAAATGTATGTGAATATCATTTACATTTACAGCATTTGGCAGACGCCCTTATCCAGAGTGACTTATATTTATCTTATTTATACAACTGAGCAGTTGAGGGTTAAGAGCCTTGCTCAAGGGCCCACCAGTGGCAGCTTGGCGGTGCTGGGGATCGAACTCAGACCTTCTGATCACATATCACATTCCAAATGCTTCAGCAATTGCCAGATATATGCTTGATTTTTTAAATTTTTAAATTTGCTTTTTCAAAATCCTTATTTGTCCCTTATGCATGATGCTCATGGATGCATTGGCAAAATATTAGGGATGTAAGTAATTGACAAAAACAATAAAATTTGATGAGTGTAAGCAACTAATTTAATTACTGATTAGTTTGACTGTGTTATGCACTCTGTTGTGCACTATGTCACTTCGCTTAGACTAAAATTGCAGTTGATGGAAATGATGGAGCAAGATACAGCAGCAAAAACATCCTCTCAAGTGTGGGATCTCTTTACCTTTCACTACATTGTTGGCTTCATGACATAACTTGTGTTTTCATGTGAGTAATAAATTTGATTTGTAATCACTTGATTGTGGGAATATGTGAAACAGTGAGAAATGTCCCTGGTTGAACCATGCTTGCTAGCCGTTGTGTGTTCTTTTGAGATGTTGATTCCAAAAAGGGTTGATTCACTGGCTCCAGGCATTGAAAACTAAGAGTCAATCCCATTAATATGTTATCTCAATATGTTATCTCAGAAGAACTTTCTTGTTCTTATTCTTTATGCTGACTGCGTACTCCCTTTCTCTGAAGAGATCTCATCAGCCACCTCCCTAATCTAACACACTTCCTGTAGAGGCTTGGTTTCCATGGACACCCGTACGGCAGCACCATGGAGCCACTGTGTTGCTACTGGCAGTAGAAGCTGAACCAACTGACTTATATGTGCAACATACACAGGGCAATCTGCCAGTGCTTACAGAATTACCTATTCCAGAGATTATACTAAAATACTACTTTCCCCTAATAAAATCTCATAATTCTGAAGAATTCCACTTGCTATTGTATACACTCTTGACCAATCCCACCTGCTTCTGCCGAAAGTTTGACCAATTCAGATTTGACCTGTTATTTCTGTTTGTACCCACATGCAAGTCTCCACAGACTCTACTAATATACTACTAATTTTCTTATAAAACACGGCTCACCTGGCATCCTAATATTTTTTTTTAGCAAAATATATGTTTATTTGAAAAAGCTCTTCAGTTTTATAATGCACTGTCACTTTCCATCAGTACTTCCCTGACATAAAGAATTATGAAAAACCTTTGTACATTTTACCAAATCTACAGCAAAGCTTTCAAGTATTTTCCCAGTAGTACTTCCTTTAAAATAAATTATGTACAATATGAGACAATGGATCAGAATTTCAGCTTTCTTTTTCTGATATTTACATATAGATATGTTAAACAACTTTGAACATGGCAACTTTTGTTTGAACCCACCCATTTTTCAAGTGATCAAACAAAATGGAACATGTGACTGACAGGTGTTTCTTGTTGCCCAGGTGTGCCCTGTTTAAACTATCAGTAGCTCTGAATGTCTACTCTTGATTTGAACCCTGGGTTTTGCCTGTGAATACTGCATTTGTTACTAAAAAGGATAAACCAACATTTTAAACCTGAGAAAAGAGGGAAAAGTGATCAGAGCAATTGCACAAGCATTGAGCATAGCCAGTACAACAATTTGGAATGTCCTGAGAAAGCAAGAAACCACTGGTGTACTAACAACCAGACCAGGCCATACCAAAAGATACAAACCACTCATCAGCAATAAGAATCCAATTTGGAAATTGTAAAGAAATAGAGGGACGAGCCACAAAAGTTCTGGAACTAAGATTAACTTCCAACATCCACCAAAGTGATTGAAAGGCCAAAGTGTGGAGAAAGAGGGGATCTGCTCATGATCCAAAACATACAAGCTTACTTTAAGGGATATGTTTACTTTAACTTTTATTTACTTTAATATACTTTATCTCTTCCAAAACTTTTGCTCACCTAAAAATTGTGGTCTGCCACCAAAGGTGCTGTGTTCTAGGTTGTTTAACACATCTAGATGTAATTTAAATGCTGATATTCTGATCTATCGTCTCATATTCCCAAACACAAATGTCTTCAGCATATAGCAAAAACAAAAGACCTGGCCTCGCCATTCCAATACTTTTGGCGGGGACTGTACATATTACATATACATTACACATTCACACTTCAGTTCAACAAAAATCAGACCTTATGGTTTTAATATACTCAATCCACTTCATTCAAATCTGTTTACATATTTCTCTGCATGTTAAGAGAATAACACAATGTCTCCATTAAATATACACTATATTTATATCTATATCGGGGGCAGTCGTGGCCTAATGGTTAGAGAGTAGGACTTGCAACCCGAAGGTGAACCTGAAGGTGGCGGGTTCAAGTCTCGGGCCGGCAGGGATTGTAGGTGGGGGGGAGTGAATGACCAGCGCTCTCCTCCACTCTCAATACCACGACTGAGGTGAGTCTCTTGAGCAAGGCACCAATCCCCCAACTGTTCCCCAGGCGCTGCAGCAAAAAAACAGGCAGCTCACTGCTCCAGGTGTGTCTTCACAGTGTGTGTGTGTGTGCGCGCACTTGGATGGGTTAAATGCAGAGCACAAGTATGGGTTACCATACTTGGCTACACTTCACTTCACTTCACTTTACGTCACACTTCACTATATAGCCAAAAGTATGTGAACACCTGACCATCACATCTATGTGAGCTTAATGGACATTCCATTCCAAAACCATAGGCATTAATAAGAGCTTCCCCTTTTGCTGCTGTAACAGCCTCCACTCTTCTGAGAAAGCTTTCTACAAGATTTTGGAGTGTCTGTGGGAATTTGTGCCCATTCAGTCAAAATTTGTGAGGTTGGGCACTGATGTTGGTTAAGAAGGCCTGTCTTGCAACTGTCGTTCCAATTCATTCCAAATGTGTTCAGTGGGGTTGTGGTCAGGGTTCACCAAACCATGGCTTTCATGGACTTCCATAAATGATAGAGAGAATTTAAATGTATATTCATATTCCCACCACAAATTAAAATCCTTCAACTTTTGTTGCCATCGACTTGAATAATTATCTATATAAAATCCCAGCCAATGCCTGGTGGGGCAAACACAGTTACCAATGTTCATTCTTTCTCAGTTTCATTATAAATCTACTTTCTTGTTCTCTGGCTTTAAATACACACTATATGGCCAAAAGTCTGTGGAAACCTGACTCTCACACCCATATGTGGGTCCTCCCTAAACTGTTGCCACAAAGTTGGAAGCACACAATTGTGTAGAATGTTTTTGTATGCTTGAACTATGGCGCTCAAACAAGTTTCAACATGACAATACGCCAGTGCAGAAAGTTGAGGTAGAAGAACCCAAGTGGCCTGCACAGACCCCTGTTCTCAACCCTATTGAACACCTATGGAATACTGACTGTGCTCCAGGCCTCCTTATCTGAAATCAGCCTGACTTCACTTATGCTCTTGTGTCTGATTGGCAAAGCCCCACAGCCGCACTCCAAAATCTGGTGGAAATCTTTCACATGAAGATTGGAGGTAATTATAACAGCAAAGGGGGACTAAATTTAGAACAGGATGTTCAGAAAGCACATATGGGTGTGATGGTCAGGTGTTCACAAACTTATGGCCATATGTCAAATTAAATCAACATTTATTTCTATAGCACGCTTAAAAACAACACATGTTGACCAAAGTTCTTTACATTCTACATAACAGTGATTTAAAACATGCCAATGAGTTGCAGGATCTAATATGAGTTGGGAGGCTATTCCAGAGATGTGGAGAAGGCATGAGAAGGCACGATCACCTTTAGTCTTTAATCTTGATTTTGGAACATACAGAATGAGACTCTGAGACGATCTTAGCGGCCTAGCAGTACAGTCCCATTGTAGCAGGCTAGAGATACAGTGGTGTGAAAAAGTGTTGGCCCCCTTCCTGATTTCCAATCTTTTTGCATGTTTGTCACACTTTAATGTTTCAGATCATCAAACAAATTTAAATATTAGTCAAAGATAACATGAGTAAACACAAAACACAGTTTTTAAATGAAGGTTTTTATTATTAAGGGAAAACAAAATCCAAAACTACATGGCCCTGTGTGAGAAAGTGTTTGCCCCCTTAACCTAATAACTGGTTGGGCCACCCTTAGCAGCATTGTTGTAATTCAGACACATTGGAGGGTTTACAAGCATGAACCACCTTTTTAAGGTCATGCCACAGCATCTCAATAGGATTCAGGTCAGGACTTTGACTAGGCCACTCCAAAGTCTTCATTTTGTTTTTCTTCAGCCATTCAGAGGTGGACTTGCTGGTGTGTTTTGGATCATTGTCCTGCTGCAGAACCCAAGTTCGCTTCAGCTTGAGGTCACGAACAGATGGCCGGACATTCTCCTTCAGGATTTTTTGGTAGACAGCAGAATTCATGGTTCCAGACCATCACACTACCACCACCATATTTTACTGTCGATATGATATTCTTTTTCTGAAATGCGGTGTTATTTTTATGCCAGATGTAATGGGACATACACCTTCCAAAAAGTTCAACTTTTGTCTCGTCAGTCCACAGAGTATTTTCCCAAAAGTCTTGGGGATCATCAAGATGTTTTCTGGCAAAACTGAGACGCGCCATTATGTTCTTTTTGCTCAGCAGTGGTTTTCGTCTTGGAACTCTGCCATGCAGACCATTTTTGCCCAGTCTCTTTCTTATGGTGGAGTCATGAACATTGACCTTAACTGAGGCAATTGAGGCCTGCAGTTCTTTGGATGTTGTTGCGGGGTCTTTTGTGACCTCTTGGATGAGTCGTTGCTGCGCTCTTGGGGTAATTTTGGTCGGCCGGCCACTCCTGGGAAGGTTCTCCACTGTTCCATTTTAACACCATTTGTGGATAATGGCTCTCACTGTGGTTCACTGGAGTCCCAAAGCTTTAGAAATGGCCTTATAACCTTTTTCCAGACTGATAGATCTCAGTTACTTTCTTTCTCATTTGTTTCTGAATTTCTTTGGATCTCAGCATGATGTCTACCTTTTGAGGATCTTTTGGTCTACTTCACTTTGTCAGGCAGGTCGTATTTAAGGGATTTCTTGATTGCAAACAGGTGTGGCAGTAATCAGGCCTGAGTGTGGCTAGAGAAATTGAACTTAGGTGTGATAAACCACAGTTATGTTTTAACAGGGGGGCAAACACTTTCTCACACAGGGTCATGAAGTTTTGGATTTTGTTTTCCATTAATAATAAAAACCTTCATTTAAAAACTGTGTTTTGTGTTTACTCATGTTATCTTTGACTAATATTTAAATTTGTTTGATGATCTGAAACATTAAAGTGTGAAAAACATGCAAAAAGATTGGAAATCAGGAAGGGGGCCAACACTTTTTCACATCACTGTATACTCAGGGGCAAGACCATGTAACCCTTTAAAAACCATTAGCAAGACCTTATATTGCACTCTAAAATCCACAGGCAGCCAGTGCAGAGAGGCCAGCACCGGATATATACTAGAGCATTTCCTCGTTTCATTTTGCACAAATTGCAGCCGAGCAAGCAGATTCTTGGAGAGCCCTAAATATAAAGAATTGCAATAATCCAGTCTGGATGAAATAAAAGCATGAATCACAATCTCCAAATCTTTAAAATTCAAGACACTCTTCAATTTGGCAATGCCACTCAGTTGAAAGAAACTACCTTTAACCACAGCATTGATTTGTCTATCAAATTTCAGCTGTGAGTCAAAAATTACTCCAAGGTTCCTGGCTTGCGTGCTGACATTGGTGGCTAAGGGGCCAAGGAGAAGTGCAAGCTTCTCAGCTACATTCGATGGATCAAAGATCACCACTTCTGATTTGGACTCATTTAGCTGCAAAAAACTAGATGCCATCCAGACCTTTACTTCATCCAGACAATCAGGCAACGATGTGAGTTTGGAGTCATCATGACATTTCAAAGGAAGATACAGCTGGATGTCATTTGCATAACAGTGATACGTCACATTATGTTTATTACAGATTAATCCCAGTGGGAGCATATATAAGGAAAACAGGACAGGTCCAAGACAAGAACCCTGAGGAACCCCAGAAAAAACAGGCTGAGAAGATGATATAGAATTCCCTAGTTCCACAGCAAAAGTTCTTTCATGTACAGACATCAGCAAATCATTGGTTACTTTAATAAGGGCAGTTTCGATGCTATGTAGAGACCTAAAACCAGATGAAATTGATCAAAGATTTTGTTTTCATTTAAAAATGTTGAAAGCTTATTAAGTACCTGATGAAGAACCTTCTCCATTACTTTAGCCAAAAAAGGCAGTTTTGAAATCGGCCTATAATTGTTCACCACTGATGGATCCAGGCTTGTTTTTTTTTTTTTTTTTTTTACAGAGGCTGCACCAAGGTGTGCTTAAAATAGGATGGAACTAGCCCCTCTATAAAACTCTGATTCACTATAGATGTGATCGAGGAACCCACCACATCCCAGACCTGAATTAACAGACATGGAGGAATAACATCAAGAGAGCAGTAGGCTGGTTTCAGGTGAACAATCTCTAACAGATAAGAAGATGTAACAGGCTCAAACCTAGTTAAATGGCAAACAGTAACCGAGTCAGGAGAGGCTAAAGTATAGCCAGGAACCAGGGGAGAATTTGAGATACTAGCTCTAATGTCAGTAATCTTATCCATGAAAATGTTTAAAAAAGTTTCACAAGCCATCCCTGCATTTTCAACAACCTTTGGAAATACATGATTTAAAACAGTATTTATTACACAGAATAAGACTTTCGGACTATGATGGTTCTTTGAGATTAAGTCAGAGAAGTACTGTGCCTTGGCAGATTTAATGCACTGTTGATAAGTTACTATACAGTCTTTAAGAATCTCATACGAGACTTGGAGCTTATCTTTTTTCCATTTACTCTCCGCTTGTCTCCATTTTTGTCTGATTGACCGACTCTCTGTACAAATCCAGGGCTGAGAAACAGCTTTAGATTTTACCTTTTTACATGGAGCTATACAGTCCAGAATAGCGTTACACTCAGTATTAAAAACAACCACCAACTCCTCTAAACCCAGAGGGAGGGATCAGTGGCTAGAGACTGTGTATAAGAGTTAAACGCCTCAGAAAACCTAGAGGCCACCAGCGCATTAATGGGCCTGGTACGATGTCTATAATTTGTTAAGGAATCTTCTCTCCTATGCCCTGATTTGTAAAAAGATGGACATACATATTTAAAGCCCATTCTCTTTAATTTGGTGTGTTCTTTATATATGAGTTGCCTCTCTTGCAAAAAGTGCTAAATGTATTTCTTCTTTGTTTCATTTACACAGGATCTTTCTTGTCTGTTAACATTAAGGTAACTGTTCTTGTTTTTTTCTGTTTAACTCTTTTTACCAGAGGCCAAAATATGGAATTTCCGCATGTTTTTGGGGTGCCCGTGTTCAGCATTGAATTTATTTGTGATGTCACACTCCATAGTAGTGGTTAATGGCTCATATGAAAGTAGACACTTTCATATGTTCACAAAGCAAACCTTTTTGACTTACCAGAGAGAGGTCTCTGGGAAAGCCATGGAAAAGCCCCCTCTCAAAACGGATAGAGAGGGCCCTTGATGATGGCTACACATTCAAGTTCCATCTTATGTCAGTCTCTTTGTCTCGACTTCATTAATTTACAGTCTGCTAGGTTTGTGGAGTATTCTGTTCTAATCTAGTCAATATTGGAGTGTAATAGACACACTCACTCCCTTGTCATGTTGATTTTGTTAATGTAATTACTTGGCAGCCTATTTATATGATCACTTTTATTCCTAACAAGTTTTGTAGGTGTTCTTGGTGATTCTGTGTCGTCTCCACATTTGTGATGGCAAACCTTGTCTAAATGGCTGCAGCTTTTCCTTGTAGGTTGTTTTGAGTCTCAAAGTAGACACTTGATGCTTGGGATGGTGGCCACCTTTATACCAAGTTAGCTGCTGTAGTTGTTCTGTCCGCATCTCACGATGGTCTCGTGATCAAGTAGCCCTCTCTTCGACATTCCCTGTGCCTCCTCTTCCATGGTCTCCTAGGTTTTGATGCCATCTTCATACTTCACTCTTAGCCAGGCTGGATATAGAGTCTGAAAATTAACTTCATTGTCTTGCATTTACTTTTGGACATGTATGAGAGGAGCAGGACAGTGGTGAGGTGTGCTGTAGGTCAGACAGAGGAGTTCAAAGTGGAGGTGGGAC